>OX578281.1:56039964-56365333 GCA_951217055.1 Gerris lacustris
TTTTAACAAAAATACCATGTTTTGATGTGATTTTTCGTATAATATGGTATAATAAGTGGTTACTGGCCTCTGCGCACGCCCAGTATAAAGTGCGCCTGCGCATCTCAGAACTGGGCATGTGCAGCTTCAATGCTCTGCTCGTTTCCTCTGTTCGGTTCGGCAGTCTTGACGATGCATTACACATTTTTTGTTTTTAATGATATTTTTTCGTACGCAACTAATTTATTTCCAACTACAGCAGTAAATCTGACAGAATTTGAAGGTTTAAATGAATCCCCAACTCATTCATAAATAAATTTATTTTTAAACGCCTCTTCCTCTGTATTTACCTTGTCCAATTATCAGGATATCATCAGCGTACGAAGTAAACTTTATCTAACCCAGCAATAATTTCGATAATTTTTTTGTGGAAAATTTCCATCGCTTTACTGAGTCCAAAAGGTATTTTAAAATCTATCAAACAGTGTCCAAAACGTAATTTTTTTCCTACTTTTATCAGATAGTTTTAATTTCCAAAAACCTTTTTTATCATCTACCTTAGAAATAATTTTAGCATTTTTCAATTCAGGTATTATTTCATCAGTAATAGGGCTGTTGTTTAGTGTCATTAAGTTGTGTCGGATCTAGGCGTATTCTTAATTTGTTTTTCTTCTTCACTAAAGTTAAATTGCATGTCCATTCCATATATCCGTATTTTTTCCGTGTAATTTCATCAATTACTTTTTTTAGACACTTAGGCCTACTGGTATTCTTTTTGGCGCTTGTCGAGTCGGCTTTACACCACCTCCACTTTAAATCCACTTTTCTTTCTAACTCACAGTCTTTCGAAAACATCTTCGTACTTCACTAACATTTCTTTTATTTGTATATTTTCATTTCCGGCCTCTATTTTATTTCAAACTTATATTAGTTCTAATTGTAATACACTTTCTAATGCTAATATTACTGATTATGTTTAACTATTCGAAATTTTAATCGGTGGATAGAATTTCTTATCTTCACAGTCAATCTTGTCCTACCTAAAGTTTTAATTATTTTTTATCTCAAAAGACTTGTAATATCGATAGTGGTTTAGACAATATTGGGTTGGGCTGTTCTAAAATCAATTCTAATATTTTAATATCTATTACATTACAAGATGCTCCAGTGTATTTTCAACTGGAAAAGACTGGAGTTTTCTTAAAACCCGTTTAGTTCTGACTAGCATGTCTTTCAATAGACTGCTTTATAGTTGATTTGAACTAATGTTTAATATGGTGGACTCTTCAATAATTTTGATTCTTCTGCCATTTTGTTTATTCTTGCATAAACACATACGAGTGGGATGATATTTTTTTTTTACTTACAACATATTATTCTCCATACGTTGGACATTTAATTTTGTCATGGGTTCATGCCACCTTGACGACAATCGGTTATTTTAATTTTTATTTTATTTACATAATTTATTTCTTGGTTTTACTTGCTTTAACTTCTGTTCTGCTGTTTCTCATTGCTTTACATATTACATAATTATGTCTATTGCTTATGATAATGTTATAAAAAAAATTTAACCATAGTTTTTGTTTCAGATCATTGTCTTTAATAGAATATTAAGATTTTATCTAGAAGCAACTCATCACACTATATTCATTGGCAGGTTTTCACTAGAGATTTTAATGAGCCTAATAATGTCCTGATTGTATGATTCGTCACCTTCTTACTAAGCTGAATTGAACACATTACGCTCATATCTCCCCTTGGTTTCAACAGTTAAATTATTTTTTAAACATTCAAAGGTTTTCTTCTGATGTTTTCTTAGTGTTGCCTTCATTTATCTTTATTAGTACTTTAAATGAATCTTCTCCTATGGAAGATAACAACACGGCACATAATTTCTTCACTTTTTGACACGAGGCCGCTTGCTAGCAGATAGTTACTTTATGATTATGTAGTTAAAATAATTATATATTTTCACTAACATCACCTTTTCAATTTACAGGTTTAGGTTGTAGAATATTTTGTATTTTCTCTCCATACTTTTCAGGATTATTATTATCAATATTTTAGAAGAATCTTTATGTAGTTGTTTGTTCTATGTATTTACTTCAAGCTCTTTCAATCGTTACATTAGTCCGTCCAGTTTTTCAGTTGTTCCTTTCTAACTGTTTGTCTAACAAGTAAGTAAGACCACAATGATAAAATAACAAAAATGATTTTTAAACTTTAGGCGATATTATAAAATCTATAATGTATTATAATGAAGTGCGCTGGAAGAGTTCCAGCGCACTTTCTTTCTTGTTTATATATTTAAAAAAAGTGTTTATTTATATTGTTTCTCTCTCTTTATTTATCGCTTTTCTTTTGAGGTTTTTAGAAAGGGTTCGTCTTTTTTTTATATGTATAATATATATACCACAAACTGTATAGGTTCTAGAGGTGCGAGGTGGAGAAAAAAAAAAATCAGAGACCCCATAAACTCTTTTTTGGTAAGAACACTGCAGGAAGAGGCCAAAAAGAACCGGATTTGGTCTGTAAGTATAGGTAGAGGGGTGGGGATGCTCTTTTATCTTCACCTCAATCCTTAAGACTAAGGGGTTAAGGAGGGAACAAAGAAAGAAAAAGGCCCTCTTTCAAAAAAAAAAATAGTGAAGTTCCAAGATTTATTTACGTAGAGCTTCAGGGCTCCACAGCTTCTTTCCCTTGGAGTCTTAACTCCTACGTGTCAAGACTAACAAGAACCAACCTTACAGCGTAGGGATAAAAACCAACCTCTCTACGTGAAAGAGAAAAAGGTGTTCCTTCACCTCCCCCTACCAAAATGAACCCGAAGAAAGAAGAAAACCCACAGAAAAAACACACAACACCCTACTAAAAAAAAAGAGAATAAAAGGATAGACTCTGAATTAATTAAGCGAAGGAAGTACTTAAAAATGAGACAGGTATTAAAGCTTAAAAGCTCGCACTTAATTCATTAAAAGCTTAAGGTTCTGAAAAACATTGACCTTTTTTCCCCGCTTATTTTTTATTATAAAGTGTTTTACTTGAAGTTACTAAGTGACGACATTAATATTATGAGTATGTCATTTATTTCAGAGACAAAAGATGCAACAATTACATCTTTTTGATCTTATAAATGTTTTAAGTTTGTTCACAGCTCTATATTGTATGTAATTAATTGTTTCCGAGCTTTGCGAATTGATTATTCTGAAGAAATATGTCTTTGTATTTAGAAATTGATACTTCTTTAGATTGTTACTCCCTTATTTTTACTTTTCCTCACTACCTATAGTAGGAAAAGTACTGTTTTCACCAAACAATTTTTTTTCGAGATTTCAACGGAATTATCCGTTTTGGGTGTTTTTAAGACCTCCTGAGTGGTTTTCAGCATGACATCCGTATGTATGTATGTATTATGTATGTACGTGTGTGTGATCATCGTAGAGCCCAAGGTATTTAACCTAGAGAGTTGAAACTTGGCAGAAAAATCAGTCCTTACCTGTAGTGGTGCCACCCGGAGAATAAATTTCTTCCGCCATCATGAACCCAGTTTGTTGAGTCAGCAAAAATTTAAAAAAAAATCGTAATAAATTGACAATGGTCCTGATCGAGTTGAAATTTGGCACGAATATACATACCTCTCTGTATGACAAACAAGCCACCAAATTTCATTTCAATATTGGCCATTTTGAAGTTATCAATTTTTGATTTTTTAAACTTTGACGGTTAGTAATACCGAAAGTATAAATAGGTTTTTGACGTATAGCATATCGTTGGAACCGGAAAAACTAAGGAACAAATATAAACAACCCCGATGAAATTCCATTAATTAGTTTAAAAGTTATAAGCGAATATAATTATTTATTAGTGCGATAATTTTGATGACGTCAAAGTTTGTTTACACCTGTCAAAATACCGCCAAACTTCAAATAATTAAATAAAATTTAGGTATTAAAAATAAGGTTTTTTTGAAGAATGATAATAAATCAGTTTGTTTAGAACGGTCACCTATCCAAGTACTGACCACGTCTAATGCCGCTTCCTCCTGCTGCGAAGCAGCAGGAAAGGCCACTTTAGTGGCCTCTGAAGTGAGGAAAAGTTCCGAGGTACCCTGTACCCGATTTTTTTTTTTTTTTTTTTTTTTTTTTTAAATATAAACGACTTTGACTAAATAATTATTAAGAGAAAGGCATGTTTAGTCCAATGCACTTTGGGACAAAGGAATATCACACCTGTATTATTTATAAGGGGAGTAAAAGTCTAAAGAAGAATATTCCACACACCTTTTTTAGATTGCTACTCCCCTCTGTGTTTCTTTATAAGGGGAGTAACAATCTAAAGAAGTTCCCAGAAATTCCTTACCAGAATTCCTTAACAGACATCATGAAACAATTTTTGTCTCTTGTCTGTTCGTCAGTCTGTTGTTCAACATTTTTTGCGAAACACCATATAGTAACCACCTCTTAAAAACTACTAGTCCAATTTTAATAAACATTTAAACGGTAGGTCATAATTAGCCCTCTGTAAGTCCTTTGCTCTTTTTTTTTTTTTTTTTTTTTTTTTTTTTAAATAAATTAATTACATTAAAACTGGTTTCTATGAGCTTTTATGTATGCATAAAATTTTAGTAAAAAAGTGTAACTTCAAGCCTTACGGCGCCACGGCATCTAGCCGATTTGTTAACATTATATTTATAACTGCATGTTTGTAATTTATCATGTAAAATTGTTTAACAATAAATGGCATTCAAATTCAAGTCCTTTGCTCTGCGCTCTCTTCTGTATAGGTACATAGTTTCTCACCTTTTTGAAGGGAACCTACTTTAGGTACGGAAGAGTTAGCTTTGATGAAAAGAAATTGCATGTAACGAAATTTGTGAATCGAGACCCGTCTAAGTGACCCGGCTTAAGTTGGCAGTTAATTCACCTGTACAAACTCTTACACTTGGACTAGTCTCGATCCACCGACCTCTGATTCAGCAGGCATATGTCCTAACCATTGCGCCACGGAGGTTAATGATTTTTCCATTCACAGAATTGGTATATAAGCGTAATATTATACACATTATAACAATATAATTTTATATAAATGTTGTTTTTATGTTGTTTTTTTTTTCATTTTTTGCTAAAATGTTATGAAAATAATTTATTTTTCAATTAAATTCCACATAACCATATGTTAATCCTGAAATAAAATCTTTAACAAATGCAAAGAGAGCAATGCATAAAATCAACTGTTTCTAGAACTTAAGTTTCACTTCCAATGCGTGAGAGTCATATAATTTTTTTTTTTTTTTTTATTAACATCTAAATATTTAAAATTACCCATGCGAGAGAATAAAAAATTAAATAAATCAAAATTTAATTAAATTGATTCGTTAAAATTATGTCCCATATTGAATTTTAACCGTCTGCGCATATCAAATATTGAATAAAAATTAATGTGACCCCAATGAGGATCGAATCAGATCCAAACAACCACACTTTAAATTCCCAGGAAGCTCACATTATTTTTTGTTATCATTCCGTCCGGCATTTCTTTAGATTGTTACTTCCCTTATAAAAAAAAACAGACTGGAGTAACAATCTAAAGAAGGTGTACGGAATGCTCTTCTATAGACTGTTACTCCCATATCAAAACAGAAGTAGGGTATTCCTTTGTACCAAAGAACTAAACACCCCTTTTTCTTAATAGTTATTTAGTCAGTTATTTTCATTATAAAACAACATAGGGGAGTAACAATCTAAATAAGTACCATTCATCCAATAATAGGACGCGAGGAAGCTATGTGGACACTAATTTGTAGTCTTTAGATTGTCACTAATATGTAATATGTGATTTAGTTTCTAAATTGTTCTATTATTGGATAAATAATCCAAACATGGCGCATGGCGTCTGGAAAATCATTAAATTCCTTTCTGTCAAATATTTAAAAAATATATTATGGCTCTATTTTTCACCTCTACTCCGCTGTTGAATAGTTATTTATCTATGTCTCTTCTTCCTCAAATAAACTACTTTTATATGTATTGGTCCAAACATAGTTTAAGCTATAGAGGAAATTACAAACACAAATCAAAATAAATTATTTTAATAGCGGGAGATAAGAAGTAAAAAAGTAGTAATTCTAGTTTTTATTATACTCTCTGAATATTCTTCTTAATCCCTACCTTCTGTACAGCTGATATTTGGAAAATTATTGCGATACTAATAAAATATTCATTGGGCCGACCCATAAAAAAACTTTAACTGAAAAAAAAGAGGTAAAAACTGGGACAATAAACAGGGTTAAAGCGGGATAGAGGGGTATGGTTCGTGATCAGAATCCGAAGAAGGCCGATTTTAGTCGAAACTTAGCTGAAAGGATTCGAGGACCCTGGCCTTAGGACCCTTAGTCTGTTTAATATGCTCGGCTTGAAAAGTTTAATAAATCTGCAACATTTATTTCTCCGCCATTTTGGGTTTCCTTTCTTTTTTAGTTACAATCTTTTAAAGTTTATTGGTTAAAAAAATATATATAAGAACGTTTCTTTTATGAACTTATATTATTATTGTCGGTTTCGTTAAATTGTAGTCTACTTTTTTTTCTCCTCCTTTTTTTTAAAGAGTATTAAAAAAAATCCTTTAAAGTTTTAAGTCATGAAGAGAACAGCACTCAATTCTAGGATAATGGTTTCTTTTATGGAAGGCCCTAAATTCTCAAAAAAATTATTAGCATCAGGAAATAGATTGACGTGTGTGTTGTTGATACTTAGGTACTTTTTGATTTAATAAGTATCTCGGTACTTACTTAGATTGTTACTCCCTTATGTGTTTTTAGGGTCCGTAGGCAAAACCAAGGACCCTTATATTTTCCTGCGTGTTTCTGTCTGTCCGTCCGTCTGTCGCCTGCTCTCACGGCTACACCTTTCACCCGATCACTTTGAAATTTGGCATATATGTGTGTAGTACCTACCCACACATTTTAAAAATATATTTTTAATATTTAATGTTAAATGGATGTCTTATAGGTGTAATAAAAAAACATTTTTTCTCTTACATGAGACGTTTCGACCCTTTATAGGGTCATCTTCTGTCATAGTTCTTTATTCTAAAATCACAATTAAGATCATTTATACATTAAAATCAAATCTCTTTGTAACAATTAATTAAATAAAATACTAGCGTAATAGATTAAACAGATACTAATTACTAATTAACAATATTAAATAAATATTTTTTTGTAGTTACTTACATATAATTGGTGAATTAAGAAAGCTATCACCATGAGAGTGGGTCTTAATTTAGTTAGTTTTAAATAAAAATAAACGTCACATAAACATAATTACTAATTTAACAACATAATTACAATTAAAATAAATCTATGGTTTTGACTAGTGATGTAAAAACATAAAACAATATTAATAATAACAAATAATTTAGATCAGATTTATCACCGAGATTGTTATTGGTAAGAGATTGTTTTTAGGGTCCGTAGGCAAAACCAAGGACCCTTATATTTTCCTGCGTGTGTCTGTCCGTCCGTTCTGTCGCCTGCTCTCACGGCTACACTTTTCGTCCGATCACTTTGAAATTTGGCATGTATGTGTCTTGTACCTGCCCACATATGTTAAAACTATAGCGACTTAAAAAGAATATTTTTCAAAAAAATAAGGTAAAAAAAACTTAAGGTTTATTTTTTATTTATTTTTTTTCGACACCGTGTGAGGGGTATCATATGAATGGGTACATCGAGCTGATTACAAAAATATATAATTCTTTGGTTATAACTTTGATAGGGCGAGCGTAGGCAAGTTTGAAGTGGGTGTGAAACGTTCACTTGACCTGTTTATTAGAATATAAATGACTTTAACCAAGTAACTATTAAGACAAAGTGATGTTTAGTCCAATGTACTTTGAGACAAAGAAATATCACTCTTCTGATTTTATAAGGGGAGTAACAGTCTAAAGAAGAACATTCCGTACCCCTTCTTTAAATTGATACTCTTTTCAGTTTTCTTAACAATCTAAAGAAGTGCCAGTATCTTTTGCTGTTAAATCAGAAATTTTAGAAGTATTATTAAAAAGATCATTTGACATTGTGCTGTCAAAGCTATAAAATAATTTAATTAAAATAATAAATTGAGTGAATAAAATAGCACTAAATAACATCTAAACAATAGATCCTCTTATGAAAGGGCTTGAAGAGATTTTAAAATGTTTCTACTTGACTGGTCTGCAGAGATAAAAGGAACAATACACGCTTCTCTCTTCATCCATTCCAACAAGTGTCTGTCATTGACACTTTTGTTTCCAGCCATTTTTATCTTCATAATTTTTATATTTTTTAGCAAATTAATTATACCCTGTAGGAAATGTTTATGTCGATTGCTTTTTGCATTGACAGAAATGATAAACAAGAGATCCACGAATCAAAAGATATATAATCGGTCATTTTGCTTCAAATAATAAAGATATTAAGCAATGTGATGTAAATTTAATTAATGTCAAGCTTAAAAAAAAAAAAGTTACTCCCCTGTGTTGTTTTAGAATATAAATGACTTTGACTAAATAACTATTTTAAAAAAGGGATGTTTAGTCCTTTTTTTAATGTACTTAAGGACAAAGGAATATCACACTTCTGTTTTTTAGAAGAGGAGTAACAGTCTAAAGAAGAACATCCCGTGCACCTTCTTTAGATTATTACTCTCTTCTGCTTTCTTTATAAGGGGAGTAAAAATCTAATGAAGTGCCCAAAATGTTTAGTACAATGTTCTACAATTATGATTTTAATGCGATTCCTTTGAAACATGATGTTCATTGGAAAACTTTGATGGTTCTTATGATTTATGACACTTGGTGTGAACTTTTATTTACAAGAGTAGGCTAGTAAGAATCGGCATTGTCAAATGGTTAGTTTAAATACCGACGTATCTAGTTCTATTCCCAGAGATATGAGACATGTTTTATACCTACTGATGATCACATTGAATAGATGAGTAAAGTGGCCGACACCTATCCTGTAATAACCTAATGTTGTGTTCATTAATTCGTAGGTTTATATAAGTTCTTAGTGTTCCTACTGCTCTGCTAAAGATACAATGTATAATAAAATATAATGCAATAATATATAATACAATAGTATAATACAATATGCCATATTGTATTATTACAACTATGATTTTGGAGATTGAATTTAAAAGTTAAAAAGATAAGATTGCCCTCTTATCAGTTTAGTTTTTAAAGCAATTAATAAATGTTAACAACAATTATAAACTGGCTTTAAAAAAAAAATGGAATTCTAATATCTTTAATTAACAAATGTTGTACCTATTGACTTTTTTCTAATCTAGTTACCAGGAGGGTTCTATAAATATCTGATAAGAGAGATGCTCAATGGTATTCTAACGAAGGGGCTGAGAAGCATGTGTTCCGGTCTATGTTCGGCGCATGCATTAACCCCGCCATGTTTTCCCCGGTTGAACGTTGAATAATGCATGACAGTCTTTGCTTTAGGCCGCGCCCTAGCAAGCCTGAGGAATCCAATCGAAACCTTGTTCGGATTTATAATCTTATCAGGTAGACAGACGCCTTGTTTGGATCAAGTCAAATCTACCTCTTAAAGTTTACGTTTCAGAAAATCGTTTCAAAAATTGTTTCCTTCCATTGCAAAAGAGATTGGTTAATTTTAATCGATGCCTTTGTAAATGTTTAATTTTGAATTTATTTCCTTGACTTTTAACTTACATAAATACAGGGTTATTATTATTACAAATGATGTTCCTGATTTCGATTGAAAATATGACTGGGATTCATATATTTTAAGACCACTTCAGTTGGTACCACTGGAAAGAAAAGCTCATTATGGTTAGGATACGTATCAGCTGTTTGTTAAGTCAATTGTTGTCAGTGTTGTGTAATGGCTGAATTTAAAGACAGGGAAGCATTTTGTGTGTTGGATATTATCACATTAACCAATCAGTTATTAGTGTGCAACGTGACTTTAGAACCAGATTTAATAAAGATCCTCCTAGCAATCACTCTATTCGCAAGTGGTACTTGAATTCTTAGAGAAATTTGTATTGTAGATGAGGCTGCATTTTGTAAAAAGAAATCAACTGGAAGGCCGTCTGTGAGCAATGAAGTTGTAGAGCAGGTAAGGAAAAGTTTTACGCGTAGTCCACAGTAATCTACGAACATTTATAATTCTGAGTACCTATGATGAAAATTTTTGAGTTTTCCTTAAGATGTAACCATTTTATTTCCTTGTGATGACGCTTGAAATCATGAAAATCATTTGTAATAACCCTGTACAAGTGTAAAATGAACAGCACATTTTACAGTGTTGATTTTTTTTTGTTCTAGAAATCAAGTTGCCTCCGACTACTACTACGACAACCACAACAACTACTACCACTACTACAACGACAAAACGACCAACGAGGCGTAGAACCACAGGTAAATATACACTTCATATTCTAGATTAGCGATTCTCAACCTTTGGGCCGCGACCCAAAAATGTGGTTCGTGGTAATTTGTTTCTGGGACGCGAAGGAACTGGTAAAATAAAATGCATGCATTAATAGGTAAATAAAATATAAGATAAGTTTTTAAACATTAATTATTTTTCATTAGTCTGTAGTACTATTACAATCGAAAGAGTAAAACTGAGCAAGAATTAGAGTGAAAAATAAAACAGAGTAGTCTAGAGCTAGGCAGTATCGAATTCGAGTTGTTTCGGTTTTTTAGAATTCACCGAGCACAGGGATACTGCGACTGCGGTGTCAGTCGGTATTGGCACTAATCGTGACATTTCAATAAGTTGAATTCAGTGAGGGGACATTAGAAAAAAGGCTGGTAAAATGATAATGGTGGGCCATAGTTTATGTCTATGCGGTGGAGGGGTTCCCTCTAATTTATGCGCATGTGTGTTTATTTAACCCCATATCCAGAAATTCACAAATTTAACACTCATAGATTTGGTTTGTAACTGTTTGAACCTTTCTTTTATGTGTATTAGTTTTTTCTCCAGTGTTTTGCCTAAGAGTTTAATTTTTACTTTAACTTAGATTGTGTAAATGTTAAATATGGGGGCCTGGGTGGCTCGGAGGCTAGAGCGCTTTCCTTGCGATAAGGCAAGTTAAGCAGCATCGAGCCGGGTCAGAAGGTGACCGAAGCTCTGGGTTCGATTCCCGGACCAGGACCCCCGCTCAATGTCCAAACAGCATTGTTTAAACAAGTGGGAAGCTCCTCGAAAGAGTAGCGCCACCAGGTTTCGGCCTGGAAACCATGACGATGACACTCTTGGTTGTAATACAACTAGGAGGGAGTATTGGTTGACAACCATATCTTCACACGACCGTGTGAAGATTTCGGTCCCTAACCCGGGTTGGATGTATGGGCCCACCTAAGTGGCCTGCATCTTCGGGTGTAGAAAGCCCCCCGGAATAAAAAAAAAAAAAAAAAAAAAAAAAAAAAAATCATAATTGTATTTTCTTTTTAGTAATGAGTACTTTTGATTAGGATTAGGACTCATATTTATCTTGCTTATTGCACTTCGCTGTTATATTTCATTTATTACTATGTGATTTTTTTTTTTTTTTTTAAATTCCCTTTATTTTAATTTTTCATGTGACTCAGAAAACTTATTTTTACAGACAACGTAAGGTTATACTAAATCCAAAAAACATACTTGGGTAAGCATTGGACCGTGGAATGATTTCAAATAAATGTATTAGGTCGCGGGTCAAAAAGTTTGAGAAACGCTGTTCTAGATAACTCACTTAAATGGGTGGAATCATGAGGAAACAAGTAAATAGGTCTAGAAATTTGGAGCAGACCTTATCACTATCACTCTCAATGGATTTGCTTAAGGTGAAATTATTTTTTAAAACAATTTAAGAATGAAATTAGTGAATTACGTTTAATAAAAACAACATACTTTAACCATCTAGTTTCGTAAAATTAATTTATATCATCTGGGTATTGTACTATAGGTACTAGACTATGCTAGACTTAAAATCTTAACATAGTGAACCTAGTGACCCATTGAAATGGGTATGTCTAGTTTTAGGAACTATGTGGAAGTAAACATAATTTGATATATATTATGATTGCATGTAATTATTAAACACATAAGGAAGACTATGATCTACATTATTAGGTAAAGGTTACTTATTAAGATTGAACGGCGGGCCCGAGCTTGCCCTCGTGTGGCGCCGTCGTTCTACGCATGCGTACCACGCTAAGGTTAGGGCCACTATTTTCCCGTATATAAAATTGGGCCAGTACTGGACTGGCCAGTATCACCAAAAACATACTACTTAAGATTGATTAGGTAAATTGACAAGGTGAGAACTACTATAGAGGTTTTATTAGTATTGAGTTAATTAGTTTAGTTCTTTCATTAAGGCATTCTAAATTAGAGTTTTTGAAGATTCTGTAAATCTCTAAATTCCCTAATAGATTCCGTTTTTTACCTTTTACACATTACAGGAACTACATTCGTAACTATTTTTGGCGAACGTGCGGTTGTTTTCTATTAAATGGTAAACACAACTAACTTCACAAAACTTCTTTCTCACGATGTTTTATCAAAACTTCTTTCACTCACATTCTTAGCAAAACTTCTTTAACTTACTCTCTTAGCAAAACTTCTTTCAGTCAGTCTATGTTAAATTATCATTATAAATATTAAGTTTAAGCTTCGAAGAAAAAAGAAATATCATTATAAATCTTCGAAAGACTGAAACGATCATCTGATCGTATTTTTTGGAACGAAGTTCCTTATGGCACGTTCTGGATCCCGGGAGTAAATCCGAAAAAAACGACCAAAATCGCCGTCACAAAATAACCGTCACAAAATCACCTTCACGCAAAATCCGTCACGAAATCTACCGATGACAATAACTTGAGTAAAAGATCACCGAGTTAGTTGAAATTTGGTACACATGTTCATTTTACCAATGCCCAGGCTAAGTTCGTTGGACAACGTTACCCGCCCAAGCGTTCACGCACAACGCTCGCGTAAACGTAAGCTTCAAATTTAAAATTGGATTTTTTGGACAGGAAAAAATTCTAACTTCATCTATTTAATAAGACAAGCAACTTTTATAAATAATATTTTTTAGTAAAACGAACACCGACACTGCTATGAAGTAATAAAGATCGCTAAATTTATTAAAGCGGACCTAAACGTTTTAAATAAAGAAAACAACGTTTTTACCTATATCTTACGTTCTAACGTAACGATTTCAATAAAACTTCATACACATCGACTAAAGTACAATTGAAACATGCATGTAAAATTTTAACTTGATACAAGCAGAAGTTGTTACTAGTTGTTAGTTTTGGTGATTTATATTTTATATTATAATATTTTAATTGGATATTCGCCGACGGAGGTCTGATGGGACAGTTCTTTTCTTCTCTACAACCATCTGCTTTAACTATAAACTAATCAAAATAAACTTTTTTCTCAATTTACAATACATAATTTATTGTAAGACGTTCTTTTCAAAGTTAATAAAAAGTTTTTCTTTTAATTTTGCCTTAACTCCGCTAGTACAAATAGTTACTTTTAATTTTGTCTCTTATTCTAACTCCGCCATGTATAAGTAGTTAGTATCATATACTTAGCGCTGTAATTATATAATTTATATTTAATATAAAGCATAAGGAACTTCGTTCCTACCGGGTGTCCCACGATAACACACGTATTTTTTTATGTATATTATGGTTAGAGAATTATAGATTTTTTAAATTAAATCGCCAGTGCGTTTTTATTTAAGTGTGTACTAATTCATCACCACAAAATGTCGATCAATGCAAACCAACTATTTTGAAACGTCGGAATTCTTAACATATCTGATGGGGTGAAACTTATAATTTTTAAATACTAGTTGTCACAAATACAGTATATTTCATTTCAGACTATATGAGAAAATAAATACAAAGAAGCAGTCACTCCGCGGAAAATAATACTTGTTTGTTTATCAAAGCAACTTTCGGCTTTTATAAAGCCATCATCAGTGCCGATTTTGGAAGAACTCGAGTAACATTATAAAAATGTGTTGTGGGCGAGTCATACGAAGTCGGGGACTAAGGTAAGACTCACGTTACAAGGTCTTACTTTTACTCATGTCTTACGTTAGTCTCCGACATCTTATGACTCATCCACCACACATTATTTATAATGTTACTCAAGTTCTTCCAAAAGCTGCCCTGATGATGGATTTATAAAAGCCGAAAGCTGCTTTGATTAATAAACAAGTATTATTTACCGTGGAGAGACTGTTTCTTTGTACTATTAAGATGACTTCCATCAACGCTCTTATTTCTCAAGTATATGAAAGAAGTTTACATATGAAGATTTGTATAAAGGATTACTCCTAGAGATAATGCAACGGTAGTAATCACTTTACAAAAGAACTTTTTAATCAATATCCTCCCTTGTGTCTTTATATAATGCTGAGTTAAGCGAAAAAAGTACATTTGTTGGGGTGTAAATACATTACCGCTTCTGTTAAGTAGTATTTTGTTACGAAAAAATGCCTAAATAAATATCACTCATGTATCCCCATTATCCCCATTAATTGGTAATATAAAGGGATGTTTTATCAACTCATTTTATGTAATTAACCAGTCGTAAGCTTTTAAAAAATTCCTAACTACCTTCTTTTTTTCTTCTTTATAAATTATTTACGACAAGTTCAGTTTATCCAACATTATAAATAAATAAATTCAATGGAAAAATAAGGCGCTTTAGGTCTGATTATAGTCACTCAATGATTCTTTACAACGTTTATAATATGCTATTGACTGTTAACCTAACGAGTATTTGCTTCAATAAATATGTGTGAATATTCAACTTTTTTAAAATGCTTTCACAATAATAATATTATATTACAAAGATGATTTCCTCTAATTTAAAGGCTGTGATATAATTTGAAATAGTTGTAATTTGCTCATTTCATTTAATATAAGTTTAGTTTGAAGGTTATATTTTCTCGTGGCTTGTAATATAATTGTAATTCACAGTTTGGGAAGCCAACCGTGCTACTATTTAAACTTTATCCTTACCTTAATTTTTTGGTCTAGTTAACTTGAGTTGGTTAAGCAAAAACATATTGCAAACGACGTTTCTACGGATGCTTCCATTTTAAATTTATACTTTTCACTCGAAACCCTTTTTAGATTCTTTACCAGTTGTAGGACTGAGACCGGAGGCTGAATTGCTGCACAATCCAAATTGTTTCTAATTAACAACCGATATTTCCTTTTTTAAACCGATAGTTTTTAAAAAAAAAAAAAAAAAAGATAAAAAAAAAAGATAAATACACTGACGGCTTTGTGAAATTTCCCGGGACTGCTTTCAGCTGCCGTTTAGTGCTTCTTAAAACTATATCCCATTCTCTGCTGTACATATATCTTTTTCCAGCAATACACTACTTATTTACCTGTCCCCTAAATTTCTATGAAACTATTCTTTGATGTTTTAACTTATTCATATTAATCTAAATATCTTTTTTTTAACATAAATACCTGGTATTCCTTGAATCCGAACTTAATAATATACCTATATAATATACTATGAACAATTTTATAAATGTTAATACATAATAAAAGCAGAAACCCCGATGATCAGAACAACTCAGAAATCCTTACAGGCACTGGTCCCAATTGGTTCGGTTTTCCGAGGTTCTTCTGAACATACCTATATATTAGAAGTTGTGTGGTGGTGGAGTAAGGGAACTTCTCCGCTTCTTCCAGATAGCACTCCTTCTAGTTTTGTCTTACCAATGATCTAGGTCAGGATTTCCCAAGCTGTGCCGCTAGGCCTGCCAGTTGTGCCGAAGGATCTAGAGTAAAAATTAATAAAATCCAAACTATTAAGAACAAAATAATGCCTGTCTGTAGAAGTAGGTACAGTAGGCACGCGGATTAGTTTATGCAGAGATTCAAAGTTGACTGTGTTAAATATCATGAAACGTATTTGCCTTTTGGGTTTACTTAAACATAATGTTATACCTTCACCTTAGTGTGACATCTGCAGAGAACGGCTATCTAATGAGGCCATAGTTCCAAATAAAGAAAAAAACTAAAATACACAGCGTCTAAAGCCTAGTCCACACCAGTGCCTAGACACGTTGCGCAATGTGTCTATAGATGTCTTCTGAGACCGTCTATTGTCTAGGTCTAGCGTCCACACTTGCTGACACGTGCGCAACATGACTACCGTTGCACCATGTCTTATAATGGAAAACCATAGACATGCGATTTTTGGTCTAGCAACGAGACCGTTTGTCTAGCCGATGTCTATAGACAAATCGCTTGACATTGTCTCTGAGACCAAACATGTCGCGCAACATGTCTACTAGTGTGGACAAGGCTTAAGTTAAATAATAAGTGGCATACTATCAAGTATTTAATAACCTTTTAAGAAGTATTTCCATAAAACTCATGGTAACTGTTTATGATGGATAAAAGCCAAAATAAAACCTAAAAAGTGTTGTATTCCGAAATTTGTATTTTATTCAAAAATTATGTATTCCATACTCCCCCCCCCCCCCTGCCAGTAAGTGGGGGACCAGTAGACTTATCAACATTGTGGTCAGGATGGCTCTCGGTGGCCCTGCATAAACTAATAGGTGTGCCGCGGCTAAAAATTGGCTATTTTTTTTATAGTGTGCTGCGGGCTAAAAATGTTTGGGAAACTCTGATCTAGGCAAATGCTCACATATACCTCGTTTCCATGATGTTTTATTACGAATTAAATACATGTTTCAGTCCACAGACTGCCTATGATACCCGTTTAAATACCTGCAAACAACCCTAACAAAAATCCATTCAAAAACTTCCATTTAGAAAAATAAAAAAATATAAATATATACTCCGAAATTATCCATTATACCCTTCCCCAAATTTGATTAAAAAGCTCCAATCCCTTACAAAATATCAAAATTATAAAAAGGCACAAAATAACCCCTCTCAAAATAACATTATGGCTCCGGTAAACACAAATATTTTTTTTGTTACTTATGCCAATAAAGAATTTGTTTAAAAAAAAAAAAAAAAATACATGTTTGGCTCCAAAGAGTCCATGGAAACCTAGATTCAATATAAATTGAATACGATTTAGATCTAGATTTGATAGACTAAATTCTGGGATCGTGTCTAGATCGAGTTTCATGGAAACCCTGAACTCGATCCTGATTTGCGCAGAGCGTGTTTCTGTAGAAACTAGTCAAAACACCACCCTCCACTTTTAGTTTTGTTATTAAAAAAAAACTAAAAACAAACATCAACCTGGTTATGAAAGGTGAAGATTACTAAATTATTTATTATAATGATTAGGTGTATTAAATACGGATTCAAAACTAATCATGGAAACACCTAACTTGTTAAATCCCTAATCAGGATTCAATCCGTATTTAAACATCATGGAAACGTAGCAAGTATTTGTAACCTGTGCCGTAAATTTTTACTTGGTAGAGCACTATACTGGAAATATAGAGGCCCGTGGTTCAAATCCCGGTGCTGGAGTGTATTTTTCCCTGTCTGTTGCCCGTAGTTAATAATAATTATAATTTGATTTAAATGTAAATTTTTATTTAAACTAACAAGCTACCAAGAAATCATTATTTACCAACCCAACTTCTGATTCTTTTAAATTAATGTCTTTCCTTGCTAAATATTTGCTAATATTTGTGTTAATTTGATGAGTGAATCAATTATGTATTGATGAAAAAATTCATAAATAATGTACTTTTCATAGGAATATCAAATCATACTCGTATACTCATTATATTTATTGTAAATAGTATATTTAATGATTTACTGTGAAAAACTGTTTTATTTTAATGTTGCAGCTCGTACGACAACAACCACCGTAACGGAACCTCCTGAAGGTAATATTTTAAAAACTTATCTTACAACAAATTACTCTATCTACAGCAAAGTTTGTTAGCAACTTTGACGTCTATAAGTAATGCATAATAGGCTGGAAAGTAATTTCGCCGATTTGTCATTAAAATATTAAAAACAGGCAGGAAAGTGATAAAAAACAGTCAGGTTTCCCTGCCTAGGCAGAGAATGCACTGTGCTTACTAATGCGTGTCATAACATCTGTATTTTGTTTGTGTTTAGTTTTATTTTAATTTAGTTTTATAATTGCTTTATTACAAAACAGTGTTATATTATTAATCTTATTATTTTTTAAAACTTTAAAAATGATAAACTGAAAAAGGATTTGAATTTTAGGTCTTTAAATAATTAATCTCGAGTAAGAAGTGGCAACACTGGAGCACTTGTTTTAGTTTGAGTTTGTTGACGATTCATCTCAAACTAACTCTTTTACCTAAGCTTCTATTTTTTTATTTAAATAGCGTGAGTAGCTAAAATATTGTATGCAACAAGGCAGGAAAGGAAACATTTCTGCCTTATGTATATTGCTTGCCTCGGCTTCTTCGCCTCGGCAGTTAATTTTCGTAGCCTGTCCTCGCCTCCGGCTCGGAGGCTAACTTTCATTACTCGTCAGTAAAATTCCATTTTGCTGCCTAGATACATAAATAACTATTACTATCATAATTTACTAGATCCACAGTAACATCACTGTAAAGGCATTTACTTATTTCACTTGAAAGAATCACCTTCAAAATTTTATCTGTGCATCCTTTTTACTCCTTTATTTAAAGCCACCACATTCAAATTTGTATCAACCTTTAATCTTTTTATGCCTTTATTCTACAAGAACTATATTACAACGTTATTACTTTGCTTTGTAAATTGCATCGCACATTTCCGTTTCCCCAATTTTGAACCACTTCCCGTGATTCAATCTTCCCCAAATTTTGCACATAGAAACAACTATAGTGAAGAATACAGAAACAAAAAAAAAAAAAAAAAAAAATGGCGTCAAATTTATTTGCTTTTTAAGTTTCATCGCACACCTATTACCCCAATTTTCAACCACTTCCCGTCATTCAGTCTTTCCCAAATTTTGCACATAGATACAACTAAGGTGAAGAATGCAGAAAAAAAAAAAAGTTGAAAATAAGACCAGTTTTGAAAAATGGCATTTTTATATTAATTATTATTTCTATAGTGATTACAACGTTACCACTATAAACTCCTCCACTTAATTCATTTGAAGGAACCACCTTTACAATTGTATCACTACTAATCCTTTTAACTCCTTATACAAGCAACAGATTTAAAAGTTTATCATCTTTAACCATTTATTCCTTTCTTTTACAAAAAAAAAAAAATCAACTTTTTCACTTTCAAATGTTAATCCTTTCTCTTCAATAATTTACAAGATCCACATGAACTACTTTATCATTGTAAACTCATTTACTTATTTCACTTGAAAGAATCGCAGTTGCAATTTTATCACTATACTGTCTTTAACTCCTTAATTAACAACCGCCACATTTAAATTTTATTACCATTAAATCCTTTCACGCCGATTTTTACAAGAACCATATTACTTTGAACTGTTAATCCTTATTATTTCTTAATTTACAAGGTCCTTTCTATAACAGTGCAACGTTATCACTATAAACTCGTTTACTTATTTATTACATTTGAAGGAATCCCCTTCACAATTTTATCACTGTGAATCCTTAATAACACCTTCTTTTACAACCAACAGATTTAAAACTTTATCACCTTTATCCATTTATTTTAAATCAAGTTATAATTATTATTAACTACGGGAAACAGACAGAGAAAAATACACTCCAGCGCCGGGATTTGAACCACGGGCCTCTATATTTCCAGTATAGCGCTCTACCAACTAAGCTATGCAGGAGAATGAGTTTCTCTGACGTTAATGATACCTTGTCCCGAATTTAAGCTTTCAATTTTCCACAATAAGTCTTAGAAGTCAACATTAATGACATAGAACTAGACCGAAAAATAACGCTTATAATTATAAAGTACCCAATTAGTACCTGTACCTAGTACAATCAATTAGAAATTCATTCAATTTTACGATTTTGGTAGTATTCATACTACATAATGATTAAGTAGTTAATAATAATTATAATTTGATTTAAATTAAAATTTAACTTTCCGTAGTATGAAAACTACCAAAAACTTAAAAATTGAATTTCGAATTGATTGTACAAGGTACAGGTACTAATTGAGTACTTTATAATTATAAGCGTTAATTCTTGGTTTAGTTCTAATGTCATAAATATTGACTGTCTAAATGCATATGAATATTGAAAGCTTGGATTCGGGACTAGTTATCGATTACGGTAGTAAAAAATCATTCTCCTGCGTAGCTTAGATGGAAGAGCGCTATACTGGAAATATAGAGGCCCGTGGTTCAAATCCCAGCGCTGGAGTGTATTTTTCTCTGTCTGTTTCCCGTAGTTAATAATAATTATAACTTAATTTCAATTAAAAATTAATCATTCTGTAGTATGAATACTACCAAAATCGTAAAATATGATTATCCATTTATTCAAAAAACCAAATTACAACTTAATCCCTATCATTTGTTAATCCTTTTTCTTTCATAATTTATGATCCACATTAACAACTTTATCACTATAATCTCGATTCACTTATTACATTTGATGGAATTACCTTAACAATTTTTTCACAGCAAATCCTTTTTAATCCTTTATTTAGAACCACCATATTCAAATTTGTATCACCTTTAAATCCTTTTACACCTTTATTCTACAATAACTACTATATTACAACGTTACTACTTTGAACTGTTAATCCATTTGTCTTCCATAATTTACAAAATCCACATTAACAACGTTATCACTATAAACACGTTTACTTATTTCATTTGAACAAATCTCAGTTGCATTTTTATTACTACAAAGTCTTCTTAACACCAACACCACCAAATTCTTTTACGCCTTTATTTTATAAGCACCATATTACAACGTTATTACTTTGAACTGTTAATTTCTTTCTTAATTTACAAGATACACACTAACGTTATCCCTTTACAATTTTATCACTGCAAACACCTTCTTTTACGACCTACAGATTTAGAAGTTTATCACCTTTATTCCTTTCTTTTACAAGAAACAAATTATAACTTTATCACTTTCAAATTTGAATTCTATTTCTGCCATAATTTGTGGATACTCATTTACACCTTTAAAATAATAAAATATTTTTTTCCATAATTTACAAGATCTACATTAACAACTTAATCTCATTTACTCATTACGTTTGAAGGAACCTCCTTTGCAATTTTATCACTACATATCCTTTTAACACCTTCCTTTAAAATCAACAGATTTAAACGTTTATCACCTTTAGATCCATTTATTCCTTTCTTTTACAAGAAACGAATTACAACTTTATCACTTTCATGTGATAATCATTTACAATATCCACACTAACAACGTTATCACTATAAACTCCTTTACTTATTACATTTGAAGGAATCACCTTTACAATTTTATCACTGCAAATCCTATTAACGCCTTCTTTTACAACCAACAAGATTTAAAGTTTATAATGGATAAAGTTTATCACCTTTATCCATTTATTCCTTTATTTTACAAGATACAAATTACAACTTAATCACTTTCAAATTTTAATTCTATTTCTGCCATAATTTGTGGATACTCATTTACACCTTTATCACTATAATAGTACATTACGCGTCGAGTGCGGAAAGTAGCATTTTGCATGCGAGTGTGGAGTTTGCACCCGAGCGACAGCGAGGGTTGTAAAACCACACGAGCAATGCAAAATGCCGTTTTCGCACGTGTTGCGTACCGTACTTTATCTACGATTGTTAGATTTAAATTATAAATACAGAAAAAAATAAACTTGCTGTATGTAAGTTCGTATCTCTCTCTTGATAAAGATGGGATTAATTCTTGAGTTGTATTTTTTGCCGAATTAATTATTTCTGGAGGAGTATTATTCTCCACATTTTCGTCAAAGTCACTTAATTCACTTATTGTTTTTCACTAAAAACTCGATATAAACAGTTATTTTAATAAAAGAACTGCAAATTAGTTTTGTTAAATGTAAACAAACTTGCTAATCGTGCGTAAAGCTGAAGAATTCCTCTTCTTTACCGCACACTGTGTGGTAAAGAAGAGGAATTGTTCAGTTCTATGAGACGCGCATGCGCAATGAATGCAAGTTCTACGCATCTAAACAAAGATATAATGTTTATATTTCTTATCAATCGTAGATAAACTCATTTACTTATTACATTTGAAGGAATCAACTTTACAATTTTATAATTGCAAATTCTTCTAACACCTTTATTTACAACCACCCTATTTAAAGTTTATCACCTTAAGATACAAATTACAACATAATAACTTAACAGTTAATCCTTTTTTCCATAATTTACAAGATCTGTATTTAACCCTCGGGTGCGCGCGGTCTAATACAGACACGAGGAGGCGCAGGCGCGGACCCCTGATAGGACTTTTTATATAGGCGTCTGTTTTATATGTCCACACAACAGGTAAAATAAATATAAACTTGAAATCATTTTAGCAAAATATTATAAAACATATTTAAATTTGTTTTATTATTTTTTTTAATTTATAAAATACCCTTGTTTAGTCTCATAGTTTATAAGCACAAAATTAGTCATTCTCATTTATAATTTTCCAATTTTTAATTTTTATTATTTTATTTTTAAATTCAGGTACCATATACATTTATTTTGTATTATATGTATAACTTTCACTAAAATTAGCGTATTACTAAAATTTAAGTGAAAGTGGCGCGTGTCCCCTGTCAGGTCAATATGGGCACAGAATTGAAGTCTAATCACGTACGATGTCAAACAGTGACTAATTCTCTTGATAAAAGCAAGAAATATAGCTAGAAAAATCCTTATCTTCCAATCGCACCCACATATATCTCGCAATTTTACAGTTATATCTCAAATTTAGGCTTCACAGGACCGCACGTTCCCGAGGGTAACCACTTAATCGCTATAATCTCATTTACTTATTACATTTGAAGGAACCACCTTTACAATTTTATCACTTAAAATCCTTTTAACTACTTCTTTTTCAACCAACAGATTTAAAAGTTTATCTCCTTTAGATCTATTTATTCCTTTCTTTTACAAGAAACGAATTACAACTTTATCACTTTCAACTGATACTTATTTTTCTTCCTTAATTATTTTAATTTTATAATTTACTAGACACACATTTACAGTCTAATCAGTAATCCCTTTTACTTTTATACTTCTATCATTTACAAGTTTATTACTTTAAATCTTTTTACTATTTACCTCTCTGCAATCACCTTCAATTCCCCTTCCTGTAAAATCTCTCTCTATTTACTATAGCAGTTAAACTCTATTTCTAACGAATTTTAAAGGAACAAACATTTTGTCTTTTGGTTATAAAGAAGTTAGTTATAACTTATAACGAAGTTATCGCAGCAGTTATAATTTACAAACTTATTTATACATCATGCTCGTATTTTATACATACTTACGTATGTTTGCATAATTAGGGTGTAGGAGAAGATTTTCAAGAGTGTTGACTTAGATGTTCCTAAACTTTCAAAATTAAAGCAATTTTCGTCTTCGTATTTAGTTCCTCTTTATCTACCACCTTAACAATATCAACTTTCGTTTTCAAATAAATAACTGATCTTTTTTCAGACATCACTTATAGTCCAGGAGCCAGGTAGATTTACCTGGAAAGTATTTTGAACTTAATGGAATTTTTACAGGTAACTCAGAGGTCCTCTGGGATGCCAATACTGAGTTTTCGACGTCGTGGCCCTTGTGCTAACTTGGGGAGGGGGGAATAACCCCAATTTTTCCGCCAATTTTTCGGTTTTTCACCTCTAGCTGGAAAACTACGCGTCAAACAAAAAAACTATATCAGTAGAAAGTTAAAGAGCATAAAAATTCCTATAAAAATCACTGGTCATACGACTGTTTTCACCATTAGGTACTGAGATACAGCATTTTGAAAAAATGCCAAATTTTAAAAAAATGTGGATTTTAGCTGAAAAAAGCGTGTTTTTGGGCATATAAAATAGATTTATCATCATAAATTGAGTATTTAACATTTCTATGTATACCATAATAATATGTAACCCCCTGTAAACCCCTCCCCTCCCTCACTGCCCTCTACCCCCCTCCTCCCCCCAGAAACAAATTTGATGACGAATAAAGTGCGTGACTTATTGATTACGTAGGAAAAGAAGTTCTATCCTTCCCTTAATTTTTGACTTTTTATCTTTTAAAAAAAAAATATATCAATAGTCCAGGAAATGAAGCACTTTGGCTCGCAATTCTTTCGTCATACATCGATTTACTTGAAAATTTGACAGTAGGTAGAGAATAGTCCTAGCATCAAAATCTATATCATCTATATCATCATTGCTATTACCCTTGGGGTGGTTGCCACCCCATCTCGGGGGTTGAAATTTTTTATTTTATTTTAACCACAGAAATCGATGGAAAAGCTAATTCTAAGTCAAAAATGATCTATACACTTTTTCTTTTAACTTAATATTTTTCGAGTTATTCGCGATTGAAAGTAAAAGTTGTTCGACCTTTTTGATCGATTTTTCGCGAATAACTCGAAACATATGCATTTTATCAAACAAACTGTCAGACCAAAATTGTAGCCTATAAAAAAAGAAAGAAAATCCTTATTTAATAAATCATGTACGACCAATACGAACCGACCTACGGCTTGTTAATTGTTGGCTTTTGTTCGTCAAATGCTAAATATGAGAGATTCAGAGTCAAATAGCGATAAAACTGTGCATTTTACGAGGAAAACTAATAGACGTTTTTTTTAAAGTAGACAAAAAGAGCTTTCATTTTAAAAAAAATAGAAGTCGAGGGCATCAAAATTAAGCGAGTTACGATAAAAATAATGTTAGTCCCTACATTCTTCTACGAACAAATCAGTGAATACAACCCCCTAATTACCACCCTAATTCAAATTGATCGTCGACCTTCTACGGTTTTGCGTGGATCACATGGGACGCATGTGAACAGCTTAACTCCAACTTTTCGGGAATATCCAGACGCCGGAAGTATGGGGTACGGGGTACAAAAGTCAAAATAGTATAAACAATGTATGATGAATGTCGTTGGATAGCTCTTTAAGAGAGCAGTAATTGTTGTTATAATCACTTGGTCATATTTTCATTTAAGAGGGGGATAAAATGGAAAAACAGGAATAAATGGTTTTAGCTAAAAATTAGTAATATTATTATTTTTGATCCGATATGAATGAAAATTGGCATACGTGCTTTATTTGATGTCAGAAAAAAGAATATGAAATAATTTGTGTGCATTTAGTACTTTGGGTACAAATCGTTGTAGGGGTGGTTTTTAAGGGTTGAAAAATTGCAAAATAATGAAATTTCCTTTCCCCCTCCCCTCCACCCTAAAGTAAGATTGATAATAGCACCATGTTGAATGTTTCAGGGAAGAAGAGGTTATATTTAACTTATTTTTCAAATTTGGTTCTGGGGGGGGGAGGGCAGTGAGGGGGGAGGGGGTTACATATTATTATGGTATACATAGAAATGTTGAATACTTAATTTATGATGATAAATCTATTTTATATGCCCAAAAACACGCTTTTTTTAGCTAAAATCCACATTTTTTTAAAATTTGGCATTTTTTCACAATGCTGTATCACAGTACCTAATGGGTGAAAACAGTCGTATGACCAGTGATTTTTATAGGAAATTTGATGCTCTTTAACATTGTACTGGTAAAGTTTTTTTCGTTTGACGCGTAGTTTTCGAGCTAGAGGCGAAAAACCACAAAATTGGCGGAAAAATTGGGGTTTTTGCCCCCTCCCCAAGTTAGCACAAGGGCCACGAGGTCGAAAACTCAGCATTTGCATCCCAGAGGACCTCTGAGTTACCTGTAAAAATTCCATTAAGTTCAAAATACTTTCCAGCTCGACCTGGTTTTTTCGACCTGGCTCCTGGACTATTATAACATAACTCATACGAAAAATGCACTAAGAGTATAACAGTTATTATTTGTATCACCCCTGAGGAAATTTTTGTTATGAAAATTAAGGGGTGAATTAGAAGTTTATTTAAATATTATTTGTCTTTTCTTCATTATCAATAACATTTTTATTTTAGAACGGGTTGGATTTACTTTCTATTTTTTTTGTTTCCCTGGAGGTCTTGAGATTTTGTTTTGTCAGATTTAATAAGTCAAATTTAAATACATATATTCGGAAAATCCGTTTCACCTTTCATCCACAATAGTTGCCCTTACCTTTTTTTTATTTCAGAGCAGTCGTTAATTAGTTTCTTTTCTTTTAGTTATTTTCTTTTAGTTCTTTTCTTTTTGGTCTTTTGTTGGGTAACACTGGGTTGGTTGGAAAAATCTCGTGGTTGCCGGACGTAGGCAAGTTATGTGAAAGTGAGAAAAGTGTTTTTAAGTTAAGTTCATTGGTTAGGCAGCTTTTCTTCTAAGAAAAGGATTGATAGGAAGCTGATCACCACTGTGGGTGGATTTTCCTGGTGCCAGGCGATGCTTCTCCAGTAGTCTGAACCAACGACTTAACCAGATTTTGGACTCCGTTACCTGAAGTAACCCCAAGATTCTCCACTACATTCAAGTAGGTGTTGAAATTTTGTATTGGGATCTCTTCGTTGCCAAAGTTGGGACAACGTAGACCCCCTTCCCCTCTCCCGGAAGGCTCTCCACCTTCTACACGTCAACCTCCCTACATTCGCCTCTAGCCCACCTTATCTACCTTCTATACATTCATTACCTTTATATTTTACATTACCTATATTTATCTATAATAGCCCAGTATAACAATATATATAAAACAGTAAATCATATTAACTAATTAAACGAGCAGAGGACTGCTCTTAGGATGAATGTAATGGGATCCCAAGGTGTACACAGTCAAACCATTATATGATTTTTTTTGTATGTTTATTAGGAAACTTTTTTTTATTTAAATTTTTGTGTAAATACCTTTAGGCTCTGTGGAGCAGGAGTCATATATTTTTTTTTCTAAAGTTATATTAGGTTTGGATGTACACTGGGCAGTGTACCTATTAATAAATCTGAGTGGTTCTCACACAAGTATATATTTATCCATAAACCTGATTTTTTTCTTCATTTATTTCCTACTCCATAAGTTCTCTGGCATTCCCCATTCCCCAGAGAACTCAGGCTTCTTGGAATTGAATGGGGTGGCGTCCAAATATTGTTTCTATAAGCAGAAAGACCAACCCGGCCCATATTTCATCCGACTTGAGACGGGACATTATTTAAATTAACCTTTTGTAGAGCTCATTGGTTTTTGTGGCTACAAAGAATGGCGCCCAACGTGGGGCAAGATTGTATCTTGTTTGATTAGTCTTTCTGAGGTGTATAACAAAGTAATTGTAATTATTTCCAAGTTAGAGGGGTACAGATATTGAGTCTGTGAGATTGTGGATGTATGTTAGGGTTTGTGACAAAGGTAAACAAAATAAAACAACATTTTATTTTACTAATATATTATATATTTACTCTACCTTTATTTGTTTGTTTATAATCCAGTTATTTTGATATATCACTATTTTATACATCTATTTCACTGCTCTCTATATATATGTACTTTTTTTTATCTTTCACAAACTATTGAGAGAAATCTACGGTATCCAAATATAATATTCATCTGCGGCATTATCTGGTGATGTTGATTAGATGATTAGGTTCTGCAATTTTCACTTTTTACTGTATTTAACTTAATTTATGTAGAGGGAAGAGAGTTCTAACTGGCAACGGAGTCGACTGATTTGTTTTGGCTGTCAGATTAGCACGAGATTAATTCTTCGATATCTTCTTTTTCTGCAGCCGCTCGCAGGGTTACAGGGTCCAAACGATTTTATAGTTAAAACTAGATCTATTGTCAATCTTTTTTTTCGGCCCCGTTAATACATTTTTTTTTCCTTTCACTCTAAATAGAGGATTTAGATTGAGTTCTATTATTGTTTTGGTCTTGTATTTTTTTTTAATTATTCTGGCTGGCACAATTTTTATTTTTCGAACCTGGAGTCGTTGCTTTAGAATTATATTGAGTATTTTTAATTAATTTTAGTCTGGGTATTAGGTATAAGGTGTTTAAATTTTTGCGTATATTTTTAGGATCCAACTTGGTGCAATTTGTTTTGAGTGTACTTTGAGTAAATATTCTTTTTAGTATTAGTTGTCTAAATTTAAGAATAGGGAAGCGGTGCGCCATATTATTTTATTATTCTGGTTTATTAAAAATAATTATTTCTGGATCAATTGGACTGCAATCTTTATTTTATTTAATTTCCTGTTTCTCTAAGCTATATACAAATTAATTATACATATTCTACAAGAATACATTTTGTCTTTAATTTCCATATTTTTCTTTTTCTGTTCTTCTGGTGAGCACTTAGCTATTGGGGGGATAGTTAGTATATTAGTTTTAGGATAGTCGCAGTGACTTTGGGTCAGCAACTAATTTTAATTTTTCTTTCCTTGTTTTTAATTTACTTTATTTTTTTTGGTTTGACTTATTTTTCTCCTAGGAGTCTTATTAAGAATTTGGTAGTGCCGGATTATTATTTAATATTCTTATTTTATTTTATCATTTATTTTTTTACTTTTTTTCACCAATCAACAAAATGGACGTCGATCGTTTAGAAAAGGACGAATTGGAATACGAGTTGGATATACGAGGAGCTACGGGATACACGACAGTAGACTCAATGCGACGTGCTCTCCGCACATTATTAAAAATGGAACGAGAGAATATGTCAACTATCGCGGATTCCCCTGTCAAAAAGCGAGACCCTCAGGCAGAGCTAGACATCATAAGCCAAAAAGTCCCAAAATTAGAAGCCCGGATCCTAGTATTCAAGGGTCGCGAGGGGGACAATGACTATAAAAAAATGATGACTGTTTTTGCTCACTTGATGTCACGGTTAAATCGTTGTCCCATTCCGGAGGGATCAGACCTATTAACAACGCGATCCAACCTCACTAAGAAGCTGGTAGAATTTAAACAGGAGTTGGACAAAAAGCTTAACGTGACGGTAGCCGAGGACCAAGAAGGAGACCAGAAGCCGGAATACGAGGAGTCGGCGCAACTTCTTCAAACTTTAAGTGAAAGTCCTTCACAACCCATCCTGCCTTCAACATCGAGATCCCAGCCTTCAACATCGAGGAAAACTCTGGAACAAGGAATAACTGTAGAAGATTTGTTAAGAGCGTTGACCATCAACCCGAAAACATCTGTTGGTGATGGTTATCGAAAAGTTATTCCCACATGCAAGTGGGGGATTAAATTCTCAGGTGACGGCAAAGGCAGATCTCTTCGATCCTTCCTTGAGGATATAGAGGTCTACAGTCGAGCGCGGCACGCAACTGATCACGACCTCTGGAGTGGAGCCTTAGATTTATTCGAAGGAGCTGCCCTCCAGTGGTTCAAATCAATCTATAAAGAGATTTCCTCGTGGTCGGAGCTCGTTACCCTTCTCAAGGAGGAATACGAGGATGAGGACTATATCGTAGAGCTCACAGCTGAGATGCTCTCTCGAACCCAAGGCTTGGATGAAAAGTTCGGAGACTACATTGCCGTCCTCAAAACTTATTTTTCGAGGCTTGACTTAAAAGAGGAAGAACAATTGAAGATTCTGTTCCGGAATGTGACACCTTATTTTTACGATCGATTGAGACAATATAAAATCGACAGTGTCTCCGAATTTGTAAAGCTAGGTCGTCGCATTCAGGGAGACAGATGCCATATGGAGAAGTACCAGCCTCCACCCTCCGCTAAGAAAACTCTTCTGGAGCCAAGTCTGGCATACGGAGGTTCCTCAAAGATAAGTTACCCGAGTACGGTTAGTGAAGTCCAGGTGGCACGACCGGTTCATGAGAGGTTTAACCCTCACCACGAACAAGCAAAAGGTTCGGCAAGTAAATCCTATCCGAGGAGTGGCTTATTCAGGAGTAAGGATGGTGAACCACGAAACCGCAAATGTTACAGCTGCGGGAAGGAGGGCCATTTTTTCGTTCGGTGCCCTCAGCTTGGTTTCTGCACTGGTTGTGGCAGCAAGGACGTTTCAAAATCAATGTGTCCAAGATGCCCTAAACCTTCGTTGCGGGGAAACGGTCAAGGAAGGCAAAACTAGTGGGACAAGTTGGCCTTCCTCAGTTAGACAAGAAGTCCCAGATTGAGGAACGATCCCGGTGGTTGGAGGTAGTTAGGTCATTTTTCATTGACGAACGCGTCAGCGGATTAATAACCTCCACCACTGAAGATCCGCGTCCTTACCTGGAAGTTTATGTTTTGGGGTATCCACTATTAGGGTTGCTGGATTCGGGAGCCTCAAGAACACTGGTAGGAGAAAAGGGCTGGGAAATCTTGCAGTCCCTAGGCTTTAAATTGGAGAAGGCTGCCGATATCAAATGTACAGTCGCAGACGGCCACCAGTGCAAAATTTTAGGTACGATTGAAGTACCGATGACTCTTGATGGGAAGGTTAAAGTAATTTCTACTTTAGTTGTACCTTCTATTTCCGCTACACTAATCCTGGGACTGGATTTTTGGAAGAAGATGGAAATCGTTCCTGACCTTCGGCATCACAAGTTCCATTTTGCTGAAGACATGGTACATCTATCTGAAGTTATCGTAGCTGAAGATCACTTAGAGCCGGAACAGCGGGCCAGACTTCAGGAAATCACGAACGACTTCTTCAACAACATGACTTCCGAGATAGGATGTACAGATTTGGTAGAGCACGAAATTGATACCAGCGACGCTGCTCCCATCAAGCAGCGCTACTATCCGGTTTCGCCGGCTGTTCAAGCGAAGATAAATGAAGAGCTCGAGGAAATGCTGTCAAAAGGAATTGTGGAGCCTTCTAATTCACCGTGGTCCTCTCCAGTTGTGATGGTGCGTAAGTCAGATGGGTCCTACAGATTCTGTGTAGACTATCGCCGGGTGAACGCTGTCACAAAGAAAGATGCATACCCGCTTCCTTATGTATCGCATATTTTGGACAGGTTAAAGAATGCGAGGTACATCTCTTCGCTGGACATTAAGTCAGCTTACTGGCAAGTTCCGGTTTCCGAGAAGTCACGAGAGAAGACCGCTTACCCGCGGACTCTTCCAGTTCCGTAGGATGCCATTTGGCCTGCACAATAGTCCAGCCACCTGGCAGCGACTAATAGATCGAGTTCTCGGGGCAGACGTTGAGATATACGTCTTTGTCTATCTCGATGACATCGTTATCTGTACGCCCGACTTCGATACGCACGCCAATGTTTTATCGGCCGTACTCTCACGATTGAGAAATGCTGGGCTGACATTAAATCGAGATAAGTGTAAGTTCTGTTGTCCTCAGCTGAAGTACCTGGGTTATGTCGTCGATCGCCATGGTCTGCGAGTTGATCCAGAGAAGGTTAGCGCCATCGTCGATTATCCCCCACCAAAGACGCCGAAGCAGTTACGTCGTTTTCTCGGTATGGCATCGTGGTACCGACGATTTGTACCGGCTTTTTCTTCAATCACAGTGCCATTAACATCTCTACTGAAAAAGGGATACAAGTGGATTTGGACTGAAGAATGCGCTCAAGCCTTCCGTGCTCTTAAGGACCATCTCATCTCTGCGCCAGTATTGACCTGTCCAGACTTCAGTAAACCTTTTATCCTACAGACAGATGCCAGCGAAGTGGGGCTTGGAGCCATTTTATCTCAAGAGCTTTCTGAAGGAGAGAAGGTGATTGCATTTGCAAGTAGATCTCTGAATAAACTGGAGCGAAAGTATTGCGCAACGGAATTAGAGGCCTTAGCAGTACTTTGGGCAATTGAAAAGTTTAGATCCTACTTGGAGGGGCAAACCTTTTCTGTGGTTACCGACCATATGGCCCTTAAATGGCTGATGGGATTGAAGGAGCCGAAAGGAAGACTGGCGAGATGGGTCCTTCGCCTCCAACAGTATGATTTTACCATCACCCACCGTCCAGGAAAGCTTCATGTTGTAGCTGATGCCCTGTCGAGAGCGCCAGTCAATGCTGTTGCAGTCGAAGGCCCAGGAAAAGAATCAGCTGAAGAGAGGGTAATAGATAGGTGGTACGTCGGTATGCTGGGGAAAATTGAGTCGTCGCCAGAAAAATATCCTTTGTGGTCCATTCAGCAGGGGAAACTATACGCGAACCGGAGCCGAAGAAGAGGAGCTGGAGGTGAAGAAGATTCGCCCTGGAAGGAGGTGGTACCAAAGGAAAGACGGAAGGAGATCATGAGAGAAAATCATGATGCTCCTATGGCAGGACACCTTGGTTCATTTAAGACGAAGAGGCGAATAATGCAACGGCATTATTGGCCAGGGATGGCCGCTGACATTGCCACTTATGTCAAGAAATGCCAGATCTGTCTCGCCACGAAGAGCGAATGCAAGAAGCCGGCAGGACAAATGGGTCACCAGAGGGAACCAGGAGCCCCATGGAGAATGGTGAGTGGTGACTTAATGGGTCCTTTCCCGAGGTCATCCAATCAGAATTGCTATCTGCTAGTTCTGGTGGACTGTTTCACTAAGTATGCTGTGCTGCACCCGATGAGAAAGGCCGATGCAAAGGCAGTAACAAAGTTTGTGGAGGACCAAGTCTTCATGGTGTTTGGAGTACCGCAGTTCTTCATTGCCGATAATGGTCCGCAGTGGCGTAGTCGGGCGTTCCAGGAAAAGATGTCCCAATACAAGGTGCGAGTGTTGTTCAACCCCTTGTATCACGCACAAAGCAACCCGACGGAGCGCTACAATAGAACCATTAAAGGCATGATAACGGCATACATTAAGGACAACCACAAACATTGGGACAAACATCTACCCCAACTCGGTTTTGCCCTTAGGACTGCAGTGAACGAGTCTACGGGCTACTCACCATCATTCCTAACTTATGGACGATCTCTTTACCCTAGTGGAGAACGCATGCCCCATGGCGTCGAAGATCCTTTGGTTGCGCCTCAAGACCCCCATGCTAAGAAGACTGCGAAGAACATGGAAAAGCTGCAGGAGACCCTTCAGATTGTTAGGGAAAAATTAAGGAAAGTTCATTCCAAGAACGCACACACCTACAACCTTCGTCGAAGACATCAGGAATTTGCAGTTGGAGATGTCGTTTAGAAGCGCACGCATTTCCTCTCCGCGGCTGCCAAGGACTTCTCAGCCAAATTAGCACCGAAGTATGTCCGATGTAAAGTAAGGGAGAAAATCACCCCTCTTGTCTATGAACTGGAAGACGAGTCAGGAAAGTCTTTAGGTCGTTGGCACGTTAGCGAGCTGAAGAGAAACCCGGACTAGAAGATTTTTTTTTTATCCTTTTCGTTTCTTTCCCAAGGAGGGATTTGATTTATAACAGTTATTATTTGTATCACCCCTGAGGAAATTTTTGTTATGAAAATTAAGGGGTGAATTAGAAGTTTATTTAAATATTATTTGTCTTTTCTTCATTATCAATAACATTTTTATTTTAGAACGGGTTGGATTTACTTTCTATTTTTTTTGTTTCCCTGGAGGTCTTGAGATTTTGTTTTGTCAGATTTAATAAGTCAAATTTAAATACATATATTCGGAAAATCCGTTTCACCTTTCATCCACAATAGTTGCCCTTACCTTTTTTTTTATTTCAGAGCAGTCGTTAATTAGTTTCTTTTCTTTTAGTTATTTTCTTTTAGTTCTTTTCTTTTTGGTCTTTTGTTGGGTAACACTGGGTTGGTTGGAAAAATCTCGTGGTTGCCGGACGTAGGCAAGTTATGTGAAAGTGAGAAAAGTGTTTTTAAGTTAAGTTCATTGGTTAGGCAGCTTTTCTTCTAAGAAAAGGATTGATAGGAAGCTGATCACCACTGTGGGTGGATTTTCCTGGTGCCAGGCGATGCTTCTCCAGTAGTCTGAACCAACGACTTAACCAGATTTTGGACTCCGTTACCTGAAGTAACCCCAAGATTCTCCACTACATTCAAGTAGGTGTTGAAATTTTGTATTGGGATCTCTTCGTTGCCAAAGTTGGGACAACGTAGACCCCCTTCCCCTCTCCCGGAAGGCTCTCCACCTTCTACACGTCAACCTCCCTACATTCGCCTCTAGCCCACCTTATCTACCTTCTATACCTTCATTACCTTTATATTTTACATTACCTATATTTATCTATAATAGCCCAGTATAACAATATATATAAAACAGTAAATCATATTAACTAATTAAACGAGCAGAGGACTGCTCTTAGGATGAATGTAATGGGATCCCAAGGTGTACACAGTCAAACCATTATATGATTTTTTTTGTATGTTTATTAGGAAACTTTTTTTTTATTTAAATTTTTGTGTAAATACCTTTAGGCTCTGTGGAGCAGGAGTCATATATTTTTTTTTCTAAAGTTATATTAGGTTTGGATGTACACTGGGCAGTGTACCTATTAATAAATCTGAGTGGTTCTCACACAAGTATATATTTATCCATAAACCTGATTTTTTTCTTCATTTATTTCCTACTCCATAAGTTCTCTGGCATTCCCCATTCCCCAGAGAACTCAGGCTTCTTGGAATTGAATGGGGTGGCGTCCAAATATTGTTTCTTTAAGCAGAAAGACCAACCCGGCCCATATTTCATCCGACTTGAGACGGGACATTATTTAAATTAACCTTTTGTAGAGCTAATTGGTTTTTGTGGCTACAAGAGATGATTATAAGAATAGTTTCAAATTATAAAAGAACTGTTCTTAATAAAAATCAAGGACTCATCGTAATAGTCGAGGAGATAGCGTGCAACAAAAAGTGTCTGACTAACTTTAAGCTAAAATTGTATGTACAAGTATCTTTAGGTGCCTTTTAAGTGTATGTGGTCGGCTAAGTTCGTCTGCGGGACATAGCTTGGCAATAGGCATTTGAAAAAAACAAACCGGCGGAGAGCGGCCATGTCCCGCCCATTATGGTGGACAAAGTGATTTTCATGATCCTGAATACAAAATTAGTTAGTAGACCGAAAATCAAGTTGATGTTAGTTGCCACTTGATAGGTGACCACTTTTATTTAGAGTAGTATTTAAAAAACTAACCTATTAAGTGACAAACTAACATCAACTTGATGTTCGGTCTACTAACCAATTTTGTACTCAGGATCATAAAATCACATTGACTAGCATAATTGGTGGGACATGGATCTCCACCGGTTTGCCTTTTCTAAAATGCCTATTGACAAGCTATGCCCTGCAGACGAACAGCCAATCCCAGTCACTACAAGATTAACTTGTACACAAATTTCTAGCTTGATGTTAGTGAGACACTTTTTTTTACCCCTGCACTATAACTACAAAAAGAAGAAAAAATACAACTGGCATAAGACTAGCGTAAAATTGAACCGGAGCCCTTGACTGAAATTTTACATTGTTCCCATTACGATATTTCTCTGAAATCTAATAAAAAATACGATAACCAACAATAGAATAAAATTGGCATATTTCGCAGAATAGTGTGTCTAAAACGAAAAAAAAAATCCAGGAGAGGTAGTATCTTCGGAAATCGTTCCACAAATAACCGAGAATTACATAAATATCATGCATTTTCTAGGAACTTTTACTAATTTAGAACGTTATAAACAACTTTCCTCGTAGCAGTATTCGTTGAAGTATAAGGTTTTACTGTTTTTTTATTATAAAAAATTTTTTTTATTTTATTATAAACAATAACCTTTAACTTCATGACTAACAAAATTAAATTCACTTACTTATCATTGGTTCAGAAACTTCCCTAATAAGTCCAAGTTTCATTTTTTTTTTTTTTTTTTTTTCTTTTAATGTATTATATCTCTATAGTCGTTGTTTCTGACCTTATTGGAGTTGACGGAAACACTGGTATGGTTCTAAAGAAGGAAAATGTTAAACCGTAAAAGAAAAAAGATATTGTGGGTAAAAAATTATTCTTCTCCCGTAATAATTAAGACACGTTTAATGTCTAAATGGCCTTAAGGTGTTTTTCTTGAAAATAAATCCCAAATTTTAATATTCAAGTTACTATGAGTACGATTTACAGAGAAGTGAGACTTATTCCATGTGTCTTCGGTGAGACTTGTTTTTTAGGGTGTGTTTTCAGTGAGACTTGTTCTTTTAGGGTGTGTTTTCGATGAGACTTGTTTTTTAGGTGTGTTTTCAGTGATACTTGTTCTTTTAGGGTGTGTTTTCTATGAGACTTGTTTTTTGGGTGTGTTTTCAGTGAGACTTGTTCTTTTAGGGTGTGTTTTCGATGAGACTTGTTTTTTGGGTGTGTTTTCAGTGATACTTGTTCTTTTAGGGTGTGTTTTCGGTGAGACTTGTTTTTTAGGGTGTGTTTTCAGTGAGACTTGTTCTTTTAGGGTGTGTTTTCGTGAGACTTGTTTTTTGGGTGTGTTTTCAGTGATACTTGTTCTTTTAGGGTGTGTTTTCGGTGAGACTTGTTTTTTTGGGTGTGTTTTCAGTGATACTTGTTCTTTTAGGGTGTGTTTTCGGTGAGACTTGTTTTTTAGGGTGTGTTTTCAGTGAGACTTGTTCTTTTAGGGTGTGTTTTCGATGAGACTTGTTTTTTGGGTGTGTTTTCAGTGAGACTTGTTCTTTTAGGGTGTGTTTTCGATGAGACTTGTTTTTCGGGTGTGTTTTCAGTGAGACTAGTTTTTTTGGGTGTGTTTTCAATGAGACTTGTTTTAGCGAATTTTCAAAGAAAATTACGCTATTGCAATGGCTTCAAAATTTTTGTAATGCGAATTTTTGAAAATTTTTTCCATGGAAATCCGTTTTAAACCATTCTGAATCGATTCCTAAAATTTAACACTTTTTTTTATGTATGTATGTATATATGTATGTATATATGTATGTATATATGTATGTATATATGTATGTATATATGTATGTATATATGTATGTATATATGTATGTATATATGTATGTATATATGTATGTATATAATATGTATGTATATATGTATATATGTGTCACTCCAGACGATATCTCCCCTTAGGATGCACTTAAAAATTTCAAACAAATTTTAAAATGTCAATAATATCAAAAGAAAGGATGAGTTCGTTGGCCAGAATTTTTGGAGTTCATTTAGGGGTCAAATTTTTTCAATTAATGGTCAAAAATAGCATAAAAACGTGTTTTTACTATTTTACCCCCCTTTTATATGAAAATATGATAAAAGTGTACATAACAACAATTATTGTACTCTTAAAGAGCTTTCCAACGACATGCATCTTGAAGGGTAAATACTATTTTTACTTTTGTACCCCGTACCCCTGTGTACCAATTTATTTTTATTTTTTCACCGATTATCATATCCAATAATACGCAGATTTCTTTGAAAATTCGCTCATTAAGTCATGGTGCATGACTGGACTTTTTATGGTGTTTTCGGTGAGACTTGTTTTTAAGGGAGTTTTTTTGTGAGACTTGATTTTGTGTGTTTTCAGTGAGACTTGTTTTTTAAGGGGTTGTTTTTGTAATATGTACTTGTTTTTAAGGGGATGTTTTCAGTGGGATGCTTCAACACTAATACTCGAATAAATAGAAATTTTACGAGAATATTACATCCATGCAAATACTGCTGAAGATGTGGACAAATAAAATTTAAAAAATCAAGTATAATAATAATGTAATATTTTAAGAATAAGCAAGGAGATATAGCCAACTAATCTGAAAGTATTCTAGACTCTAAAGCAATCATAAAATATATTATTTTCAATAATTGGTTAACACTTCTTTTCCACGACTTACCAATTATTTTCGGTAATCGCTTCTTCCAGAATTACTTCAAAATTGGCCAGCTTCTTGTTTGAACATCCAGGGGCACTGCAGTGCCCCCGGAGCACAGCTCCGTGCAAGTCGAGCACAGCTGTACCATCCTTTACTAGAACCATCTCAAGGAATTTTGGTGCCCCCTCTAGTACCTTATTAAAGATACTTAAATATGTAAAAATTAATTTTAAGTTAGAGTTCATCACAAATTCAACCAAAAATATAAATTTCATACCTTTACCCATATTAATTCATAAGATATATAAGCCTTAATTTTTTTTTGTTATTTCACTGATCTAGATTTTTTTAAAAATAAAATGTTATGCAGTGTCGTGTGGGAGAGAAAAGTTTGAGTTTGTGGGGGACACTTACTTGCTTCGACTGTACTTGGACAGGGGGAGACTTGGCTAAACAAATGATCTCACAACGTTTTACGCTCTACTTGGGTTATTTTTAAATTTCTAACAAATAAAACAATTGACGTTTAGGAGGGGCAAGGAAATGTAATAAAAAATTGACTGCCAATTAGAGTGGCACATATAGCTTCCTCGCATCCTATCATCTACTTTATTGTTATACAGGGTGCGGCAGAAAGAACTCCCCGATTTGGGAAGCCAATAAAAAGCAAACCAAGTAAGATATGACATTTTTATTGTTATTATCAAAGAGCATATATAATGCGGTTTAATAATACGTAATATTAATGTGTTTTAAACAATACGTCACTCAAACGGCCGTCTCCATTGTTGAACCGTTCTCTAAAGTTGTTCATTACTCTGCGAGTCATGTCGGGCGTGATTGCTTCAACTTCTTGAGTTATCATTTCCTTGAGGGCTTCTAAAGTTTGAGGGCGATGTTGGTATACCTTATCAAGTCCAAGGTATACCAACATCGCCCTCAAGGAAATTATAACTCAAGAAGTTGAAGCAATCACGCCCGACTTGACTCGCAGAGTAATGAATAACTTTAGAGAACGGCTCAACCAATGCATCAACAATGGAGGCCATTTGAGTGACGTATTGTTTAAAACACATTAACATTACGTATTAAAAACCGCATTATATAATATGCTCTTTGATAATAACAATAAAAATGTCATATCTTACTTGGTTTGCTTTTTATTGACTGCCCTAATCGGGGAGTTCTTTCTGCCGCACCCTGTATTAACATGATCGTTATATTATTTTATTGTTATATTGTTTATTGTGTAAAAACTATTAATAGTTTTTAGCGATCTATAACACTTCATAGCGGTGTCGCTGTTGGTTTTACTAAAAAATTGTATTGGAAAAATGTTTGTCTCATTAAATAGATGAAGTTTGATTTTTTCCCGACCAAAAATTCCAATTTTAAGTTTGAAGTGCACGTTTACGCGAGCGTAGCGCGTGAACCCTTGAACGGATAACGTTGTCCAACGAACTCAACCTGGGCATTGGTAAAATGAACATGTCTACCACATTTCATCAAAATCTGACGACATTTACTTAAGAGTTATCGTCGCACGTTTCAGGTTTCGCGGACACACAGACCGACAGACAGACTGTCAGACAGACAGACTGACAGACAGACAAACAGACAGACACGGAACCAAAAATTTCCCTGATGTCAGAAACGGATTTTTGACTTGAAATTTTTAAAATAGGAGACATAAAACTTTTTCGTTCTCAAAAGTGAACACAATGCTTCCGTTACCTTCGGTAAGCTCGGAAGCAATAAGCTAACCTGAAAAAGATTAATCTCATATATAAACTTTTCCCAACTTTCAACAAATATCTATGAAGATCAGATTCTAAACAACTGTTTCATTATAATAGGGAAAAACTGTTCTTTATAAAGACCGCAGACTTTATTTATAATATAAGTGGTGTTAGCAGCTATTGTCCGACTGAAAACATTTTACTTATATTACTCACACATAATATATATATATATATATATATATATATATATATATATATATATATATATATATATATATATGTGTGTGTGTGTGTGTGTGTGTGTGAATAGGGTAGGTATATGAGTATATTTTATATATAATCTTTGCGAGAGATATATCCCCGCAGCAGTATATCATGGCCGTAAATTTTCTATCATTGCTCCGCTTCAAATAATAAATAGGATCCTTGCGAGAGCAAGAGATGGTACTTAAAATTTCTCTTTGGATGCTAACGGTGGGGGGTATTTTATCATGCTAGGGAAAATTATTGTCGTTTACATTTTTCTACATCAACAATTTCAAGAATTACGAGGGTTTGTTTTTGTTTAATTTTTAGTTTTCTTTCACGAACAATATTTGTTTCAATGTTTCTTGTTTCTTGATAAAATAAAATGTTTAGTTAGGAAACATCTTCCAATAAGTATTATATGCCTATAACTCAAGAGGTTAGGTTATAGGTTATAATTAAGGATGAGATTTAAATGAAAATGCCGGAAATTTCTAAATATAGATGATGGCATTTAGACGTATTTCATGTACGAATAAATGAATATATACGTAGGCATATTATATTTATTTAATTTCTTTAACTATTAAGGCGGAGATACACAATACACATGCCTGTAGCTTGAACAAAAACATGCCAGCTACTTGCATGTGCAAGCAACTTGCACGTGCACGTGTATATGTTAAATGGCATGCCTGTGGCTGGTAAGCAAGCAGATAAAACCTTAATAAAAATCCTTAGCATGCCAGTTACTGGCAAATACCCTCTTTTGGCATGCAAGCTACTTCCCCAATTTGACGGCATGTATATCTTCGCCTTTAATAAGAAACCAATGAAAAGCTGTAAGATTTGCTTTTCAGCTTTTTATCTATAAAAACAAGTTAACCTGAAAATACTTTCTGGTACACAAAAAGCAGTTATAAAAAGCGGGCGGGTTCGTTAACCAACATAATCGGTTCAGCCGTTTTAAGACGGCGGCCATTTAAAAGCCATTTATCTATAAATTGTTAACTGGTTTATTATAATAACGTGAAGAAAAACGCCTTTAAATACATTTCAAACTCTTCATAAGGTATTGATTTATAATAAATTATGTAACCAATTTTTTTTTTCCTTAATTTGTTAAAAAAAATATAGATGGTTATGTTATTACACCATAAATAACTGCAAAGTTTAAAATTTGTTATGTTGGTACTTTTATAGATCAGATGCTTGCTATAACAACAGACAGAAAGACAAACGCAGGAAATTAAAAAGGCCGCCATAATTGTTGCGATATGCCTGACAGGTAAACCTGAACAGGTGAATCGGAGCGTGTGTGCTATCAAATGACATAACTGCTCAGTTATGATAGCGATAGCATACATGCTCCGGTTCCCCTGCACAGGTTATACCTGTCAGATATACCGCAACGTGTAAGGCCGGCTTTAGGCTCCTCTGATTTGTGTTTTGACCCTTTGAGATCATTATTTATTTAGAAGTACAAAGTATTGAATTTCTATAGGTAAAATAAGGTGTTTAACGGCAAGCAGGCGATATTTTGGGTACTTTATAGATTGTTACTCCCAATGTTTTTTTGTTTTTTTAAATATAAATGGATATAATTATTTATAAATTTATTTGTCTAAATTACTGTTAAGAAAAAGGGATGTTTAGTCTAATGTAATTGGGGACAAAGGAGTATCACACTTCTGTTTTTATAAGGAGAGTAACAGTCTAAAGAAGTGCCGTTTTTTGTATAGATCGAATAATTACGAGAGTGGAAAGTTTTGGTAGTTTTAATTATTATACTAAAAGAGTTATTTCAGTCAAAGGTTTATAGCCGAAATTACTTTATTCTTAATCCCGTAATGAATTCAAAAGGTGTTTTACTTTATAGACGTTAGAGATAGCCTTAACCCAAAATAAATATTTACCACCCATTAATTTTTAACCTCGGGGGATCGTCCTCGTCATTAAGATTTCCTACGATTTGAACTATTTATTATTTAAATTGGCCATAGCTGTTAGATATCGTTTTTATATAGTTTTTTTTCTGGGTTTACTAGGTTTCCATTTAATGTTAAATAGTTCATTTTAAGGAAAATATAGTCTGCCAATTAGGGTGTCCAAAAGCTTCCTCGCGTCCTTTAATGATGTTTTGCTTATCCTCCTCATTATTGTCTAATTATTCTAATGTTTCCCTCTTGTTTTTCTCTCTGTCACGTGTCTGTCTGTCTGTATTTCCATTTAAATATTTGCGAACCACCAGACAAAAGATCTCCATTTGAGTAAAATGGAAAAACATGAAAAAAATGTTGTTCTTTTTTATTTAAAAATTAGCAATATTACTATTTTGATCCAATTTAAAAGAAAATTGGTATAAATGCCTTATTTGATGACAAGAATATGATTATAAAATAATTTTTTTGTATCTTTTAGTACTTTGGGTACAAATAGTACCTTATGTACGTTTTTAGCTCAGGTTTAAATGGTAAAAAAATGTATTTGTTTCCTTAATGTATTTATTATACCTTCTAAAGTATTTAAGTGATTTTTTTTAAAAACTATTATTTTGGTACATGTTAAGGTTACATGGGTACAAAGATTAAAATATTGGAAAATCCTATCATCATGTAACACCAATCAGTATGTACATCGTTGAAAAGCTCTTAAAGATTGCTGTAATTGTTATTTGGTACAATTTTAATTTTACCATATTTTTATTTTTAAGGTGGTACGATTGGAAAAACGTCTATTTAACTGTTTTTTTACGAGTTAGATGTTGTTTATCTTCTAGCCCAGTTAATAAAGGTTTTTACCTGCAACTAATTAGGGGAAATCTGGATTTTTTCCTGATGATAGACCATGATAAGAGGTACATTCTCTCAAAAGTCCCTACTTCTCCCCCTTGTACTTCCCCCCCTACCCCATCTTAAAGTTCAAAATTTACTTATTTTTCACTTTTTACGCAAAACTGTTTATTTTTTGAAGAGAAGTGTTATTAACAAAAATATTTCAGCCATAATTCTGCACAAAAGAAGGTCCTATGCATGTTTGAAGTGAGACATACCGTTTTCGAGATATTATTGATTAAAAATCCAATTTTTTATTTTTGCGAATCAAGATATGTTAAAAACAACACTTCTGATTTTAATGAAATTTGGACGGTAGGCCATACTTAGCCTATTGTTGATCCCATATAAATTTCAACCTTCTGCGCCCATTATTTTATCTTGCACATGCGCACATCTTGGTTCAAAAAAATGAAAAATTGGAATTTTTATCAACAATATTTCGAAAACGGTATGTCTCACTTCAAACATGCATAGGACCTTTTTTGTGCAGAATTATGTGAGAAATATTTTTGTTAATAACACTTCTCTTCAAAAAATAAACAGTTTTGCGTAAAAAGTGAAAAATAAGTAAATTTTGAACTTTAAGAGGGGGTAGGGGGAGAAGTGGGGACTTTTGAGAGAATGTACCTCTTATCATGGTCTATCATTAGGAAAAAATCCAGATTTCCCCTAATTAGTTGCGGGTACAGCCTGTTTTTGGCCTTTATTGACTGAGCTATTCAGTGTAAAACATTTCTTACCTCCCTAGTATTTGAACTATAGCCACTCCTTTGATGGCATGATAATTCTTCGATTCTATAAGATTTGCTTATGGAAATAGGTAATTCTTGAGCCCATAAGTTAAACTTCTAGTTGTCACACTAAATGAATCAGTGTGATCTATACCTCTATATCTCTGATTCGTTTTGAGTGGCTACTACAAGTAATGTCTGTACTGTGTTTATAATAATTAAACTTGTTGGTCTTATCTATTTTACTTAATATATCTGGGGGAAATTTTCTATTTTTTATCTAAGATTTAAGTCACAAGAATATGTTTGTAATAATATTGAAAAATAATACAAGTAACTTGATATTGAGAGAAAACAGCTTATTCTCAATTCCTTGCATATTTATTGTTCAAGCATTATTATATGCAAATAAAAGCAACAAGATAATTTTATAAAATAATTGTTGTTTTATTTTATTTCAAGAATAAAAATATTCTATTGACCTGTAAAAAGACCTCACCACAAAAAAGATAGGCGTGAAAAAAAATTCCAATGACAATCATTTTATTGAAATTATTTAACTAAAATAAAAAACTAACTTCCTCAATTAAAATTAAGTAAAAAGTTTAAAAAATTTATGAAAAAGAAAATTAATTTTATTATTATTATTATTATTTTATTATTTTTGTAAATTCTCTTTTAACATTACAAAGAAGGTGGAATTAAAAAAAAAATTGAGGGATGAAAATATAGGAAAGTTAAACAAGACCTTTCTCCTATAGAACAAGAGTAAAAAAAAGTGATAGCAAAAAAATATTGGACTTTTTTTTATATATTCTTTTTTTTTGCTCTAACTAAAATAATGATCAAGATGATAAATAATAGGACCATAAAAAAAAAAAATGTTTGTTTATTCTTGAACAAAAGAAAGTATAGAACAAGGAGAAATAAAGTTTTTCTAAAGGAACAGGCCGGAGGACGGGAAGGAAAAAAAAAGAATCTCCTTTTATATTTTATTTTTAATCTGCAAGTTATTAAGAGGAATTAAAATTATTCTACTTTAGCCTTTTTCTTTATTTTCTTGGTAAAAAGGGGACATTCAGCGCGAAGAATCAAGTAGGAACCAACGACAGTGAAAAAAGTACTTAATTAAAGAAGGGGAGTAAAAAAAAAGTCTGGACCCCCCCCCCCCCCCCCCTTAAAAAAAGTGATGATTTTTTTTTCATCGTGGAAAAAATAGGGGGGCAAGTCTAAAAGTCAGATTCTGTAGATTGCCTTTTAAAAGGAGGGGGGCTTATTAATTCTAGCCCCACTGACATTGGTTTTTAAAACGAGAAATTTTCCCTTTTTTTTTTACCCCTACACTTTATTCTAGGAGAAAAAGCAATTTTGTTTTACGAGAAGGATGAGAGGATAAATTTAATGCATGCAAATAAAAAAGTTAGAATTTTAAGTTTTTTCACAAATAAAAAAGCTTTTCAAAATTAATTTTTTTTTCTTAGGGCAGTGCTTTTTTAAGTTGATTTAAAAAAAAATGTTTTTTTTGTATTATTTGTTTTAAAATATATCTTAATTAAGTTTAAATTGAGCTTATTTTTAAACGTTGAAAATAAGTTTAAGAAGTAGGTAAATTATAGAATGTTTCCCCCCCCCCCCCCCCCCCCCCCCCCATTGAATATGCAATATTTTCAGTAGAATATTGAAATAAGCAACTGTATTTATTAAGGCAAATAGAACATATTTCTTTATGTGTTTTATTTACATAAAAATTATTTTAATTGGTAATTCGGCGGAAGTTAATAAAAGTTACTGAACTTTACTGCAACTAAAAAAAAACAATATATAAAATTTATCTGTAGGCTTATAATTATGTTTATTGATAAACTTTTACTAATTTTTACTCTCTCATTTACCTAGTATCCTTAAAGAGAAAGTATTGTAATAGCACAAAAAAAAAAAAATAATAATAATGTGTTTCTGACGATATTTATTTACAATTCTAAAATGTAGTCCCCTTAAATGCGATTATAACTTTATATAAGTTGATTTCATGGAAGAACTTTTTAGTTTCTGAATAATCAGTCCAAAATTGTACCCCTTAGTGTGTAGCGTGGATCCTTAAGGGTAATGTAAAAACTCATTTAGTTAACGTTTTGGCCCGGTAAGCCATTTTCAAGCCTGTAATAAGATTTAGTGAAGATTGTTTTGGTTGTGAATAATAATAGAGTCAGTAATACATGAAATATACATCGTTCTTTCGTCAAAACAGTTTTTCATAAACCTCACTCACGGTCTGAACAGGTTGTATGCAATTACATACATTAAAACTTAATAAACTAAATATAAAATATGACTAAATCAAATTATAATTATTATTAACTACGGGAAACAGACAGAGAAAAATACACTCCAGTGCCGGGATTTGAACCACGGGCCTCTATATGGGGTTGGTAGAGCGCTATACTGGAAATATAATAATTATAAATTTATTTAAATTAAAATTTAATCTTTCTTTAGTATGAATACTACCAAAATGGTAAAATATGAATATAAAATATGACTAGAAAACGGATTATAACAATAAAAGACTGGTTACTCGTTGTATTATAAAAGATTCATATTATTATATGAAGTTATTATTTTCTGAAGTATTGATAAAACTTCATTTTTCCCTGCTAAAATCAAAACAGAAATGTAAACAGCCACTTGTTTAACACATTTTAAATATGGATGATAATAAATTAATTAAATTACATTGTTTGAATCCTGTAATTATGTAGTTAAAAATAATCTGTCATTGTCATTGTTTATAATTTGGTTTTTGTTAATCTTTGTTTAGATTTAAGTTATTTTGTTATTTTTTACCTGGTTATCAAACCTGACTAGGAATTGTTTTTTGTATTATTCCATATTATAGCACTTACTCATCACATTATTTCTCATTCCTTTTAATTTAGATTGTTTATCTTTAATATTTGTATATCTTAAAACATTATCTATCTGTTTATTAATTTGTGTATCTTAACTATGAATTATCCTATTTCTGCCATCCTAATATATGCCTATATCTTCATCTACTTACCTGGTATTGTACTTTTATCACTTAAGCTATCCTTTTATACCTTCTATTCATAAACAAATTTATATTATTTCCCATCATTTGTAATTTAATAATATTTCATTAATAAATACAGTCCACATGCTTTGAAATTTTCAATTATAATTTTTTTTATTATCACCTTTAATATTATGTTTTGTTAATGCTTGTATGTAACTATAACCTCTAAATTAAATATTCATCAGTCTGGGTAATTGGAAATGTATTATTTTCACTTCTAGTTTTATATTAAAAATTCCCCTACCGATGAAACATACAAAATTTAAATTCTGTTTTATGAGAATTTTGATTTTTCAAACTTGTTTTCTTTAATTTTTTTAATTTTCTGTTTGTATTTAGATTTGGATGAAGTGACACTTATAGAAGTTTATGGAAATGAACTGGAAATCAGAAAGGCCGGTGCAAGTAGTCATCATATCGGCTCTATGGAGTCATCATCTGGTATCGGTCACCATATAGCTTCATCTTCTGCACTAAGTGATTCTTCTCTGCTTGTTTTCTTTGCTTCTATCATATACTTTTTCACCGTTGCACGGTGACCATTTGAATGTATTGTAATTGTAAGTGATCGAGCAGCTTCTGACAACAGATTATAAGAATTTAATAATTTAATTAAAGGTTGTTTGCACAGGTTTATAGATTAAAGGAAATTCAAGGGTTGTTATTCAAATAATAAAATGAAATTTGTAAGTATTTTAAAAGTGCTAAATCTAATAGAATTATTTAATACTGAATACAGGCTGTAAACAACCATAACAGAATTTTGTTCAGGGTCTGAAAAATGAAAAATTCAGTGATCTGATGAAAAGAGTTAGCTAATGCTTTACTTTTGAACAGATTAAAAAAAAGTATCTTCCTTTACCTCCTTCTTTATACCTGAAAAGGAAAACTTTCATGTAAAGCAGATTTTGAAGTTAGGCCCAAAGACCTTTAAATTGGAAGAGATGGTTAAGATTACATCATTTTTCCAATTTCCTCTTTAGAACTCTTTGTTTGTTGAAAATTTAAAATTCTGGTTGTGATTTAAGAAATAGGGCAAATAAGGGTTTATTGATTGACACATGTTGAAAATGTTGATGGGCGTTTTTTAAGCAGTAAACAATCAGGTTTTAAACAGTTTGTCAGGCCTAAGCCTGAATTGGCTGTGCCCTATAGATTATTATTATTAGAGGTCGACCAAGAAGTCATGGAAATCTGAGGAGTGCGCTAGTGTCGTTTTTTGGTGTCATGTATAGTCAGTTTTTAATAAAAATAGACCATTGTCAAAAAACCCAGTGTTGTTCTTTTGTTTTAATAATTTTATTTTTGATAACTTCTACATATTTTAAAATATTTTTTGCAACAGGCAACACTGTACCTCATAAGAAATCACTAATAATATACGATAATATCTTTATATTATTATTTATTGATTATTCATAATAATATTCTTTAAATCTAAATAGATTTTCTTCTTTCTTAATTTATTTTATTTATAAAAAAATATAATGGGTAAAAACAAACTAAAAATTCGCAAATATTATTTTGATTAATTGTCATTGAGAGCAATCATTTTTATAATAACAAATACATATTAGGTTTGTTCTAACCCCGTTATTTGTAGCGTCCTTTGCACTTGCATCATCCTGTGGATTTGTGGATCGTACAAAAATCGTTTAGGAAAGTTGTGACTATAATTCGTACTCTATAAAAACAAACAAAACAGGAAACCTAACAGATTGGAAACCTTCCTGTCGTTATTCGTGAGATTTGACATAACTGCTCATGTCATACAAACTAGAAATGGGTATTGTGTTAGCACCCGACTGTACTGACTTCGGCACTACTCGGAAGTTCCGACTTTAAACGAAGTTAAGCTTTCCGTTTCTCCCGTGTTCATGACTTCTTGGTCGACCTCTAGTAGTAGTAGTAGTAGTAGTAGTAGTAGAAGTTGTATAGGTTTTAGCAAATACAATACTAATTTTCTTTTTAATATTCTCAATTAATAAAATTCCATTTCAGTTTGTAATTTTAACAATATACACAATTAGTATCAGAACTGCTCCATTTAGTGGCAAATACAGAGAAGTTGTAAAAGAGGCACTTATTTACTTATTTACAGCGGGAGGATTTGATATATATTTAAAAAAAAAAAAAAAAAAAAAAAGGACTGTCTCAACTTAGATTTTTAATGCTATTAGACATACTATATCCTTTTAACCCAGTACAAATACGAGTATTTAAGAATTTTGTCCAAAAGGAAATAATTTATTTATTAAAAAAGAATTAAACAAACAAATAAATAAGTATAATAAAAGAAACGTGAATGATAAAAAAACTTAAAATCAAAAAAATTTGAAAACATCTTTAATTACAATTATTGTAATTAGAACAGAAACTGTAGAGTACAATAGTTTTAACAATTAGGTACTTTTAATAACTAAATTAAAACTAAAGTTTTGTAAAACGTATTGTACTATACTTTAACTATTTGACAAAAATTTTAAGTTTTTTATGGTATCTTATGAGTACATATGTCTAAAACTTCTCTAAAAAATTCTAACAACAAGTTTATTTTATTTTATTTTTTTTTTTTTTTTGAGGAAAGTATTTAAAACTCTCTTCAAAATCAGTGCCCTTAGTCTTTATTCTTAGTGTACGTATTATAAATTCTAAACAGTAGACAAATCCTCGCCCAGAGGTTAATTAAAATAGATAATTATTTAATAATAATTAAATGGTCATAAAAGTAAATGATTTAACTTTTATGTTTTTACTCCACAAGCAGCAAATAATAGGGGGCTCGAGCCCCCTTTGCCCTTATTGATGGACGCCTATGATACTCATGTATTTACTTATTTTCTAATAAAAATTCCCTATAGTGAGGAACGCCTCCTTGTGTATCTTTTTGACTTTCTTCTTTGAAGAAATGGTCAGATATTCCTCGTATATTAATTCTTTTTTTTTTTTTTTTTTTTTCCTTTTAGTCCCGATCAACTGCCAGGGTTATTACAGGACGGGGGTTATCCGGCCACTTTACTCATCTAATCGATGAGATCATCAGTGTGAAACATGTCTTACCCCGCTGGGATTCGAACTCACAGCCGGGATTTAGACCTTGGTTTCAGAGTCGAGTGCACTAACCCCTCGGCTACACCGGCCCCCTAAAAATCTTATTTGTTATTAATATTAATAAACTATATATGGGTCGTGGGATTATACTTCTCTTAATATAAAATATCCTTTAATTCTCATTAAAAGCATTATTATAGATAGTTTTAATAGAATTAATCCCTTAAAAACCTTGAACTTATGTCTGCCTACACACTCAGTTACTAATGCCCTAACTCAATGCATTAGGTCTTGTTTTTAAAGGCTTAGTGATGAATAGAAGTACTCCCAATATAGACACTCTACACTTAGTGAGTCTAAAGGTTGAAGTGGTTTTAGTTGTGGTAAATCTGCTGCGCAGTGGATTACCTCTCCCATGACTTAAAATGTTGCAGGTAATTAACACGTAACAAATTGCTAGCATTATAAAGTATTAGTAATTTGTGAATAGTATAGGTTTCATTTACTCACATTATCAATTTTAGAAATTCTTAGTACTAAATTCACCTTTATGCACCTGACAGTATAAGTGAGAGTAAGGGGGGACTACTAATATGAGTATTAAGCCAGTGTAATACTAAAAGCTTTCATCAAAAATAAAATAATTCTTCCAGCATATAACTTTATTCCTATAAATAATTAACTAGAAGAAAATTTACCATCTAAATATTACCTGTATCCTAAGAAAATCACCATTCGTATTTATTAGAAAATTCCATAGTGTAATAATGTTTGTTTTCACTGCTTTGAAAACTATTATTTACAGTCTTGGAGAGTGCTGAAAATAATCGAAAGTCAATACAGCACAAAATATTTTAACAACCAGAATTTGTTTATGATTTAGAACTCATTATTGATTAATTTAATTTAATTTACCTTGTATGATCATTTTTGTAAACTGTGCAAACAATTTATTTATTTGGTTGAAATCACATTGTTAGTTTTTTTGTTTGTTATTAATTTTATATTATCAATTTTTTAAACTGAATTTGAATTCAAATTTATTTTAAATATATTTATTTATTAAATGTTATATTTTGTTTATACAAGAACTATTAAAATTAAGTTTATTGTTTAAAATTATTTTAATATGTAAAAGAGAAGTAAATAATTGATTATTTTAAACTAAAAATTGGACTAATATGTCTTTAAAGGGCCCCATACACATTGCGACCACCGACCCAAGTTAAACAACAAATCACAACATTGGTTAACTTGGGTCTGTTGTCCAACAAATCACAATGTTGTTTAACTTGGGTTGGTTGTTCAACAAATCACAATGTTGTCTTGGGTTGGTTGTTCAACAAATCACAATGTTGTTTAACTTTGGTTGGTTGTTCAACAAATCGCAATGTTGTTTAACTTGGGTTGGTTGTTCAACAAATCACAATGTTGTTTAACTTGGGTTGGTTGTTCAACAAATCACAATGTTGTTTAACTTCAGTCGGTTGAACTAGCCTATATGGGGCATCATGTATAGAAATGAAAAAAAATGGCACATATAATTAAAGTCTTTTCTATATATTGATAAAAAAAAGCACCAATTATGGATTCTTCTTCATTTCATAAGTTTTCTCTTAATACAATTTCCATCTTCAGTCCTCTATTTTTTAGACACAGCTGTATACAGGTCGATTTTGGGAATCTTGGGCGTATGTATCTGTTGTAGATTACCTGGGCTTCAATGTAGCGTATCTGGTTTTTCAAGAGAGTATGAAATGAAAAAGAATACATAAATAATGCAATTTATATCAATATGCAAGAAACACTTTAATTATGTATGCATTATATTTGTTAGTTTTTGCATTTCTATACATGATGCCCCATATAGGCTAGTCCAACCCGCGAATTATGTTTACTAACTAACCCCGTTATCTACAAATCTCTAAACACATTATTTACACAAGGCAATTTAAGTAGTTAGTTGTGGGAGGGGGTAGGTTAGTGGGCTAGTAAATAGCCCCCTGAGCTATCTACTGGCAAATGCTCTACTCACCAGGTTAGTGGACTAACCAAGGAGAGTGCACTAGTACAAGTGTTCAAATGAGGCGTGTCCTGCCATACCAGTATTCGCCATGTACTAACCCATTTTACTCGCCAATGTGAACGCCCCTTAACAATCAATGAGGGAACTAATATGTTCATTGTCAAACCATTATAGTTTTTGATTCAAAACAGTTTAAAACCATGTAAATTGGTTATGGTCACTAAACAACAAACAATAAGTTAGTTGTTTTCAAGAAATTTTTTTTTAATAGCAATTATGAAAAAGCAAGACATTTTATCATCAAATAGTGCTATGTTAAAAATTATCAAATAAAAGGATATTGTAATGCTATTTAAAAATAACTAGGTGGATTATTGACTTTTAACTAAATATGATAAAAGAGATATGCTAGGATCATCAGTCAAAAGTAAAACCATCTCAATTATTATTTGTTGTTAAACATTATTTTTAAATAGAATCCACTCAATCTTCAGTCAGTTTTGAATTTGATAAAGTTTAGATGGGGTAGTCTTCATTTTTGTTTTCTAAACTATTGTATTGCTCAAACTTGATCACTCCCAATTTCTTGGCGAATAGCAGCTCTCAGTTAATTAATTATTTTTAGATTGTAGACGTCAGCTTTTGATGGCTCAAAAGAAAAAAAAAACAGCGGAAAACCTTGTGGTTTTTCAGTCTGAAATATCCAACATTTTTATCAAGTGTTAAGAACTCAGATTGGCTATCGCAATTATTCCTTGCTTAGAAAAAATTATTTGCTGAAGCCCACTCTTCCAATCTAGTAGGTGAGACAAATGACAAGTAAAGTAACAAGTTTTCCCCATTTTATTTGTCTAGTGACCATCCAATCGCTGAGCAAAATTCAAGATGTTATAATGTGTCTGTACTGAGAAAAAATATGAATAAACTTTTTTCCCAAAATTGAGAAGTGATATTTAAAAAATATATATCTACAAATTTGATATTCTATTAGTTAATCAAAATTTAGATAATATTTTCAGTAGTGGTTTCAAATTCAATTTTCCTACCTCCCTTGATGAAGTGTTTTTTTTTTTTTTTTTTTTGGTGATGACCACTTCTTGATGTAGTTCACACTTTTGGAGCATATTTAGAAAGGTGCATGTTGTTCTAAGGAAGTAATAATGTTAACTGCTATAATTCATTCAAGCAGTGTTAACGTTTGTTACTCGTTCTAAGAAAGTAACAATGTTATCTGCTGTAACTTATTCAAGCAGTGTTAACGTTTGTTACTTGTTCTAAGAAAGTAACTATGTTATCTGCTGTAACTTATTCAAGCAGTAACATTTGTTATTTGTTCTAAGAAAGTAACTATGTTATCTGCTGTAACTTATTCAAGCAGTGTTAACGTTTGTTACATACTTGTTCTAAGGAAGTAATAATGTTAGCTGCTGTAACTCATTCAAGCAGTGTTAACTTTTGTTACTTGTCCTAAGGAAGTAATAATGTTATCTGCTGTAACTCATTCAAGCAGTGTTAACTTTTGTTACTTGTCCTAAGGAAGTAATAATGTTATCTGCTGTAACTCATTCAAGCAGTGTTAACTTTTGTTACTTGTCCTAAGGAAGTAATAATGTTATCTGCTGTAACTCATTCAAGCAGTGTTAACTTTTGTTACTTGTCCTAAGGAAGTAATAATGTTATCTGCTGTAACTCATTCAAGCAGTGTTAACTTTTGTTACTTGTCCTAAGGAAGTAATAATGTTATCTGCTGTAACTCATTCAAGCAGTGTTAACTTTTGTTACTAAGTAAATATTACTTTTCTGGGACAACATGTACTTCCCTGAAGAATGTCCCTTCAACCCTTGGCAAACACACGGAATCCTATTAAATATGTTTACTTCCTTTTTCACATTAATTTTAGATAAGATTAATTAATTTACTTAAAGCTTTAACTTAAACCATTATTATGTAATTACTTAATTTAAAGTTGCACTATGTTAAATTTATTCAATTTTTTTTCTAGTTAATTTCTTTTACTTAGTACTTAATTTTTAAACATAATAATTATATTTTCCTTATTTCTTTATTTTATTTTTTTTTATTTGTTAATTTATTTTTCTTAATCTAATAATTGTTGTTGGGTAAAAGCTGCAAACTCATATCAACCATAATAATCATAAAATATTATTCAAAATAAATAAGAAAACCTTAAAAAAATAAAATGTATATAGTACCATCTACTTAATAATCGTTTTTAATTGTTAATAGATTAAAATGTTAAAAATGAATAAAATTAAAACTTTTTATTGTCAAGAAGAAATAAAGGCTTAGACAAATATAAAATTTTCTTTTCTATATAAAATGAAAATATATTAAACATTTGTACATTTTTTTTTAATTATTTGTCGAAGTAAATTATAATGTAAAGCTTAATTAGTCTATTTATAATATTATTACTTTCTCACTCTTAAATTAAATAGACTAATAACATTTCTAAATTTGAGAGCTTTATTTAATTATTTTTGCACTTAAGTATAGGTTATATTAATTGTGGATCGTTGATTAATCAATAATCAAAATGAAAACAATTTGTATGGTATATTTGATGTGTTATTAATTATGGAAATTTACTCAGTCGGTCATAAGATTAATAATCAGTCTGGATCCTATTTTGGGATGAAAAAATCAGCTATACCTTTATCAGCTACAATTCTTCTCTCACCAGACACCCTAATGTCCTTAATTTTCTTAGTTGGAGCTTCTCACTAAAATTAAACTCAATGTGTCTTCCCAAAACACTTTAGCACTTATGATGACTGATGACCTATTAATAGGTTTGAAAGACCTTCGTGGCAATAAACTATTTGTGGGAGACTTGTGTATTTCATTGATCAAAGTTTGTTTAAAATTTACAATTAAGTAATATAAAATAGATAGGATATGGAGGGTGAGTGGAGGTCATCATTAAAAGTAGAAGGAAAAGTCTCCGTACGTAAAATATTTATTTAAAAGTCAAAGCAGCTTTCAGCCTCTATAAGGCCATCTTCAGTGCCGAAAGAGGTGGAAACGTAAATCAACTGAAAGAGCTCATAGGGTGGGGTGAGTCATGCAAACAAGACTCAAGACTTTTGTGCCAGTGTCTGGCTTTGTATGACTAACCCCACCCTTTGAAAATTATCAGTTGATTTACGTTTCCACCTCTTTCGGCACTGAAGATGGCCTTATAGAGGCCGAAAGCTGCTTTGATTTTTAAATAAATATTTTACGTGGAGAGACTCTTCCTTCTACTTTTAATATAAAATTGGTTCATAATATAATAATGTTACTATTTTTCAGAAATAACCTTAAAAAATAGACTGGACTCACAATGTTTTATAGTTGATTGTCGATGATCAAGCTATATGATAGTGTCAATTTCAATTACATAAAAGTGCGCATCATTTTCCACACATCTCTTTTGGTGACCAATCCAGGCGTAAGACATTCTGCTGTGTACTTTAATTTCTTCCCTCCTTCTATATTCTTCCCTCACCATATGTCCTAAATTTTCTAAGCTGGAGCTAATATGGGGAAATTAGGACTAGCTCATACATACATTCACTCGAAGTACTTAGAGGCTAAAGTTTTGATGTAAGGAATAACACAATCACTTCAATACTCTAACTTCCAACGCATAGGTATGGTTTAAGTTCAAAATTTCACAACTAAACATTAAGGAGCATTTTTGCCGGTGTTAAATATTAAAAAATTATTAGCTAAACTAGATTTGATTTGGTATTTTCATTCCTTGCTATAAATATGTAGCCAAATTGTAATGTAAAACATCTGTTAAATGCCATCTAAGAATATTAAATATTTGGCGTTCTTAAACTATAAATCTTTTACAGTACTTAAGTACATCTTAAGACCTACCTACCTCTGTAACATTTTTAAATTTAAGCTCTTCTTTCTTTTAAGAGTGAGAAATTAAGTATTTGTTTGTAACTTTATAGATCTCACAAATATAATGTAAAAAATAAAATAAACATCTCACCTCATGAAGTAAAATTTATCAATAAATGCATAATACTTACATGTTATAGTTTTTATAAGTAATATAATAGATGTAAACATTTTTTTACCCTTATTTATATACTAATGTACACATTGATTACCTATATTTATTTATTATTATTTCATTTAATTTTTTTTTTTTTATTTACTTCATAGTTCATTTTTTTACACTAATTTAACACACTAAAATGTAAGGTATCTTGAATAAATTTTTCTTTAAGATTAACCATGATTTTAAATAAATGTTCTGGCAATTACAGTTATCGCTACAACTACAAAATTATAATTACTGCTATATGCAGTCAAGCAGTATAAAATAAATAAATACATTTCAAATATTAATTAGAAGACTGCCCTTTCTTTTTATAAAAAAAAAAATAGAAGACTGAAAAATTGGCAAAAAACTTTTATTTACCACATCTTCAAACCTGTTTCACTCTGATCTTCTTATTATATAAAAAAAAAGCAAATAAATCTGCCTGAAAAGCAATTGATAAAAATATTTTTGCTTCCGAGCTTACCGATGGTACCAGTAGCAGTTCGATTTTTCTTAAGAACTTTTTTTTTATGTTTCTTACTTAAAGTATTCCTGGGCAGAAATTCGTTTTAGACATCTGGAAACATGTTTGGTCTCGAGTCTGTCTGTCCGTTGCGAACCACCAAATCTTCAAAACTATTTGTCTGATTTTAATGAAAACTTGGGATGGTGGGTCATAATTAGCCCATTGTTGGTCTCATATTAATTCCAACCGTCTGCACTTATTAGATTTTACTAAATTGGCTTTCATTCATTTAAAAAAACAAAACAATTTTGACAGATTTAAAATAGTCTGCCAATTAGTTTGGCACTTAGCTTCCTCAGGTACTTTAATGATGTTATACTTTTAGAATCCATTATTGTCTAATGACTTAGCATCCCAATTTCAACAAAATGGGACAAATAGTTTTTCCTACAGTTGACCGATAAAGTGGTTGTTATTGCACTCAAAATAATATGCAAAACAGCAGATTTCTGCACTTACTACTTTACTGCCCTCGTTTTACTTTACCGCACTCATTTTACTTTACCGCATTCCAGTGTTCCAACTTATGAACATAAAGAACTTAAATCTAAACAATGATTAAAGGATCCAAATTATAATAATAATAACAATGACTACTAATGATTATTTTTTAACTAACTTCATGATTTAAACACTATATATCAAATATAAAAATGTTAAAATATAAAAAAGTAAAGATAGACAATCTAAAAAAAGAATCAAATGTGATGATAGTAAGTGTTATGATGAAAAACAATAACAACACTTGGTCAGGTTTGCTGAATCAGGCAAAAAAAGGCAACACTGGCTATAAACAGAACAGCTGGTTTTGTTTATATTTTATTTACAGATTAAAAACTAACTTTAGGAAAAATTGAATGTGCAACTCGAGCTTAAAGTGTCTTTGCTGCACTCGAGAAACCTTTCCGCCCTCGCCTGTGGCTCGTGCGTAAATATTTCTCTCGAGTGCAACAAAGTGCCACTTTGCGCACTAGTTGCACAAATAACTATTAAGATGGTGGTTTGCAAAAATGTTAATTGACTTATCCACAGATAGACACAAGAAAATAAGAGGAAATAAATAAATAAGACAATAATGTATTGTAAAAGCTAAACATAATTAAAGTTTACAATGAAGAAGCTATGTGCAACCCTAATTAGCAGACTGTTTTTACTTAATTTTTTACTAATTATTTCACAGAATTTCAAACATACAAATGTTTGACCACCTTAAGAAACAAAAGAGTATTTTTTATTTATTTTTTTTTTTTTTTTTTAGAAAATGTTACTTTCCTTAGCTAATGGCGTCAGAAAATGTCATTATTACTTCTCCTTTTCCCTGCCACTTCTCCTGCAAGTGAAATTGTATTCTGAGTGGAAATTCCATAAAATGTAATCCTTAACAGAGTCCTTCTATATTTATATAGCAATTACCACTTACATTTTGAAATTTTTAACTTTTGAAATGTTCTACTCACTGATTCATCAATGTACAATATAGCTTCCTTCTTTATTTATTTTTATCTAGTTAAGCTTTTAATTATTATTTTTATTTTTTATGAAACATAAAAAATGTAATGTATCATTAACAGTTTATACATCCAACTTTCTTTTTGACTTGTTTTATGTACATATTTAATAAAAAAAAAATGTAATAATGTTATATAAGTAAACATAACTTTTTTTGAGGTAATTAAAATATATTAATTGTGTAATTTTAATTTTTGATGTATTAATTATAAAAAAAAAGTATTATAAACAAAAAAATTATAAAAATTAACTCACTAAAAGATGAAAATGAATTCATTGCTTTGTTTGAATGAAGGTTTGAAAAATGTATATATTTCATGATTGATGAGGCTCAAAATAAATCAAATGTTCATTTTTTTTCTAGATAATTAATATAGCAAATATATAAAATAATAAAAATAGATATTAACTAATTTTCAGCACTTAAAATAAAAATGTAAATATTGATATATTATATACAAAAATAATTTATAACAAATATATACACACTTGTATAAAAATGACTGAGTTTAAAAAAAAAATGTATCTGAAAATAAATTTAATTTCTCTCTATTATTAATTATGAATTAAAATATATTTATGAGAGAATTTTTTACTTTTAATTAAACAATTACTAAATATATTGTAATATAATTAAAACGGAAAATATTAACATTTTATTATTTAATAAAGTGTTTTATTAACAAACCCATTAATTGCTGGTGAAAGTATAAAAATACAGTTCAATAAAGCTTAAATATCTATGTAATTTTTAAAAATTATGTTTTAAAAGTACAATTTAAACCGGGAAGATCTAAATTTATCAGATTATAGCTATGTAAGGGTTGTGAGACACTTCTCCACCCGGGTAGCGCCACCTGGTTGATGCCACTTGCTTCCGCCACCTGTCTTGCGCCAACCGAGTTTTTACTTTTTTCGACCCGTCGAGAAATGGACCCGGAGAAGATAGCTGTGCTTGCTATTCATTATTTTTGTGAAAGAGAATGGGAAAAAGGCGTTTTTGGGTTCATCCAATAATTTCAGACAAAAAAATACTAGTTTGTTTCATACAGTGTACCCCCGTATCGAAGAGGACAGTAACAATTTTTCAATTGAATTTTTTGCCGAATGCCGTGTGGAACTTGCAACGAATTGCTTAGAATATTGAACAACAGTTTGACCAGTAAACACTCTTATATGAGGGATGCAGTCTGCCCCTGATTTGATTTCCCCTATATTTGATTGAAGGAGTGGGGGCTGAGTGGCAGGGACTTGGGTGGCACCGTCTGACAGGCTCAATTGAAAACAATGGGCTGACCGGGTCGTGCCACCTGCAGGTGGTGGCTAGACCCTGGGACGGTCGACCATTTAGTGCCACCTGGCGGGTGGCGCCACCTCGTGTGGCAGGTTGCATTCTATTCTCATTGCTGGGTGGCGAAGTGTGTCACTAGCCTTAGTGTCTCCATAGCACGGAGTTTACTCTGTATCTCAAGAAGTTTTTAACTTGTGGTAGATAACAGCAAAGTAAATTCTCTTCTTCTTTATTTTAACACCTTTAAAAGAGGAATCTTAGATTGCTTAAAGCTAATCTAGGGATATTTGAGTTCACCAAGTACTAGAAAAAGATATTTACTTAGTGATATTGCTTATAGTGTTCTTTTTTAAGCATCCGTAACCACTTTGATTTGGTGTAATATTTGAATAACTAACCTATCAAGCGGCAAACTAACATCAACTTGATTATCGATCTACTTACTAATTTTGTACTCAGGATCATGAAAATCACTGTGTCCACCATAATTTGAGGGACATGACCTCTTTTCGCCAGTTTTTTTTTTTCAAATGCCCATTGTTAAGCTATGTCCCGCAGACGAACTTAGCCAGCCACATATTCTTAAGACACTAAAAGATTAATTTGTATACAACACTCTAGCTTGACGTGAGTCAGGCGCTTTTTTGCTTGCTATCTCCTGGAGTATTCTGTTAATGTAACAGAATATAAATAAATAAGAACAATATTTAAGTAAAACGGTGATTAATTTATAATCTTTCCCTAATTAGATTTGACTTCTGGAGATTCTTACTAATCTCTTTGTCACCCTATTAGTGTGTAAACTAAATTTGGATCTTCCGATCAGAAAAATATTCAAAATTATAATTTAAATTTATTTTCAAGATTATAATTTTTACCGTATGAAACTTCCTTATGATAATATATATTAGCATTGAAGTAAATCCCACTAAGCTTCTACATAAATCATTGTATAAAATATGAAAAAAAAAAAAATGTTTAAGAACATATGAGAATGAAAGAAACATCATAGCCAAAATTAATGACAAAATAAATGTATAGTTGAACGAATATAAAATAATTATTGTATCCTTTCAAAGTATGCAAGAATATACAACTATGTGAAGGGTTTGTTTGTTTCCTTTTTTAAAAAAATAATGTATAATGTAAATAAAATAAAATAAATAAATAAATAAATATGATATAAAATTTAACTTTAAACTATGTAATAAATTCTCTCATACATTTCTCTTAATATAATATACAATCATTAAGATTCATTTTTAAAAAATTAAATATTTAAAAAATCCATGTAATTTTTTATTATTGTTATAATGATCAAAGATGAGAGGAATATTAATGGAGATCCCTGTCACATAACAGATAGAAATGTACACATTATCGAATTAAACGTAAACTTTAATAAATTATCCAAGTAATGAACAGCCAAAATATTCACAAAAATTGTAATGATACTCTCATAAATTCATTTTTGGGTTACTTATAGTAAATTGGCCTATATAAAATATATCTCAATCCCCTAACTTTGACCGAAAAAACTTTTTTACATATTCTGAGAAATAGAAATATCACCAAAACATAAATAAATCAAATTTACTAAAACAAAAAAGAAAATGTAAACGATGTATTATATAAAACTATTGTAATTTTAATATAGAAAAAAATATGGTATTTTAAATGTGTAATGTATATGTATGATTTATGGCTGTGGTGATTATAAATTTTCTGAAAGATGAAATTTACAATTTTGGTTGTCATGGTTCATATAACTGTATTGCATAGTGGGGTTTGTGGTTTTCTGGAAGTGATGGAGTCTTAATGCATGTAGTTCCACAGAAGATGTAGGATTTCATGATGTTTTCAAACCTAGAAACCTAAGGAACGGAGTAGGATAACTGCTTATTTTAAATGACCACCCCACCCTGAAGGTTGGGGTGGTCCGAGAAGGGTGAGAATGGTCTCATTAGAGGGGTGAGGCGTAAAGTTTTGTTTACTGCCAGTTCAGTCACCATCATGCGTTGGATAAAGGAGCAGCAAATATTTGCTGTCGAGGCCTATTTTTCTAACAGTCGTTTGGTTGTGTCAATCTAGCCCGCCTTCCGTAATCACTTCAATGTTTCAACGCTAGGCCATGCACCGGGCCGGGAATTCTTCATCAGGAGACACTTCGTCAGAGGCCCTTACATTCACACGTGTAACTGTTTGGTACGCAATTTTATCAGTTTGGATTGTTGGTTCATAGTTTTTTAAGAAAATGAGCAGACGCCCACAGTTAATTCTGACCATTATGTTAACGTGATTAAGGAATTTTGAATTTTTTTTGCCAGTAGGGATGTGTGGTTTCAGTAGAATGGAGGCATGGCTCACACTTTAAGGACATCGATGGATTTGTTCCGGGAACACTTCCTTGTGTGCTTCATCTCCCTGAGTGACAATTTCAAGAAAAAAACTGGAAATTTTCAAGATAAATTCTTTATTAGTATTTGTTATATTGCATTTTGAAATCAGTAAGTTATCCTGCTACATCCTGTGTGATGTATAAAATTTAAATATTAATACTTTGTGCTCTCATCTATACATGTGTAGTACTATATGTTTGGTAAATAAGAGCACTCTACTCCAAATAGTGGAACTATAAAATCCTCTAATAACACAGCCCGGGAACCGCACATTGAGATATGGGCGATGCAGCGCAGAGCAGCACAGTTGTTTTCAACTGCAGCAATATATGAAACCGCACGAATTTAGATGTTGGGATTTTCAGCCCTGCCTTGGCAGGGTTGTACCGCGCCACACACATGGCCTTCCCAGGGCTAGTGGATTTGGCATCCATGAGGTCTCGTATATCGTATATTTCTGCAGTTGAAAAAAACTGTACTTAACAAAATGTTGGTTTCCTTCTTTAGAAATATAATATTATCACCAATGCCTGATCTAAAATAAGTATTTTACGTTATTTACCTAATTAAAATAAATGAATGTTCGAATTAATAATGAATTATTAAAGAAAATGTTTCAATGTTATGTACATAATAATTATACCTATTATAAATGTTATTTATTGATTAAAAGGAATTTGTTATAAAAAAAAAAATGAATTTGTTTGATGGTGTATTGTCTGACACTACCTCTCCCCTTCACACCTTAAAGTATTATTAGGAATTATGAGTTACTCTACCCAATGATTGTACTCTGTTCAATTTAGAAAACAACTTTCAAAATTCAGGGATCTAGAAGCTCACACTTAGTTTGAAGCGGGTGTTTTCCACAGTCAGCTGTAAATGAGTAATACAATTTATGAGATATATCAGGGCCGTTTCTACCAATAGGCAAGTCTAGGCAGCCGCCTTGGACGGCAAAGTTTTAGTTAGGGGTGGCAAAGAGCAGAACATTTATTATTTTTAACTAAATAGCAAACAAATTTAGAAAATTAGGAGACAGAATCCTGCTTCCTGGCTGACTTACCAATAAATGGGCACAAATTAAGAACTTTTTTGGTTAAAAATGGCCTAACAAAATTAAAAACAAGAAAGGAAGTTTTCAGCTGTATATTATAAAATGAAACTTCCAAATGGAGAAGAATTTTACTTTAAGTACCTTCAGTATTCTGTATCAAAAGATAGTTTTCTGTTTTTGCTGCTACGTATTTGGCGGAAATTCAAGTTCAAGTACAAGGCTTGCTCAGAATGAATGCAACGATTGGCGTAACATATATCAATGATTCTGTCTTCACACAAAAAGAATATGAAACATAATTATATATTTCCAACTTCAAACTAGAAGGACCTGTATATATATGTATGTCAAAAACACTATATTTATAACGTATTTTAAACGAGACAAATTTCCCAATTTGAATCCGGAATATAGCAAACAACAGGAGGTAGTTCAACTTACGAATAAGACAAAAGAAAAATTTATTTGCGATTCACTTCTCTTACCCAACTAAATAAGCGTGTTTTGCCGCTTTCCATGTATGTCCAGTTTTAGGAATTTTCATAATCTTTCACTCATTGAAATTAGTTTAAAGGGCTCATTAGAACGTGCTTAGGAACCGACTCTTTAAAACTATTCCATTCTTGCTCCTATAAATGAATGTTTTAAAAACCTCCAATGCACTTGAACAAAGCATAGCAAAAGTTATCGATTTATATCCAGAAAATAGCTAAGTCACAGGAGACCCTTCGATTTTCACGAATTTTTAAAAAAAAATCCCTTAAATTTCTTCGGTTATAATACGCGAATTTAAAACAAGGCAAATTTCCAATTTGAAGCGGAATATAGCAAACAACAAGAGCTAGTTTGACTATTACGAATTTTTTCTAAGCCGAAAAAAAACAGTTTTTATTTTTTTCCCCCCAATCTTAGTGGAAATTAGCGTGGGAAAACCCATGGATTATTTCTATATTTCTTAAAATATATAAAATTGAGCATTATGCTGACTTAAAAAAAATGTAAAAATGGAACTAACTCCTGTGGGTTGCTATATTCTGGATACAAATTGAAGAAAATGGTCTTGTGTTAGATTTGCGTATTGTGGGTTTATTACAGCCGAGGATATTTAAGAGATTTTTTAATAATTCGAGAAAACCGAACTGTCTCCTGTGACTTGATAAATTCATGATATAAATCAATATCTTTTGCCGTAATTAGTTCATGTGCATTTTTAAATAGACCTTCTATGGGCGAAGAAAGAAAGAAATCGTGTTACAAAGTAGGTTCTTTTAGGATGACACTTTAACCATGTATTACCGATTTATATTTTAGTCTATTTTAAGAATTATTAACAAGAAGCCGTAGTTATATCTTAATATGGAAAAATCTGTATTTTGTCGGGTTTTAAAAATTCGTAAAAATCGAACTACCTCCTACGCTTTGCTATATTCCGGAAACAAATTGACAACTTTCTCCAAGCAAAATATGAGGATTGCTGGTTTAGTATAACCGAGAAAATGTAAGGGATTCTGTAAGATATTTGTGAAATCAAAATGCCATTTGTATCTGGAATATAGGAAAGCATAGGAGGCTAGGAGATAGTTCGATTTTTACTTTTTTTTAAAAACCAGTCAAAATACATACGTTATTTTACATTTTTAGATTATATGCACATCCAAACAAATGGCTCTTCCCCTAATCTTTCACAAAATAGACAAAAATATGTAATGGCAATATATGGCTAATTTTGTCATCCTTAATGATTTGATTTCGTAACACGAAATAATTTAAAATAATCCCCCCCCCCATAATTTATGTCAATTGTAATCCCTTTCTTGGCGGGTGCTGCTCAATACAATATTAAATAGTAACATTTATCATAAACTTGTTACGTTTTACTATTGTGACGTTTTTACATAGACGCTGAGATTTTTTTAAATTTGTTTATTTCAAATAGTTTACACAATTGTTATATTTAAATTTGAGAAGGGGAGTAAATCAGGATTCGGGGGTGGGAATGTGGGACTCCACTCCCTAACTTTATGTCCCGGTTTTGACTTTTGGAATTTTGGCAACCCTAAACCGAATAGCAACAAATATGAGGCTTATAAGTCAAATATGTTAAGTATAGTTACCTAATATGTGTTTTAAGGAGTCATCTAATTATTCTATTGACGACGCTATCTAATTAAAAAATAATCCCGGGTATGGACACCTGAAAATTCATAAGTTCGCAAATAGAAATATATTGGTCTTTATTTAGATTTTAATTGTTTGTTTTTATTAACCTGTAGAATGTTAAACCCCTTTTCTCCTTTCCTTGCCCGCTTGTTTTGGATCTGTTTTAACAAAGAGTCACCTTTAGTTAAAGTAAATTATTTATATACGAAATGAATCTAGTTATTTTTGTTAAAATAAGACCTATTATATTATCAGGATTTTAAAGCAATGAGATATTTTGTTGTTAATATTGTACTATTTATATATTCGCCAATTTTCGTTCATTTCTCTGCATAACTTTGTATTGCTTTTTTCAATTTGGCCCAAGTTTAGTCCACTGCTTTTCTGATCTTCAAAACTTATGAACGGTAAGAATTTTATTCATATCACTTATCACTTTGTTAGGTTATATTAATGTGCCCTTAATTATGTTCTCTATATTGTTGAATTCCTCTTCAATTATTTCAATGCTCTTAATTTTCTTTTTCTTGTCTCAAATGTAACGATACAATTTTGATAAACTATTTAATACTAAATTAAATTTTGAGTTAATTTTCAGAACAGAGGACGTTTATCAAATATGTATTATATATTTGCATGGTTTAATCGTTGTTAAATTATACCCCTTTGTCAAAACAGTACATTATCAAATGAGGTCTGTCCACTTATTTAAGACCCTCCCCAAACAGGCTCCTATTCTGCAGATTTAACGAAACATTAAAAATAGCCTGTTATTTTTTTTCTAGGTTAAACCCATTCTACTAGAGGTCGACCAAGAAGTCATGGAAATGAGAGGAGTGCGCTAGTGTCGTCGTGTACAGTCAGTTTTTGATATAATAGACCACGGTCAAAAAACACAGTGTTGTTCTTCTGTTATTAATAATTTTATTTTTGATAACTTCTATATTTTTTGCAACAGGCAACACTGTACCTGATTAGAAATCACTAATAATATACGATAATATCTTTATATTATTATTTGATTATTCATAATAATATTCTTTGAATCTAAATCGATATTCTTTTTCCTTAATAAATTTTTTTTCTTCCTCTTTATTTCTGAGTTTGATTTGGATTTAGAACAGTTGTGACTTTAGTTCGTGCTGTATAAAAACAAACAAAACAGGAAACCTAACAGATTGGAAACCTTCCTGTTGTTATTCGTGAGATTTGACATAACTGGGCATGTCATACAAACTAGGAATGGTTATTGTCTTAGCACCCGACTGTACTGACTTCGGCACTACTCGGAAGTTCCGATTTTAAACGAAGTTAAGCTTTCCGTTTCTCCCGTGTTCATGACTTCTTGGTCGACCTCTAGTAACTAGTATTTACTTTTCTGATCAGCGGTAAAATGAATGTTACAAGACCAAATTATTTCCAAGGTAGAGGTAGAGGCAGAGGTAGGTCAAGATGTGAACAAAGAAATGATATTAACTTCTTCCAAGTCGGTAAGTCAAAATATAAATCCAAAATTAACTAACTTAGCACCATATAACATACATAAGTATACTGGTATACTTTAAATTGTGGGTAAATCTGTAGAGACCGAGGGCCACTAACCTTATATGGAGTGGAACCCAGTCTCTACAGATAGGCGTAAATTGTGTTAAGCAGCCCACACACTAACAGTTTAACTCAAGATAATGATCTGTCAGTCCACTGAGCTTGGCCACACACTCGTCAGTTTTCCTTATGATGACGGACTGCAGTCAGAGGTGGACTGTAGGTGTGTGGAGGGTAGAGGCGAGGATCAGATGGATGAGAGACGACAGTCCGTGGACTGTCCGTTCTGTGCCCCAAGGTCAATGCCGCCCTACACTATCAGTTGGCCTACAGGCGTGTAGAGTGAATCTCTTCGTCTTTATTTTGTTTATTTCCTTCCGTCTGTCTGCAGTTGAAAATTGACAGATATCGGCCTGCAGGCATTTATCGCACAGTGTATGACACATACAGGCACAGATCTGTAGTTCTTTAAGATTGCCTGCAGGTGGTGGACGGGTAATGTGTGGTGGTCTGAGATTTTGGCCTTACGATAATAGCATATGATAACGGCCTGCAGTTAAACTGTAAGTGTGTGGGCCCCTTAAGACATTATGTACATACTCCTATGATTAAAAAAAAATACACATAAATCTAAAATTGTTACTGTGGATATAAAAAAAAATTAATAATTGCTACTATATGCATAGCCTAATGAGTAGAGGGGCTCTATAAAAGTTGTTTCCAATTTATACATTGTGTAATACATTAATTACTGTTAGTTGATAGAATATATATGGGGTGGGCAAATGCTTTTCCTTGAGTTAAGTGTGGCTCCTATTTAAAATTTAAATCCTTTTTTTTTAGGGTCCAATCCATAGGCACCGTAACTAAGTCAGAACGCTGAAGGAGTAATTACTGATTTTTTATAGTAATTTTTATTTTTATAATTAAAGATGTCACTGAAAAAAAGATATGTATTACATCAATTGTCTTTTTAGTTCAACATTTCCAAAATGCAATCTAGATAATCTGGATTTAACCAATTTATAGTGAAACGCTCTAGACTATGTTTTATTGTTACCAGAGCGTACGTAGGTTCTAGGCTGTTGCAATTAATAATTTCTAACTAAATATTTTAAAACATATGAGCTTTATTTAATAAAATAATAATAATAAAACTAACTGTCCGTCTGTAGAAAAATACCAGTCACACCGTAGGTCCTTCCTGGTTGCTGGATCGTTATCCTGGAAGGTGCCGGATTGTGGATGGTACACTAGTGTCAATTAAATTCGTTGGTTGAGTTGTCAAATCTTAGACCTCTTTCCGATGTGGTTTAAGTTATATCCGCACATGTGGTATAGGTCACTTGACTTTCGCAACTGCCTTTTTATTCTGCCCTGTGGAAGGAGTTGCTTAGCTTATCTCGATTCCGGAGCATGCGCATCTGTTCCGTTTACCACGGCGTTCGGGCTTGGGCCGATAGTTATGCCTATCTCACTGTACCGTTACAATGGTTTGAAAAATGCCCGTGCCTCTTTGTTTGTCTACTATAGCCGTGCCACGAAGGGTTAATGATGCTCTTTTGACTATTACTACTTGATGAGGTTATTCATGTAAATTAAATTTATTTGTTATCCACAAGACATAGTTTTTAGATAAGTGCTTTTAGGTGGTTCCCCTACTTCAAATAGTTGCTTGAATCTTGCTTAAAATTAAATTTATATTACTGTATTAATAAATCTATTAAATTGAATGAATGTTTAGTTAGAGAAGGCTCAAGACACAATCAAGCAAGTGGTCTAGTGAAAAATTCGAGCAACTCTAAATCTACGACCAATTCTTCCGAGCTTCAGAGGACCCGGAATAGAAGTCCAAAAAATAAAGGGACAGCTGGTTCTATGTTCTCAAGACAGATGACATGCTCTGGTAGTGGTTTGGAAACATTTACCACTACTCACCTTGGATTCGATGAACCGTCAGCTTTTGAAATACTTTGTGCCAATCAATCTTTATCAACTAATTCCATGCCTTTTCAATGTCCGTCAAGAAACGAACTGCTTTTTGGAGGTAGTGAATTAATGAATCAAAATTTACCAGGTTTTCAAAATATATTCTACTCGCCTACAAATCCATCTAGGACTGAAAGTCATAATCTATACCGGGGAAGCGACTCCTGTTTAGAAAATAACAATAACTTTCTTACAGTATTTGGTGCGCAAACAAGTTATTCTAGTAATGATGATTATCAATGTTTTTCAAACATACGTCTCTTTGAAGAGCGTAATGAAAATCGAAATTTTGAAAACTTATTAATCGATAATCGAAATCCGATTTCAATTGACAATTCGCAACATGATTTTATTAATTTGGGAAATAATGAGGGTAATCAAATGAGAATTTTTAACGAGAATACTGAAAGTAATTTTTTAAATAATCTTAATAGAGATGAAAACATTTTTTTCAATTCAAATAACAGTTCTGATAATAATAGCGATGAAGAACAAACGAATCGTAGTAAAAAACGTGTTAGAATCAATCCAGAAGAACAAAACAAAAGTGATTTCCATTTGAAGAATAATTATTCCGGCAATTATTCAAATTATTTGGCGGAAGATAATCATAGATTCTCTGCAATGAGACAAGTACGTGAAACAACTCCTGACAGAGAACAAGCGGAAAACCAAGAACCAATATTCAGACAACCATTACCACCTAAACAGACTAAAATAAGAAGAAAAATTACACCGAAAACTTCCAATCATGAGTCGTATTGCTCTCCTGAAGAAGGACTTCTAACTCCTAGTAGAGGTTAAATTATTTTTACCTTTATTAATTGAAAAGTTGAAATTTTTAAGGCTCTAAGTGCCAAAAAATATAATTTTGAGTTGATAGCTTCAAAACGATATAAGGCCCAACCTAGTAATAATCAAAAAGGTCTAAGTGCCAAAGTAGAACTGTATATTTGTTAAAAATCTCACAAGCCATACATACATAACTTTTTTTCAGAAACCGATTTGGCACTTAGAGCCTTATGAATTTCAACTCTTCAATTATGTTTTCCGCCTAAGGAATTTGTTTTAAGTGAGAATTTGCACATCTTACTTTTTTTCCTCTAACCACAAAAGTAAATGCTTAATGCAAACCAATTCCACTTTAATTAGTTATTAGCGATTATTGTGTTATTTTGGTGAATATTTGATTTTAGAAATAGTTACCCTCCAACATTATGCTGTTTTATTTATTTTCCTGCTTTAATTACTCTAGGTTAATTATTGGTTACATTTACTCTTATGGAACATTTATAAAACTTATTACTCAGTCATGTCATAACAATCTTAGAACCAACATGAAAATTAGCACTGATTCACCATTTTCCTTTAAAATATGAAAAAAATAGACATGATCATGTTTATGTTTTAAAATTAAATACATTGCATTGTTACTCAAGTAGGTAATATTCATCAAACTCCAAGTAGGAAAGCCCGATCTGGTGACAAAGTAGATGGATTTAGGACACCTTTATCTACACCAAGAAGATTAGCAGGATTGTTTGTTACACCTCCATCTGCCTTTTCTTCATTGCCTAGAGCTACGGATTATTTTCTTACGCCAACATTAGAAACTACTCCTGTTCTGTAAGTTATTTTTTCATTAAAAAGATGTTTGCAAAATGTGTATACGTAATATACAGAATTTCTCGATGTTGCCTCAGGGTATGATATTTCTGAATGTTGCACACCCTATTGTATCGAAATCAGCTCAGTAATGAGCACAGATGACTGACAGACTTAAACCTCTGCCCGGAACATGATTTGCGCCCCCAAGTTTCGAAACATCGGTATTTTTTAACAACACTATATTTTTTAGTTATTATTTCATTAGACGTTCAGTGTAAGACACTCGTTTGGTAGAAACCGTAAATAAAGACCTTTATAACTATCTATTTATAAAAAATCATTGAAATGGCAGTAAAAATTATCATTACAGAGCTGGGACAACGATACAAATTACAGGTTTTGTGGTAGAACATCGGTAAATCTTACAGACAGGAAAAAAATCTAACCAAATGTGGAATATTAGTAGATTTTACCGACAGACCTCAACAATACCGATGATTATGCCCAGAAAAATCACTCTCACCTTTACGGTAAGGTGTCCGCTGAAAGTGTCTTTGGGCCTCAACCATATAGTTCACGTATTTAGTTAACTATAGCGGTCAAAAATACTGATGTTCCGGGCAGAGTGATAAGGGACCCTTAAATATTTATATTCATCGAAATAGAATTTTTGTTCCATCTCATTATTTTATATACTAGCACTAGCTCACTATGCCAGAAATACCTATTTGTTAAATCCTTACACTCTGGCATTATTAGAGAGAAGATTGAATATGACATTGCCTTTTTTTTTGTTTTAGATTAAGGATTTCACATAAAAATTCAAAAGCTAAATCATCTGCAGCTTTGATTAAGGGGGGTTTCTTTTAATCTATCTTGATTTCGTTCTAATAATTTATCTTCATTGATACCCTAAGACATTTTCTACCCTATATTAAATTAATGGATACATAAAGAGGCTGATCCATTCTTATAATGCCACCAATCTAGAGTCAATTGACATGGTCAGAGGGAGACAACCAAATTTAACTATGGACCAATTTATAAATAAATTCTATTAATTTTCTTTTAGAACAAGAGATGAAACAAGTACACCAACAACTTATTCTGCTAAAACTCCAGCAAACAGAAAAGTAATTGCCTCTGAGCCAGACAACTATTATATTATTGGTAAATTGAAATAACTTCTTCATTTTCAATTATTTTTAGTTAGGTTTAATTGTAAACTCGATAAAAAACTTTAATTACTTAGATCGGGCGGCAGTTTGTGGAATTTTATAGGGAGACTCCAGGTGCTGGTGTCGATCGCCAATTCCTTAAATTCAGACAATGATTCGTCTTGCTTGGAAATGCTGATAAAAATAAAACCATTTTTTGTATATGTATTTTATAATTTATTTTGTCCATTATAAGCAAAGTCTGTTACAGGAGGTTCTACTGCACATTTTTTTTTAATGAACTTTAAAAATGTAAGGCTGTTGAAAAATCATTTAAACTTTTTTGCATTAAGATATGAAGAGGTACTTACCATTGATACTTGCTTGATCTGAGGATCACTAGACCGGTTTCGGCTATATGCCCATCATCAGCAGAAGAATTTAGATCTCCTAGAGTCGAAATGAACCCGTAGAGTCTACATGAGAGAGTCAGAGTACAGAAGTCACTCTCTCATGTAGACTCTACGAGTTCATTTCGACTCTAGGAGATCTATATTCTTCTGCTCATTATGGCGTATAGCCAAATCCGGTCCAGTGATCCTCAGATCAGCAAGTATCGACGGTAAGTACCTCATCATGTCATAACTTACTAACTTGCGGTAATAATTCACAATTTGACTTTTTTGCATTACTCAATTTTTCCTCTATTTTAGCACTTACTGAAGGTAGAGGTGCTGCAGTTGGTGAAGTTGGCTTGGCTTGTATCGACATTAAATGTCCCAGTATTCAACTCTGTCAGTTTAGCGACTCTCAAACGTACATGAAAACTCTTACTAAAATCAACATTTATAATCCAGCTGAGGTAAATCATCAATTTATGTTAAAGAAACAATCTGAGACTTGTAGAAGACCTAGGTTTTTTCTTACATTAAACTAAGAAAAAAAGAGGATTATTTTAAACACAGTTTAAAGAGAAAGCGTTTATCTGTGCCAACTGTACTATCAGACTCATTGATTAAGTCAGAACATAAAATTATAAGCCAATGTTTTCTACAGGTGGAATATTAGTGAGGACTTTCCCCTCAGTTCCTCTTTTCAAGTTGTCTAATAAAAAAAAAAAAACTTTGTGGCTCAACAGTCCATAAAGGGCTTAGTCCTCAACAGTGTAAGAGTTAGTTTGTCACTCCATTAGTTGGCCAACTTCAATGGCGTGACAAATAGATTGGCAAGGAGTGGTGTAGGGTCTGGAAATTATTGTTTGGTGCTAATTTTGACTTAATTCAATAATAATTACAGGAATCCACTTATTATAATTTTAATTTATCTATAAATGGACTGCCAATTGGTGTGGCACATAGCTTCCTCGCATCCTATCACGTACTTTATTGATTTTATGCTTTTACAAGCCATAATCGTTGAATTTGTTAATTTTGTTTCCCCCCTTTTTTAATCTGTTAAAATTGTTTTTATTTTTTACATGAATTAAAGTATCAATTTAGCAAAAGTTAAAGAGTGCAGACGGTTCAATTTAATCTGGGGTTATCTGCAGGTTACTTACGATAAACTATAAAAGTTTCATACAAACCAGATGAGTTCTTTTGAAGATATATAGGTGTAAATAAATGTATGTTTGTGTCCATGTGAAAGAGAGACACATGAGCGCAGAAGGTTGATACTTATATGGGACCAACAATGAGCTAATATACAAATTTCATTAAAATTGGACTAGTTTTTAAGATATGTTGGTTCACAAAAATTGAGTGACAGACAGACATGGAACCAAAAATGTTCCCTGATGTCTGAAACGGATTTCTGACTTGGAATTTTTGATATCGGAGACAAAATTTTTTGTGTTCAGAACATAACTTCCGTAACCTCGGAAGCAAAACAAAAAATTATCCCTAATTATTAATAGCTACTGTCTACCTATATTTATTTATTTATGCTTTAGCTCATCATTCCTGATACATTTTTATCACCCCAGAACACTTCAGATCTGTTTAAAGCAGTAACAGAGAAATTTGAAAACATGAAAGTTGTTACTGTAAAACGAGTTTATTTTAACGATCAGAGTGGGTTTGATATGATTAAGGATATTATTTTGCCAGAATTATCTTCTATTGAAATAACGATACAGAAAAAGTAAGTTTTACAGTATTTATCTTTTTATTAATTAATAGATAGATAGGGCGACTGCTGTAATTCAATTGATTTTATTTTTTAACGGTAATAGTAGTACAGTAGAGTATCGTTTATCCGGACCCCGCTAGTCCGGACATCCGTATAATCCGGACGGGCCAAAAACTATGTACAAATTGGAACCAGGGCCTGTTAAGATTTATTAATTGTTAAGATAATTGGAGTTTCTACTTTTATTGTCTATTAAAAATGTATAAAATTTTCCTAGTATAGTTTACAGGTGTATATTCCAACGTTCTAACACGAGGAATACCCGATATTTTTTGTTAAAAATAAACAGATTTAGAATAAGTAAGAACATGTTTACTAATATAAATCTGTTTCGGTTCCATAGAAATGTAAGGGGCGGAAGATATAAAGGTAGTGTATTCCAATAAATACAATTTTATGTGTCTGAGATGGGGAGAGGTTTTGAAACATATAGCGGCGGCTCAACGCAGTTCCAAGAAATTTCGCCAAGCCGCCAATGTCTAATGTCTCAACTTATTGTGAAATGATTATCGTTCCTCGAATTTCATATCGGAACACAGGAAGTTCTTCTCAGGAAGTCCCTTCTATACCTGCCACCTGCGTAATAGATTGTCGTTTTATTTTAATTCATTTGATATTCGGACTGGTGACAGAACAGCTCTTAACTTAAATAGTGGACCTTGTACAAGCATGTTTTGGAGACTAATAAAAGTAATTTTTACGATAAAAACATTGATTTTAATAGTTTTACCCTACTAAAACCTGTTTTCCGGACTTTCGGTAATCCGGACTGGGTCCGGTCCCATCAAACCCGGATTAGCGAGACTCTGCTGTATAGTACAAATCCATGAACTAACCAAATTGACCTCTAATAATTTTTTTTTTTTTTAATTATAGCTAGTTGCCTATGTTCTTTTCTATATTACCGCAGCTAAAAAATTATGGAAAAGATAATGATGACATATTTCATATAAGTTTTGTTAGATTTACATAGTTGCATTTTTTATTGTGTTTTCTTTTTTTCTTGTGTTTCTTCTTGTTGTTTTCTTCTTTTCAGGTATTATGCCTTATCTGCAGTGTCTGCTCTTATTAAATATGTTGAGTTTGAGCACAATCTATTCTTGCTTAAGAATTCAATTAAAGTGGAATTTCAATGTGCAAAAGGTGTCGTTTTCATAGGTAAAACATAGAAGGTATTTTATTTATTACAGAATAACCTTAAGATTGATGAATCTGGGGGCACGGCACGGCAAAGTCGAGCACAGCGGTACCATCCTTTGCTGAAACCAACATCTTCTGATTTAGCAATTACGCAGCATGAGGATACAAAGTTGTATACGACACTGCATAACATTTATTTTTTAATAAAATATCTTATAGATAGATGTAGATATAAAACTTGTTCAACCTTGTTGTGTTACTTAATTACTAAGTCAGAAAATGTTTTTAAATTTAAACACGTAGAGTGATTTGGGAAAGAAAATGTTTGAGTTTTTGAGAGACTGAGAATAGAGAGAGGGTCAGATAAACATCATCACTTACTTATTCTGGATAAATTACACCTAGTAGAACTTCCTTGGACATGGGGAGACTTGTTTAAACCTATAATCTCACAACTTTTTTCACAAGACTTGGCTTTTTTTTTTACAGAAGTATTTTTGTTGGGATATGTATTTCTTATTTTTATTGGAGATTTATTGTGCTTTTAATCTTTTCAAAATAGAAAAAAATGCAATGCTAGTCACTTTCCCATCTAGTTTATGAGGTAATAGTGCGTAAAGATCAGGATAATGACTATCACAATGGGACATATAAGTATTAGACATTTTTCCTGCGTTTTCTTAGACTGGCTTTTTATTTTCTGGTTTTTCCAAGCTAATCTGGCACTTCTTTTGATTGTTACTCCCCTTATAAGAAAAAGACAGAGGGGAGTAACAATCTAAAAAAGGTATACAGAATGTTCTTCTTTAGACTGTTACTCCCCTTATAAAACAGAAGTGTGATATTCCTTTGTCCCAAAGTACATTGGACTAAATATCTCTTTGTCTTAATCTTTATTTAGACATAGTCATTATATTCTAAAACAACATAGAGGAGTAACAATCTAAAGAAGTACCGCTAATCTTGCTTATTTAAGGATATGGTAAAGGCAAGAGTTTCATTTTAAATTAATTATTGAACTCAAGCTCAAAGCAATTCAATAAAGCAAAAAAAGATTCAATAGTTATTTTTATCATCTAATTGCTGGCCGAGAGAGGATAAGACAGATAAAAGTTTTTCCGTCTTTCAACAGTATTCACATTCTTCTTTTAACACTATTTACATTTTCTTTTTTGTTAACTTTTGTTTTTGTAGATCTGGAAACAGCTAGGAGATTAGAATTGGTGACTGGGAATACATCAGGTGCAATAGCTGACCGTTGTTGCCTCCTTGCTGTTGTAAATAAGTGTAGAACATTAGGAGGAAAGAGAAGATTAAGGACTCTTATACTTCAACCTCCTTCAAAACTTTCTGTCATTATGGATGTACAAGAAGCTGTTGACTTTCTTGTTCACGATCCAATATTCCTCTGTGCTTTACAGGTAAGAGAGATTTGCAATTGTAAAATTACTAGGTGTAAAGATAAAGAAATTATCACTCCACGGAAAGTTACTTTATTGTAGACCAGAAGACATCTGGCATTATTGAATATTGAGGGCGACCCTACCTGTATAATGTGCAGCTAAGAAGAGGAGGCGGCTTACCACTTTATGGAAGAGTGTGAATTATATGCCAGACAGTGCTTTCTTGTAATAGGTGCAGGGGATATTGATGAAGAGGAGCTTACACTAAAGTGGCAAGACATCCTCTCCTTTGTGACCCAAACTAGGAGATTTGAGGGTGCGACTGAGTAGTTTGATATTTGTGAGTTCAGGGGTTGGCAAAAAGGACCCGAATGCGGTCTAGTTGCTAGGCTTGGCCTCCCCGCCCCTTACTACTACTACTACTACTTTATTGTAGAAGGCTGGCTTTCATCCTATAGTGATCATCTTCTGTGCTGGTGAGATGTGTGTAAATCAAATTTAAACCTCTGTGTCAACTCCTAAACATCTTTTCTCACCAGAGCGCAGGGGTTGAATTCTGGTTTTCTTCCATAAAGTGGCGAAATGTCTTTCTTTATCTTTATTAAAGTGACTCCACTGCTCCGTTATATTACTAAATATAATTTTTCTTGTACCTGTTCCTTCTCTATTTCTATCTTGCCATCTTGTCTTAAATAATCTGAGTTATTTTATTTTTGTTTAATTTCTTTTCAGAACATGTTATCCAAGTTGAGCGATGTGGAGAAATTACTTTGGCTGTGTAAAAGACCCCCGAATTTCAAACGTGAGCAGAAAACTTGTGAAAATTTAACTAATTTCATTCTTTTATTGAAGAAAACAGTTGAGGAAATTCCTGCTCTAAGGGAACTTCTTGGTGATGCTCAACAAGATTTCTTTATCAAGCTTAGAATGGTAAGATTAATTATTCACTTGAAGAGTTTATGATTAATTATTTATGATTTAATAATGATTAATAATTTAATAATGATATTAATAATTTATGATTATTATTGAGTGTAAAATGTGAAATATTACCTCATTCACCTTGTATAATGACAATGATGATGGCCTTATGAAATCTGCACGCTGCTATTAATTAAACAAATTTAAATTAACATGGAAAGTTTTAATCCCTCTCATTTCTTGTGAACATGTTCTTTATTATTTTATCTACGATTGATACGGAATATAAACATTATATCTCTGTTTAGATGGGTGGAAAGTGATTCTTTTCGTAGCTGTATTCATTGCGCATGCGTGTTTCATAAGGTGAGGAATTCTTCCCCTTATCGCAATAATTAGTGAGTTTGTTTACATTTAACAAAACTAATTTGCTGTTTGTTTAATTAAAGTAACTATTTATATCGAGTTTTTAGTGATAAACATAAGTGATTTAAGTGATTATGACGAAATTGAGGAAAATAATACGCCTCCCGAAATAATTCAATAAATTAATGTCATCTTAATCAAAAGAGAAATACGAACTTACATACTGGAAGTTTATTACATTTTGTTTTCTGTATTTATTATTAAAATCCACAATCTTAGATAAAGTACGGTACGCAACTCGTGCGAAAACTGCATTTTCCTTTGCTTATGTGGTTTTACTACCTTTGCTGTCGCTCGGGTGCAAACTCCACACTCGCATGCAAAATGCTACTTTCTGCACTAGCTGCATAATGTACTATTAATTTTATTTGTAATTTCAGAGTTTGTCCGATAGTAGTCTTGATGTGATAAAAGAAATCATACTGAAAACTATTAATGAAGATGCAAAACCTTCTAAAAGTTATTCGGCTTCAGAAATTCAAAGATGTTTCTCTATTAAGGAAAGAGTCAATGAATTGCTTGATGTTGTTAGAATTACTTACTCTAATCTCATTACTTTAGTCCAAGGTATAGTATTAAATAAAATGTATTTATTTTGGGTTATTTTATTTATTTATTTTTTTGAAACTATAAGTTTTTTAAAGAATGAATTAGTATAATATAGATTTCAATTGATTTAAAAAGATTAACTTTTCAAAAGGCATTAAATTAAATGTATTTTTATTCAAATAAATGTATGAGAATGAGCAAGAGATACATGCAGTGGCGTAGGAACGGGGGGGGGGGGGGGGGGGGCTATTGGGCTTGAATTTAATCTTTCCGTAGTATGAATACTACCAAAATCGTAAAATACTAGGCATCGCGTGGCTCTATCATTGAAGCGAGCGTATTGCAATAAAATACTGAATATTGCAATTTGTAAATCATGATGAATGTCATAGTTGAAGATAAGTGGAAGAGGGTAGAGTGGGGGTACTCGGTACAAAGCTTTACTTCATAACAAACCTTCACACAACACGACTATAAGAATCTTAACCACCCGGAATAGCTTTTAAACTAATATTATAAATGTATCACTTCATTACTCAAATACTACTCCATGTATCAATTTGAAATTTTACATACTTGTTTCAATTGTACTTTAGACGATGTACATGAAGTTTTATTTAGATCGTTACATTAGAACGTAAGATATCGGTAAAAAGGCTGTTTTCTCTATTTTAAACGTTTAGGTCCGCTTTAATAGTTTTAGCGATCTTTATTAAATCATAGCAGTGTCGTTGTTGGTTTTACTGAAAAATGTTATTTGAAAAAAATGTTCATCTCATCGAGTAGGTGATGATAGAATTTTTTCCCGTCCTGAAATTCCAATTTTAAATTTGAAGCTCACGTTTACGCGAGCATTGCGCGCAAACTCTTGGATGGATCACGCTGTCCAACGAACTTAGCCTGAGTATTAGTAAGAAGATCATGTATACCAAATTTCAACTAAATCAGTCAACTTTTACTTAAGTTATCGTCACACGCGTAAACGTTACTGACAGACAGACAGACAATATGCATATTTCGTTGAATGTAAGAAGCTCGCTTACGCTCGCTTCAATGAATTTCTAATTGATTGTACTAGGTACAGGTACTAATTGGGTACTTTATAATTATAAGCGTTATTTCTCGGTCTAGTTCTATGTCATTAATGTTGACTTCTAAGACTTGTAGAAAATTGAAAGCTTAAATTCGGGACAAGGTATCATTAACGTCAGAGAAACTCATTCTCCTGCGTAGCTTAGTTTGTAGTGCGCTATACTGGAAATATAGAGGCCCGTGGTTCAAATCCCGGTGCTGGAGTGTATTTTCTCTGTCTGTTTCCCGTAGTTAATAATAATTATAATTTGATTTAAATTAAAATTTAATCTTTCCGTAGTATGAATACTACCAAAATCGTAAAATATGAATTTATAATTAAGAGTTTTAAAAGTGATAGAGTCCCAAGAATTGTTAAAACGTTCATGATAGACGAACATTTCCTTGGCATCATCACATATTGCTGATGGAATAAACCAAAAAATCAACTTTAAATAACGATAAAAAGGAAGGAAAGATCAGAAAGTATGTATAGAACCGTACAGATGTGCTCTACAGGGCCAACTGGTTAAATAGAATCTGAACTGTGGACCTGGATATTAAAAAATAGATACAAGTGTAGTTGGGAGAGCACTTTCCCAGAACGTGGTCTGTCGTCAACGTGTTAAGCTAACAATACCTGGATTCTGACAATTGTCACCAGTGTACAAGATTTACTTATGTTTTAATACTCAGCATTAAAGTTTTTACTCCAAACTGGACCTATTTAAATGCTATTAAAGATTTATCAAAATATATATCCTACTCTACATTAGCACGCTCTAATTTTGAATCAGCTGATCAAAACAACATGGTATTTAGATCAAACTAGTAAAAGTTATAGCAATTTTTTAGAAAATTTATAAGCTCTTGTTGAGATGTTTCACGATTTGTAAATTTGGCTTGTATCTCAAACAAATTCTCATATCATTCGTAGTATCTAAATGAAAACATACCTCTATTTAATCTTACATGCTTGTTGACATTTAGATATGTTGCTGGCACATTAGATATGTTGATGAGAATTGAATATTGAATTGAGAATTGAGTCATTGTACTAGTACTAGATGGGTAGGACAAACCACTTGTTTGAACCTAGCAATTAGGCCATTTTTTAGACCCATTTTACTATCCCCGTGGTAAAGACTTCCAGCCACTTCACACATTATACCTTTGTACATTGTACCGCCAAAGCGAGTATGTTGTGATCATTAGTGAGCCATATAAATCAGAGCATCACAGTGAGGGATTCAAACCCACAACCTCATACCGCTCTTTGATTCAGTGATGGCCGAGCAGATGTGGATTGAATACTAAATCAGAGTTGTCTTTTTGTAGAAGAGGTAGATAAGTTAGCAGAAACACACGGATTACCTTTAAAAACAACACAATCAGGTGACAGAGGTTTTCATGTAATGTATTCCATTCCACGTAACCAAATTTTCGTAGAAGATTCACTACCACCCACATTTATTCAGGTAAATTTATTGTAAAAAAATTGATAATTATTAATTAACAACATCAGGCCAAACTGTAAAAATTGCATATTGGCTGAAATTTTCTTGTGGATTATAAATTTCTTGTTCTACCTTGGTGTATCCATAAGTCTTCTTCAGCTTTTTCCATAGCTTGTTCGGCAGGCTATCTAAGGTGTAGATGATCTGGTTCATGGATATCTGGTGAGGGGAATTTGTGACCATATAAAAGTACTTAAACACTCCTCCAGGACTCAGGAGGTCAGATCTGTTACCTTGTAGTGGACATATATGAGTACTTAAATCTTCCACTGTCTTATGATGGTCAAGATAGATCACTATTACTAGGGTAAGATTATGGAATTTAGTCCACATTTAAATTGCTTAATACTTTATTATTTTTCAGGTTCGAGTCAAAGGTAACTCAATAAAATTCACGACAAAGGAGATTTATTGTTTAAACACACGAATATCAAGAACTCTTCAGGAAATACAACTTATTAGTAATGTGTGAGTTATAAACCTCTATAAATTCTTCTTTTGAATATGGGAAATTCTGAGGAGGTGGATGTATATATTGGGAACTATTAAAACTCACAAGCAACGTTTACTTATAGAAAGGGTTAATAAGAGGAATATTTTGGTCCTTTCAGAAATAGAAAAATACATTTAATATATGTTTAATCTTAGAAAACCGATAGTTCAGGAGGTTCGTTAGTCAAATATTACTCCAAATGAAAGAGGTCACCTATTAAGTGACAAACTACCATCAACTTGATTTTTGGTCTACTAACTAATTTCGTACTCAGGATCATGAAAATCATATTGTCCACCTCAAAGGCACTATCATGGCTGCTCTCCCCCGGCTTGTTTTTTTAAAATGCCTATTGCCAAGCTATTATTGTCCTGCCAATGAACTTAGCCGACCACATATTCTTAAAAGGCACCAAAAGATTTACATATACACAAAATTATAGCTTGATGTTAGTCAGACACTTTTTTGCACGCTACCTCCTGGACTACAAGATGTGTCATTTATTAGGTAAACTTAATTTTAAACCTTATGAAATTAATTTATCAAAGGATTTTCCTCCAAGCTCAGTCAATTGAGTACACTTTTTGAAAGTGACAATAACTAGGCAATTGTGTGACTCTATCATTGAAGCAAGCATATTTCAATAAATATTGAATATTAAAAAAATAGTTAATCATATACGTCATAGTTGAAGATAATGGAAGAGGGTAAAAATTAACCTATAACCATCCTTAGTTCCTTTTCAACTATTATTATAAATGTATACTTCCACTACACACAAATGTATGCTTGTATCAACTTGGAATTTTACTTGTCTGTATTATTAGTACTCTATACGATGCACATAAAGCTTCATTAAAATTGATAAGTTAGAACGTAATATATTGGTAAAAATATTGTTTTCTCTATTTTAAACATTTAGACCTGTATAAGGATTTTTCGATCATTATTATTAAGAATTTTTGTCTCATCAAATACATGAAGGTAGAATCTTTTCTTGCCATAAAATTCCAATTTATATTGAATGCTTGGACAGATAACGCTATCCAATGAACTTCCCCTGTCCATTAGTAAAAGGAACATGTACTAACTAAATCAGTCAAGTTATCGCAGCATGTGTAAACATTAATAACAGACAAATAGGGTACATATTTTGTTGAATATAAAAAGATCGCTACACTGGCTTCCATAATCTTGTAGGCTGTTAAGTTGGTTTCATCTTAGATAGAGATAATCTTAAATTGTAGCATTCCAGAAACACTATCACATTCTGTGAAGGTCTCCATGCCTAAATAAAATACCTGTACGTTAGTTATACTTTTTGATTAATACTAAGTCATGAACGAAAGAATATCAGGTTACTCACAACTAAGCTTTGAGCTATGACATGCTTAAGAGCTGGATGTCTTTTGCCTTAATAATTTTGCAGTTTTTGATGCAATCACCTTTTTACCTAAATTGAATTTTAAAAAGCAGTCAAATAAATCAATCCAGTTAAGTATAATATATTTCTTAAATTTAATATGCTACTTCTAACCTTTATTTAATGTATTTATTTAGGATCCTGTATGAAATGGTAATAGAGCTGAGAAAACACATAGGAGTCCTCTACCGGTATACTAATTTTTTTTATCCTAATAATAAATAAATATTTTTTATTTAACTAATTCTCTATAATGATTAAATCGTTCTAGTTGTTAATTGTAATAAAATTAAAAAGGATTAATCTATTTTTATAGTTAATGTTTCAACAAGTCTCTAATTACTCTGATTCCTAATCTCTTTATAAAAATAATTACTGTTCTGTTAATTGCAGATTGTGTGAAAACATAGCAGAGACTGATGTAATATGTGGTTTGGCTCAAGCAAGTATGACACAAGGATATGTGAAACCTACTTTCGGTTCTAATTTAAATCTTAGTTCTGCTCGCCATCCTATCCTAGATATGCTTCATCCTACTAAACCTATACCTAACAGTGTTGTAAGTACTGCTAACATTAAATTAATAAATTGTTATAAAAGAATGTGTATTTTTTGTGATGTTTATGAGCCTGGTAGGGCGCAGTGTGGCTGAAATCACTTGTCCCGTCTGCTCGGCCATCAATCTATCGTTGCCGAACAATTTTTGTGAGTTTGATCCCATACCATGGTGCTCTAATTTACACCTATGAATCCGAGGGTCTACACAGGATCCCATGATGCTGTGGCCTCTGATTTAATCTGTGAGTTAAGAGTGGTTCAGGGTCAGATCATGGTTTAAGTGATCATGGATATGACCCCACACCTTGGTGCTCTGATTTACATGGCTCACTAATGATGACACCATTGAAAAGTGGTGTGATGTGTGAAGTAGGGGGAACTTTCTTCCTCGTGGTTAGTAAAATGGGACCTAATAAGAACCTAATTACTAGGTTTGAACAAGTAGTTCATCCTCACCTTCTAACTATTATCTATGATGCACCTGCTATGCATTTTTGAGTAATTGTAGTTAAACCGGGAATAAAATTTCTTATTTGTAAATCATTATTCTCTGGATTGTTTTTTTTTTTTTTTTTTTTTAAATAACAGAGAATGTGGACTGTCTATAAACATTCTTACTTGAAAAATTGTTCTAAGTTGTTTCAAAATTATTTTTTTTACAATAAACTGATCAATTTTGCTCTTTGAGTTGTATTCACTATGAATAAGTTCCACAAAACTTGTCTTTTATAAAAACTAGGCAACGTGTGGCTCTACCATTGAATCGAGCGTAATGAAGTATATATTGAATATTAAGAAAATAGTTAATCATTTATAGTTAATAGTTTAAAAGGATTATTGGAACAGAGGGCAGCTCAAATGGCGCCCCTCTCCCATTTCTTTATTTATGCCAACAGCTTCTTTTTAACTATTACTATAAATGTATCACTTCTCATGGTAAAAAGTTTGATTTCTCTATTTTAAAGTTTGGATTCGATTTGAAGGATTTAGTGATCTATATGACTTCTTAGCGTTTGTTGGTTTTACTACTAAAATATGTTACTAAAATATGATACTAAAGTATGTCTTTTCAAATTGATGATATTACATTTTTTTCCCATCCGAAAATTCCAATTTTAAATTTGAAGCTCATGTTTACACGAGCATTGGGTGTGAACACATTAAACAAATAATGCTGTCCAGCAAACTTAGCCTGAGCATTAGTAAAAGGAACAAGTACACCAAATTTTACTAAATCTGTCAACTTTTACTCAAGTTATCAGAATCTTTAATGGGCACGTAAACTTAGACAAACAGATAAGATGCATATTTTGTTGAATGTAAGAAGCTTGTATTAAAATATTAAAATTCATCTTTTGTTTATTCTCTTTATTCGTATTTTGTTCCATTAAGCAAAATCTTTTCTTGCTAACTACAATTGTTTACTTCCTTTTTTGCATTGATTACAGTTTGCTTCAAAGGCTCACAATGTCTGTGTAATAACAGGACCTAATATGTCCGGCAAAACTATTTATGTTACTATGATACCTCTTATTCAAATTATGGCTCAGGTAAGAAGGAAGTTAATTATCTATTTTGTATATATATTTCAAAGATCACCTAATTATTTATGCATATATTCTTAAAGTATTTTTTATTTTTTTATTTATTTTTTATTTTTTTATTAAATGAGAGAAAATATTACTTCAATGAAGTTAAGTAGAATAAAGGCAGCACAAAATCATGCAAACCTATTGCGTTATTTATTAATAACTTTTTCCAAAACTCCAAAAAAACCAAACTCTCCTTTAGAAACTATTGGTATTCCAGAAATTGTCCATCTGGTAAACATCATCGAAGACAGGGCAACATCAGACAACATAGTAGATGAGTGGTAGCTTCTTTCTCCTCTTTGCATTCAACAACTAGGTCTTTCAACCAAGGATGGCGACTACAAATTGCCCTAAACACTTGTTCACACTTCTAATTATTAGTTTACTTGCAATATCTTTCATACTAATGTCTTAATTTTAATTGAATGCCAATTTTGTTATGTTTGTTAGTTAGGATGTTTTGTGCCAGCTGAAAAAGCAGAAATAAGAATCACAAATCACATTGCTGTTAGAAAAGGTGATTTGGATAACATGGGTAATGGTATATCATCATTTGCTCATGAAGTAAGTAACATAATAATATGTATACATTTATTAAACTGAAAAAAAACAACCAATTATTATGTGAAAGGGCTGAAGGCTCATTATAAATATTTAAACATTGAAATATTTAAATCTAATGGCTAAAAAAAAATATTTAGCTCAGTTTTGTATTTTTCAAATTTATGATTTATATGAAAGAAAACCCTTTTTTTCAGATCAAAGAATTTATTTATATTCAACAATCTATGACTAAAAAAAGTTTAATTATTGCTGATGAAATATTCCAAGGTAAAATTCCCTCAAACAATTATTTAAAATTGGCACTTCTTTAGTTAGTAACTCCCCTTACTAAGAAAACAGAAGGCAGTAACAATCTAAAGAAGGTGTATGGAATGTTCTTCTTTAGACTGTTACTCCCCTTATAAAATCAGAAGTGGAATATTCCTTTGTCCCAAAGTACATTGGACTGACTAAACACCCCTTTTTCTTAATAATAATTTAGTCCAAGTAATTTTTATTCTAAAATAACATATGGGAGTAACAATCTAAAGAAGTACCTTAAAATTAATTATATTTATTTTTTCAAATGAAATTCTTTCTTTCTTTGAGTTTAATTCACTTTACGTTTTTTTTTTTTACCAAGAAGTTAATTTGTATGAATGAATGAAAGCCTTTTATTGCCAGGTTTCTCTTTCGGTTCGTTATTTTCTTATTAGTGTTGGGTTACTATGGCAATTCGGCATATATATACCGAGGCGCCCCTAAGGGGTTGAAGTTAAAGTTAAAGTTTGGTTACTATTGAATTTATCTGAAATTGGATTGAGATGAATTTCCTTAATCAAGCCATTCTTTGATATAGACATCCTTCATTCTCTTTCACTCAGTCCGTTGCCTTGCTACTCTTGTCCATGTTTCTTCTCCACAGCACAGTTTCATTTCGTTGTCCCATGTCATTTCGGGTCTTCCTCTTTCTCTTTTTAAATCGTACGGGTACCATTGGATCATGTGTTTGGTCCATCTCTCGTCTTTAGTTCTGGCGATGTGGCCGGCCCAGTTCCATTTTCTTTCGATAACACTTGCTGCGATGTCTTTTAATCCTGTTTGCATCCTTATCCACTCGTTTGATTTTCTATCCTTTCTATGTATTTTCAGCATACTTCTCTCCATGCTGCGCTGTGCAACTCTGATTTTCTGTATATTTTTCTTAGAGAGTACCCACACTTCGCAACTGTATATCATTATTGGGAAGACACATGTGTTCCACAGTTTACGTTTTAGTTTCATATCTACATTAGATCTGAATAAATGTCTATATTTGTTGTAGCAATGCCACGCTAATATAATTCTTCTTTCTATTTCTTTATTTTCATTTTCTTTATTTATTAGATGGCCTAGATAGATGAAACTGTTCACATTTTCTATTGTTTCTTCGCCTACGATTAGATCTTCGTTCTTTAAGTTAAATGTCATCACCTTTGTTTTCTCAAAATTTATTTCTAGCCCTACAGATTCTGCTTTTCCTCTCAGTTCTTTTATCATTTCTTTTGCTTCAGACAGGTTCTTCGCTATGATTCCGATATCATCTGCAAATGCTAAATAGTTGAGCCACATACCATTTACTTTTATGCCTTTTCCTTCCCAGTTTAGTTGGTTTTTTACTCTTTCAAGGACACTGATGAATATTTTAGCTGATGGGACGTCCCCTTGTCGGGTTCCTCTTCTTATAGGTATAGAACGTTTATTATTTCTTATTTTTATCTCTAGTTTAGATCCTTCATAAATAAATTCAAAGAGTCTAACATAGTCCTCTTCCACTCCAGCTCAAGCTGGAGTTAATTTGTATACTTGTTGAAATTCTTGTTAAGATAATCACAATCCAATGGTGTAACAGCCCACTAGAGATTTGGACCTCCCACTCAGCTTTAATAATTTTGTAGTGTATAGTTGAAACTCAGTGTCAGCATAGACACTCCTATCGTAATTATCTGGTTAAAGCGACTAGTGTATATAATTTATATCAAATTAGTGAACCTGAGCTAAGAATCACAAGTGTTAGCAATCTCCTAACTAGGCCTAAAATTGCTATAAAACGTGCATTAATACTTTCAGGTACAAGTTCTGAAGAAGGAGTTGCAATGGCATGGGCTTATGCGGAAGAACTTCTTACAATGCCTGCATTTACTTTCATCTCTACCCACTATCTTTATTTAACCAATCTTCCAAGTATTTTCAGCAATGTTACTAAGTATGTTCAATAAAAATTTTGTGTATAAAAGTTTTGATGAGTTAAATATTCCAATTTATTGGTAAAAGAGAGAAAATCTCTTTCCATGAAAAATAGGTGAGTTTAACCTTAATAATACAAGTGATGATTATAGAACAAACAGAGAGCAACAAGTATATACAGTATTGCTTTAAATATAAGACGCACTTTTTTCCCTGTGGGATGTGTCTTATATTAGAGGTGCGTCTTACAATTAATGTATTCAATTGTAGTATATCTAACAACCTTTTATCTATGAATTTCTCTTTCAGTAGGATCCGCTGCGATCTTGTTTTACTTTTTATTTCCAATTCTCTGAATTTTGGCAGGATATCATTGTCAGACCCTCTTATTTCATCAAATTTCAGGAATTTTAATGTGTTCAATTTCTAATGAGATTTTGGGTGAAAAGAGTTCCGTCGTACCTATTTATTTCTTGTTAGCTTCAAAATTTTATTCTCAAAATCCAACCTTGCTATTTCTCTGCCAGCGTGGCAGAGTCTGTTTTACATCTAAATAAAGATTCAATATTCCAACAATATCCATTGTAGACTGCCTAAATTTGAGGTCTGAACAAGTTGTTAGAAAAGAGGACGGAAGATTTTCCATTTGAAACAGGGTGTGTCTTATATTCGATGCATTAATGTTTTTTCCAAATTTTTAGTTTAAAAAATCAGGATGCGTCTTATATTCAATGCAATACAGTAGTTTTACTAGGAGAGACAATTTCATCTTTTTTATTTTTTTTGTTTTTGCTTGAATAAATTAAAAATGTTTTCAACTTTCTTACTATTTCAGTTATCATCTAGAAGTGATAGAAAGATGTACAGAAAATGTTGAAGACTACGCTAAATTAACATTCACTTACAGAGTCTTACCTGGGACATCCACAATTAATTACTACGGATTACGGCTGCTACGCAATGCACACCTACCAGAAGCTTTGAAGGAAGAAATATTTTTTGTTGCCAATCAGCTCAAACAGAATATTGCTTCGGCATTGCCAGTTGCTAATTTGGTTAGTTGCTAATGTTTATTTTTATTTCAATTTATACTTTGTCAATTATAGAGAAATACTACTACATTTTATATTTTTATGGCAGACAACTATATCTAATAATTAATTTCCTCAACAAAATACATGTATCTCTTGTGTTATTGCTTATGATTAACATCAGGATTATTTATTATCTTCTTATTTTACAGATTGATTCCGATAGATTGGTACAGTTTAAAAAAATTAATAAACTTGAAGCGTATATGAAAAATATGTTTGAATTGATACAGACTGACAACTTGACGATGGAAATGGTCGAAGGATTGCAAAGGATGACTACTGAAGAGATATTATCATCGGATGAAGATTGCAGTGATTCTGATGAATCTCAAATTCGTAGTGCTCAAGGGAGTGTTGAGAAATCTGATCAACAATCTAAAACAAGAAGTAGTGCGTCAGTAGAAATTTTAGATGTAGTTTCAAATAAAGAAAACTTAAATATAAGATCAACGCCTAATAGCGATAAGGAATGTGAAAGTAGTCAGCAATTTATAGAAAAAACCCCATCTAATTCAAAGCGTACCAATTTAAATATGGTTCGATCAAATGAAAGCAGATGTGATAAAACCCCTTATAATATAGCAAGAACAAATCAAATTAGTACAGACCCAAACAATAATAATATTTATGATGAACGTTTTGAGAGCCATAAAAGTGACATCAGTAATAATACTCAATTGAAAATTACCGAACCTCGTGTAATGTATAGTTTTTCAAATGATAATACATCAAATGTTAGTGTATTTAATCAAATGAGTTCAACAAAGAATGCTAGAGATATATTAGATTGTAATGAATCAGAGAATCGATACGAAACACAAATTTGTGATAAAGAACTATCCGGGAATTTCCATAGAGATGATTCATATTCTCGTGCATATCAAGAACGTTTAAATGAAAATAATTCGGCAAATCGGAGAACTTTAGATAAAGAAAATAATGTTTATGTTAATGAGTATGGTGAGCAACAAACTTATGAATTTCAGAGTAATGAAAATGCTAAGAAATATTATCAGAATGAAATTCTACGGTTGGTCGAAGCATCGAATAAAAATCCGGTTGAAATAGATAATTTAACTTGTTCAAATCACATGAATTTTGCCACAAACCCTTCTTCAAATCCAAATTTATTCGGCGATCAAGATTTCAATAATAATAAAAGAGATTTAATACGAAATGAAATGTCTGATGAATTTATTAGGCCTAGTACAAGTTATGATGCCTACTCAAGCGGTCCTTCTTATCAAAGAAATTCTGATAATTTATCAAGAACTCCTCATTATTTTAACACTAGAACTAATCAAAATCAAGAGCATTTTAAAAGTAGCCCTAGATCCAGAAATATTCCAGTTTCAATCCCTAATGAAATGTTAGAAAATGAAAACCAAATATTAGTTGAGAGTAAGGGTCGATTTTTTTATATCGATAATAATTTAAATGATAATCTGGCTCCAGTTCTTCGATTGGGTAATTCAAGACAACTAGAATCAAGTTATCTTCAAGATATTCCTTCTAGACGTTCTCCAAACGTCCGTAATATAAGTTACTCGTCTGATCGTGGAATTAGAAGTAGTCCCAGATCAATGTCTCTTAATATTGAAAGTACAAATATACAAGACATTTCTTTTCATGAGCAAAGTCCAGGGCAAAGAATTGAACCTGTAAGATCCCCTCATTCTGATTACACAGGACAACAACTTTTTTAAAAGTATGCTCAAGATATTATGTGCTTTAAGTTAGTTAATTCAACCAATTTCTTTTTTAAAAATAAAACAAAGATCAGTGAATTGGTGAATCACAACATTGAAATGTTTTAATATTAACCTACTATTTGTAACCGATTAAGTTTATTAGTTCTATAATACTTATTCAAATCCTCTGCCACCTTGTCTTACTTAGGTTGACAAAGATGTCTCAAAAGTTTTCTATTCTCGTAGTGAAGGAATTTCTCATTCTCCACATGCTACCTGAATGGTATGAGCCCATCACCTCATAACATCCTCATGGTCAGCGACTGCTTTGTTCTTGCTTAGAAAGCCCTTCTAGGGAACCTTGCTTTGTTCATCATCTGAACTGGCCCTAACTATCTCAACAGCTTGTCCAACAGCTTGTCCAACAGCTTGTTTTGTCCTTTACACCATTAAAACAAAAATTGGCGTCTAAAATTTGTTTTATTCATTCTTTTTAGCCACCTTTCTCAAATATATTATCTCCATTGCAAGATACCAATTTTCCTGCTAGAATCAATTCACTAATTAAACCCCTTGAGTTAAAAAACATTTATATATTTACTATTGTGATTTGTGAATAAACTGTTTTTGTTTTTTTACCTTTAAGATATAGATATAACTTGGTTTGTTAGATAACATTTTATTTTTCTTTAAAATATGTTGGAAGACATTTTGAGATCATTAAAATCTTTACAATTTCAGTTTTATCTAGTTTTTCCCCCATTGTTAATTGTTATTTCTAAAATTACATAAAAAATACATATACCTTTTTTTTTTCTTTTTTTCTGTGTTTATATATTGCACTTACAATACTATTTTGATTTAAAAAATTTTGGGAATTACTTTTTAATTCAATAATCATCTTATTAAAACATATTCTTTGTCTTAAGAAATCTTTAAATAAAATATTACAAGATTAAACACTTAAATGCCTCAACTGTTGTAATATAGAATGTATTGAGTTATTGTTTGTTTTTTTCAGTATAAATATTATTTTGTTTCTAATTATTTAAATGTTTACAGTTCCATGTTTGCTTGATGTATACAATAATAAACTTACTTTTTTAATATTTACGTTTACCCATAATATTAATTGAACTCACCCTTACAGCATAAGATATTTCATTTTTGGTTAATCCAATGTTGTTTTTTCTTTAAAACTATTTTTACAAATTGAAAATGGGTAATTTTGTTTAATGAAGCCAATAAAGAGATATCTACAATAAAGGATACACCTTCATGTCCACACCACACACTTTGAGCTTAGAAATTCTGCCTTTTCCTGGCTAAAAATATCTCTTCAGGTAGAAAGTGATTTGTGCTCAAAGGCTTGTGGTCTGCGGAATCCATAAAGGGAAAGGTCCAGCCATATCAAGCTTACTATGTTCCCACAACTGGAGGAGTGACACACTTTGACCCGGAAATAGAACTAGTTTTACCAAATGTTCCAAGAAAAACAAAATATCCTGGTAAATAACTAAAGAAAATCTAATACTTATGGAAGCAGCATTGAAACATTTAATATTATTCTTAATACTGTAAAGCATTAAATAGAGGAAAGATTCAGTAAAAGAAAATTAAATTGTAATCAAAAATTGTAAAGAAAATTACATTTCTTTACAATTGTTTAGACCCTAAGACTTTTAATGGTATAAAAGGTAAAATCCCGAAACAGTCGTTTACTTTCAGGAAAGTTTAAGCAATTTAAGTTTTGTATTTATGTCATATTCAGTGATTTAAGCAATTTAAGTTTTGTATTTATGTCATATTCAGTGATTTAAGCATTTGCATTATTCACAAAATGCTCATCAGTTGCAATAACAAGAGGCAAATCTCTTCAAAATCTTTTAATACCATGTAGTCACCTTTTAGGAGATCTAAACCTGAAGTTTGTTAATACCTGGAGAATGGTCCAGTGAAAAAATCTCAGAAAAATTGAGCAGTTAAAATTACTTCATACTTTTACCAAGATAGAGTAGCAGTGGCAGAAGAAGCACCTATTATAGCATAGAGCTATATTTTGTCTTTATGACCCACCTAATGCTGTCTGAAACATGACGCATTTTTTTGAAAGGTAAAAATTGTGGTATTGTATCAGTGGCGCTCCACTGCTAGCATAATAATAAAAAAAAAAATGAATTAACAACACAATTATAACTTTTTAAAATTGACTTGGCGGTCCTTCGGGAAAATCCATGCCTGGTTAGGGAGTTCCTATGTATTTGGTTTAAAATTTCCTTTAAAATCCTCAAAGCATTCATTAAAAATTAACCATTCTCTGTCACGGAGTCCTTTTACTAATAAGCTATGGTTACAGTAATTTAGAATAGGATAGGAGATTGACAATAATAAAGAAATTCTTTTAATCTCAAGTAGTTCTAAAAATATGCACATAACAGTAATTTAAAAATACAAGTTTTGTATCAGGAATATAGGAATGAACAAGAGGTAGGAAGTTCCTACATAATATGGATAAAAGTGCCTTCAAATACTCCATTATAGTTAACCCTCAATATTCGCAAAGCTTGCAGGAATTGGTGTATTTCAGCATTAGCTCTAACACTCTTTCCAAACAATGTCTTGAAAAAGACAAGTCTGGTTAGAAATGTAAATTCTAATGATCGTAACAAGCAGTAGCGTTCAAATTTGTCTCATTATCTTGTTTATTAGTTTACTAATTACTTTGTTTTATTGTTATCTTATTACTTAAATTTATTTAATTTTGCTCTTTATTTTACATCGCGATCAACATTTCAATAAGATAACAGAAAAAGGGGAGATATGGGCACTCGGAAGAAAAAAGTATTTTTCACTCTTTCGTCAAATATTTATCAAGAAGTTCTCATCTAATAATTAAATTAAAAGGAAAAATAAGTAATAAATAAATAAATAAATAAAAAACACATTTAAATATAAAAAAAAGGAAATTCAAAATGATTTATTATACATCCATCTAAATAATACATTTATGTATATATTTACACATTTATTTCTTTACAAATATAATTTCATTAAAAAAGAGAAAAGAAAAAAATCTACGGAGTACACAATGTAATTCGATAAAGTTGTGAAAAGTAAATTAGGTTTATCTATATTAGTTTTATTACATTTTTGAATCTCTAAGTTAAGGTAAACATCTCACAAGGATAAAGTAGGTAAAAAAGGGACTTGATAAGGTTATTTAAACGTTCAAAACTTTGCTAGATAGTAGCACTTAATAGTTCTTTAGGCCTTGATGAGAATTTTAGACGATCACAACATACATTAAATTAAGGTCAAAAGTATCTTTAAATATATAATTAAAGTTAATCCATTTAAACACAAAACTAGCTTACCTCCACAAAATATTTACATTCCTGATACTATGGCTTTTAGGGATTCAATAAATTATTCTTTATATTAGGTGTCAAAGCGTTTTGGAAATTAAATTATTTTATGTTGTTCTTCGATTTTTATTGAGTGAACTCCACAAAACAAAAGTTTGCACGGTGCCACTAATAACACAAAAACTGGTTACCCATTTTAGAAGTGAAGCTTCTATGTTTTTTAATGGTATAACATGTGCAAAATCGTATAACATGAGCAAAATCAGGTTGAAATTACTTGTTTTTTTATTTAATTAAAATTAAACAAATTTATTTAACAGTCTCAAGAGAGATGTTATCATCAAAATTTAAAAAAATTAGAAATCAGTAAGAGTTGACTCTGTGGAAATTTAACTAACAAAATACATTTATTATAAGTAACGTGTATTGTAGACAGTGATAAAAATATACATTGACCTAAGTTTATAGATGACAATGAAGTCACTTGATGAACATTAAAGAAATACCTCTACCAACGGTAACTTCACTGTGCCAAGGTTTTTCCCCACAAGAGGTAATCACAGGTGTCAGAATCAATGAAGGGTGAAAAAATCAGTTTGAATTAGAGGATAGAGGCTTGAATTTTAAACCAACTTTATCGCCCAGGTATAAAAAAAAATGCACCATGCTCTAAAAACGCTAGATGGTCCTCCAATCTTATTACTTAATTTTAATTATTTAATTCTATTTTTAAAATTTTTACTGTGGGCGTTTACGGGCATTTTTTGGAGGTCCCTATAAGGACGACTGAGTGTTAAAGGTTTAAAACAACTATATCTTCACTTCATACCTTCTTACCACCACTGAAGATGACCAATGGCTTAGTTATTTTGAGTCAAATTTTGATGGAGACATCTTTTTACTGACTAGGTGTTTTTAAAACCTACACCTGACAAAGAATATTTCAAACATTATTTCTACATCTCTTCAAGTTAATAAATACATTTAACAATTAATATTCACATTTATTTATTTTTGTTTTCATAAATTTTAAAAAATATTGATTCCATGTAGTGAAAAACATCAATATAGAAAAAAACACCAATATCTGTATTACATATAAGAACATCTATAAAATCACAAAAGTATACATCCAGTTAAAACATTATTCATTACATTATGTAGTATTTGAAACAATGACACTTATAAATTTTAAAAATAACACACAAATATATTTAATAAAATGAAAATTTGTTTATGGTCTGCTTCCTGTTTTAAATAAAAAAAAATTAGAAAAAAGACATTCATAGAGGGAGTTGCTAATTTTGCTGGGAGGGTGACAAGGTGTAAGATGTGTGAACAATTGTTTTTCTTTAAGAGTTACATGATAACATCCTTGTAAAAATGGTAATAAATTATCAAAGAAACTAACTTCAAATGATGAATGGAAAAACTAATAAGAAGTAGGTAAATAATACACGCCACAATGGTAGAAATTATATTCCTCGCAGGTAGCAGACGTTTTTAAGTATCATATGTATGTATAATACTGGAGTTAAGTCCTTTAACACATATGACAAAATTATTATCAAATAACCCTTAGTTTACTGCTATGCCATACACCTGATGGAATGGAGCAGTACAATAATATATTTTTCCCAACCGGAAACTGATTGAAATTCTGCATTTATCAGTTACGTTTAGTTTTTTGCTGTAGTTTATGTTTCCTATCTGGACTAGGTTCAGGACTTTCGTGGTGGTTTTTACTTTTAGACGATGCCTTTCTTTCTTTTTCCTTCTTCCTAGATTTTTTAGGTTCAGGAGAGGCGTATTCTCGCTTAGCTTTAGGTTTTTTAATGAGCTCTTTTTTATTATTTTGTTCTGCTTCAACTGATTTTGATCGACTCTTATGCTTTTTACGAGCTGTTTTTCTCGCATCTTCTGATAAACGAGTGGTATCCGCTTTTTTAGCGGTGTCCGGATGAGGTCGTTTACCTCGAGTTGAAACTCTAGAGCTCGATCGAGCACTTCTCCTTTCAGTCAGTTTACTTTTAGAATCATCTTTTGAGCTCTCGTCAAGTTTGTCTTTCTTTGTCGAAGACTTCTTGGCTGAAGACTCATTATCAGATTTCGAAAGAGGAAATTCTTCCTCATCTTCTTTCTCAGCATATTTATCATCCTCTCGTGAATTATCGTCTTTATCCGATTTATCCTCTTTTTTATTTTTATCTTTCGAGTCTTTTTCTGAATCTTTATTATCGTAATTGTCGATAAGGTGAAATTTTCCCTCGTCTATCATATTGGGCATCCTGCTTTTTAGATGTCCCCAGTAACTTGTAGCTAACGTGTGTAAATCTTGTCTCACGTCTTTTTCCTCCTGTTTGATCTTGCCTATCTTTTTTTCGATACACTGAGCCAGTTTCATAATCACCGGGAATTGAGGAAGTATTTTCTTTAAAACAATAATCGTATTTCGTATTAATATATACTCTTTAGAATCGAGAAGACATAATAAAGCTTTTGTTATTTTATAATGCCATTTGTGACACAGGTGTCTATAATTCTCATAATGGACTTGATCAGAGAGATCTGCATGTTCGGAGTTCGATCTAAACTTGGTAATGAATCCTGGAGTGTTGGAACATTCAGCATTATAAATTTCTTGGCTTGAATGAAATCGCATTACATCTTTCAAAACAGCACATAAAAACCTACCGAATCTACTCGCTTCATTTTCACTGCACATTGCCACTAAATTTTTAATGTCACACAAAAGTCTATCGTAACATAAAACAGTGCTGAAATTTTCAATATGCAATTGATGCAATGTTAAAATGAATTTAGCACAGTATACCGCATCCATGGCAGAAAATAAGACTCTTGGCAAAATACAAGAATGAAGTAAAACATTGATTAACTCATTTTTAGCATTCTTGTGAGTCTGAGGAGCGAACCATTCATTCTTAGTTTCGTCCAACTTTTTAAGTACAGATTTGACATGTTTCACATGACGTTTCTTTTCATAAGTCAACCGTTCGACAAGCAAATTTACTTTTTCCTGTTCTTTCTTAGCTTTACTAGAGTTGTCTTTACTGTGATCTTGATTGGACAGAACTGCTTTAAGCTTATTCACTTCTTTGTCATACAAGTCAACAGGGGCGTGAATATCATACAGGGTTAGAGTCCAAAAAACAGCTGAAGCATAAGGAGAAATTTCTTCGGAGATAAAGGAAGTTGCATCTTGAATATTTAACACAGAGGGTATAACCCAGTCTAGCAATATGTTGACAAGTTTACTACTAGTTCCTTTAGAATTAGATTTGTCTTTATCATCATCATCGATGTCTGCTATTGTTTCACTATTATCTACACCTTCTTCATTTTTTATCTCTTGTTCATCAGACTTGCTTTCTTTGTTATCAGTTTTACTTTTATCATCGTTAGTATGGTCATCATCCAGCACTATTATAGCAGAAGCATCCATAGTAACATCCACTTCTATTTTCGAATCAGATTCATTATTGTCATTTTCTTCGGGTATATCTTGACAGAGGGGCTCGATTAAACAACCTTCACTATCGGGGGGAATGTTAAAAATTTTTGGGATATCGAAAACATTAGCACTTGTAACCATATCCTCTTCGTCCTCCAAATAATCGGAATGTTCAATTTCGTCGTGGTACTCCAAAATTTTATTATTAGCCGGCGAGGTTTCATCATCATCATTGTATTGAGTCCATGTGTTCGTATCTTCGGCATCCCATTCAAAATTAGTTTCTTCACAGCCTTCCATATTGTAAACCTCATTGATGGTGATAGTTTTCTTTATTTCACTGCAACCGTCCTCCTCGCTTACACTATGAGAGTCCGTATTTTCCTCTACATTGTACATTGAATCCTCTTCAAGAGGTTCGTCTAAATCTTCAGATGAAATGCAGGAAAGAGTATCGCAGTCGGGTTGAGGAACAGATTCGCTGACATCACAAGCTTTCTTGTTATTTAGATCACTCGTGTCTGAAATACGTTTCTTATCAGAACCTTCTAATTTTATTTCAGAATCATTCATGTCATCGTCGAGATTTCCATTGATTTGCGATGACTCTAACTTAAAAGTTTTATCATTGCCAGTAACAGCAGCTTTAAGTTTAGCTTTATGGATTAAGAAATGACGACAAAGGAAAAAAGCACATTCATGAGTAATATGATATTCCAAAACCAATGTCTCCAAATTGGGGAATTCAAAATTATACTCCTCCATTGTCGACCCTGAAATAAATGTGCCATATTGCAAAAGAGTATCATGACATTCATCATAGAGTTTTCCAAGAAATTTCAAGTGGAAATCTTGTTCCTCTTCATAGACAATATTATATTTTAGCTGGGCGATTATAATAGAAGTAGTTGCAAGTATATCTTCTTGCATTAGTGCATCTTTCAATCGATTTGTAGAGCGTTTCATGCTTCTTAACGGAACGAAATAGGCTGCTTCCCCTCTTAAGCATTCTCCACCTCCGAGAGCATCTATCTGATCGTCAGTCATCTCATCTGTTATTTCTATCCCAGTCATTTTCTGAAGGATCTCTTTTAAAACCACTAACTCTATGTAATTCTTATTCAGTAATTCTTCCACAATATATTTGAGAATACCGGTTATATCGATAGGATACTTTTTCATAATAGAAGCACAAAACACAGCGGTATTAATAAACCAAGGACTAGGAGCATTACCATCATGTTTAGGTTTCTTATCCGGGTCGTTCCGCAATGCCTCGACAAGAACAAAGCCTAAAACATCGTAAGCCATACTGTCTACGTACTTCAGAGATTCGACCGTAGGAATGATCAGACTGTCATACATCTGAATTTGATACATAACATACTCGAAAAGTTCGACAGGTGCGTGATGAGCGATTTTACCCATAATTCGTCCCATCGGTTTAACATTTTCCTTACTGACTTTTTTCAAACAATTCCGAATCATGTACGAAGTTTGGGCTTTCCTTTTAAGAACAGTTGGACATTTAGAAGAATACTCTTTCCAATTGGAATAAGCACAATATCTAACTGCGATAGGGTAGAGTTTTAAAAGATCCCATATTATTTCCGATACACAGCAGTTGGATTCTAAATGGGACAATGCAGGTAAAAATGAGCATTCGATCAGTTTTAAGATCACAATATTGAAGTCGTCCACATCGGTTTCATCGATATCATTTAACTTAATTTTAACAGAAATTAAAAGCCTAAGAACCTTAAAAATTAAAGAACAATCGTGTTGAATTGAAGGTCCTAATATTTCTAAAATAGGAACTACAACCTCTACAAATTCTTTTAAGGTATTTACAGGTTTGATTGTACAATTTTGATAATGTTGATATTTACTTTTAGTTGTCTTTGGACCCAAGGTGGAATATTTGTTGTACAAAGAATCTATGAGGTAATGTATAAAGCTAGTAGTGGCAGCGGCAATAGGCTGCTGCTGTAAGAAATATTCACTGTTACAATCGTTAATTACAGATAAAAATAAATCCCACCTACCACAGCCGATCAGCACTTCCATTAATCCAAATTTCTGATGAGCTTCGAACTCTTGTTCCGAGGGTTCTTCTTCAGAAGTTTTCTTAGTAAGGGAAACAGTCTTAGGTTCTTGTGCTTTGTATTTCTTCTCGATTTCAGCATAAATTTCCTCCTCGGAAGGCTCCAATTCTTTATAAATTTCTTCAAATGATAACATTTCATTGTTGATGAAATGAGCAACGACGCTGTGAAGACTAGAGGGAGTGATTCCGTCTTTGAAGTACAGAGAGTATCTGAACATCAACACTTCAAACAGCATTTCTGAATTTTTAACAAAATCTCTGACAAGCGGTACGAAGAAATTGTGACTTGAAATATTGCATTCAAAAATATCTAGTATGACGTCGAGTACTCGACCGGGGTCTAAACTGAACCAACCACACAGTGAGAGAATAAGATTTTTAGAGTCTTCCAAATTCATCCCACCGTCATCAGATATCCTCTGGTTAAACAGACAAACCATGAGTTTAGAGAATCCCTCCGTTTCTTCCCGTAAAAGGTTAAACTTATTCTGCTTGTAGTACAATCTGGTCTTGACTTTTATAAATTTAGAAGGGAAATTTTTACTCGGTAATATGTCTAATTCAGTGAGAGGTTCCATCTCGTATCTCTCCTTAAAAAGCTTCACAGGAATTATTTTAGCTATCGCTTTGCAGAGTTGGTAAAAATTCTTTTTAGATTCCGATTCGAGGGAACTAGAATCCATTTCAATAACCGATAGGACGTCTACGACGACAGAGGGGATCTCCAAGTTCCAAAAGATAACTCGGTTGATGACGGAGGTTACTTGTTCAGGAGTAAGAGGCCCGTGAATACCTTTTAAAATCAGATCGTGTACAGCCTTAGAGAAACCTTTGATTGCATTTTCCAGACCTTCTTCTTTGTCGCTCTTAATAAGATGAGCGAACGCCGCAAGAAATTTCGCTTCACCGTCGTCGGTCCAATTATCCCAAGGAACTTCGCTCAAAGTAGGAATAGGAATGCTTACCGGTTCCTCAGTCATTTCGACGTCTGCAGTTTCTTCAGAAACCATTTTTTAAAAGAAAAAAACACGGATAATAGAGAAAATACACAATCACCTCAAAATACCGGACTCCGTATTAAACGACGCATGTCGGCAAAAAGAGTAGTAGTATACATTCGTACGTTTCAAATCATCTTGACTTTAAATTCTAGTGCAAATACTTGCATTAATCCTTAAAAAAGATCAATATATACAGAAAACCTTTAAAAAAACCGTATTATAGTAAATATAAACGACTCGCGAGCGAAGACGAAGACACACACGAACAAATCAAAATAAGAAACTTGGCAGGTTGGCCTGTAATCGTAGACACAAACCTAAATAAAGATTTAATAATATAACCTCCCAATAATATCATATTAAAGAAAGAGCGCGCTTCAATAATAATAAATATAGAAAAAATTTACTGCATTTCATATTTAATTCATTTAATTATTAAATTTGCCTTAAATTATTACTTTAGTAATTTTTATTTGTGAACTGTAAAGCTTTAAATTTAATATGTATCAAATACATGATGTGAATTCATAATTCAATAAGAAATTTATTCAATATAATTAAATTTTTCGACATAGCATTATCTACCAAAATAAAATTAAAAGTTTTTATTTTTAAATAATTGTATAATTTTTGAGATAAGATAACAGGGAACTCAAATTTCGAATTAAATTGGTTTTAGAGTTAATAACTAAGGATTTTTCCCTCGCCCGGAAAAAATTCAGTGAATTTTAAAACCTCGATTTTTTTTTTCACTTTAACAATTTGTTCATATTGACGGGATTTAAATGGGGGATGGTTTGATTCGATATAATCTGAAAAGTCATGTTGTATCTTTCAATGAATATTTTAGACCCTAATTTGTTGTTTGGGACTAGGACGGGCTCACATTGACAGAGGGCTAATTTTTATAACCGCAGAAAGAGAATTTTGGAAGCATCTTATATATCAATATATAATAATATTTTAATTCATTTGATATTCGGACTGGTGACAGAACAGCTCTTAACTTAAATAATGGACCTACGTTGTATAAGCATGTTTTGGAGACTAATAAAAGTAGTTTTTATGATAAAGACATTGATTTTAATAGTTTTACCCCACTAAAACTTGTTTTACAGACATTTTAAAACTGATTCCGTTTAATCCGGACTGTTAGTAATCCGGACTGGGTCCGGTCTCGTCAAACCCGGATTAGCGAGACTCTACTGTAAACCACTAAAAAATAAATAATTGTATCCCAAAATTATTATTATTGACATGTTTTTAAAAACATCAAACAAGGAAAGTGGAGGAATTTCTTATAATTTAATTTTTTAGTCACTTCTTAATAATATTGATCAGAAAAACTTTAGATAATACAATTTAACATATTTTTTAACAAAGATTTGTATTTAATGGTTGGCAACTTGGACCCTGACAAGCTTTTGGTAAATGGTGCACAAAATCTTGGCTTTAAACTTCTCATGAAGACTATTTTCCCCTCCGAAAGCAGTAAGACCTGATATACATTCCCCCGGGTTTAATAAACCATACCATACTCTATCCACTAATCAGACTGACTGACCCTAAGAAACTGAGTCTGAGTACCTTGCTTAGGGTAAGCTGCTTAGCGTGATATAAGTACTCTTAGTTCATCACTAAGCCAAAGATATACCGACTCAAGCGAGTTAATGCAAAACAGCTGCTGAGAAGGCGTTTCGTCCTCATCCTCACAAAGCAGGCTTTCATTTAGACCACGCATCTGTAGATTTCAATAGAGTCCAGTAAGAATATCTTTTAAAAGATAACAGGGTTGTATTTTTGAGTGAAAGCAGTGATCAAGTAAAATGCTAAGATGGTTCCCATATCATCAATGTACATTTTAATATGACTGACACACTGTTCCATATTCTACGGAGATCTAAATGATAGTAATATCTATCTTCATAACTAACTAATTCTTCTGATATCAACATTGAAATACCAGTAAATAGAAACGCCACTATATGTGCAAAATTTACATAGTCAAATTTTCACATCTTGTATTAGACACCGAATGTTGACTAATCAGTCCTAGATTGAGCCTAATAGAGAAGTCATAAAGTCAATCTAGTTAAAATGCTCTATGCGTTCTGAAAAAACCAGTTACCTCCACTCTCCCACAGAGTGGAGTTGGTACAGAATACATAGCTGCAGCAATAGTGATCCATAAGCAAAAATAATCTTTATTACAATAAAAATGTTCATTGTTCATGGTGTTTATGTTCCTTATGTTCATTAATAGTAGTGATTTGGGCAGAGAGGAAATAATTTTTACTTTATCTAGTCTCTTTCTCGAGGCACATTTTATAGGCGAAATATAATCGCTAGATAAAGTAAAAATCCTTTCCTCTCTCTCCCAAATCACGACTACTAAAAATTATGAACTAACTTATTAGACAAACTAATCGTTTAAATCAATAAAAATTAAAATGGTTAATTTTACAAAATTATTATTTATAACACCATTATAATAGTAGAAATAATAGATGGGAAAAATGATATCTTTTTTACAAAACTGCCAAAAAAAAGGCAAGAGTAATTTGTGACTTTAAATAAAGCTAAAAATCCTAAGGTAAGAGCAAATATCGTACATTCAGGATGCTTTTATCACTCAGCACATCTCAGTCCTAAAAGAAAATCAGAACCACACGATACTGTATCATTTAAAAGCCTCGTCTACATGAAACATTTTGTCGACGTCAAATAAAACGTTAAGTGTGGACAGAAGTTTGACAGTCTTGGATGAACAACAGAATGATGTTTGACAAACTTTCAAGACTGATGGGTTGGCACTTGGTGTACATTCAAGACTGCCAAGTTTGTGCATGTAGGGTATATAGTTCAACCGTCGTCATTAACAGTTCTTCCTCCATGACGATTTCGGAAGACTGAGCAAAAGTTTGAATTGTGTAGCCACACAATTTGTGTCATGCTGACGACAAGAGTTAGGTGAAGGCCAGGCTTAAATCCGAATAATTTTTTTTATTAGTGCACAAGTTAGTGATAGATATGCAATATACAGTATCAATCAATTGGGTTTATGACAAAACTTACTTGTAAATCCTATCAGACAAATGAACACTTTCTTTAAGTTAGAAGTTCTAAAAATAATATTTAATAAAAAAAAAAAAAAACAAAAAAAAAAACATTTTTAAGTTATTTGGTAGTATTCATACTACGGAAAGTTTAAATTTTAATTTAAATCAAATTATATCTAAATCCAGTGCTCGATTTGAGGCGGAACGCTGTTCCGGGACCTCTCTCGCTGATAAATAAAAAATAAAATGATCGGGACTAAGATTTTTTTTAAATCCTTACATAAAATTTTGTTAGTCAGTGAGTGACTACAAATTTGATTAAGGACATCATGTATTAAACTGACACTGTAGTATTACCCTAGAGTATGAAATAATATAAATATAGCACGATGCTATAACTCTAAGTGCCTGTCGTTCTTAAGCTGCGTCTGAGGAAGCATCTAAGCTTTTGTCCGGCCCTGGGGCAATTTTTTTTTTCCAAATACAAAAAATATCTCTTTTGTTGAGATTATAATACTAAATTATGATAACCTGAAACAACAAAGGCTTTTTTGGCAGAGATTGTATTAAATAAGTTCTGTGCAGAGATGCTGTGCCGAAACTCGCCCGGGGCGAGTGAGACAGGGAATGTGTTGTTGATTTAATTATTCGTATAAACCTAAGTACCTATTTATTTATTGAGAGTATTATAACAACACGTGACATGCTAATCAAGAAAGAATTAAAAATACTACTTAAAATTGATAAGTTTCCACACAAAACCTACCTGATTGCAGTGTGGGTTTATGTCTAAAACTGCTTAAAATGCTGTTTTTGAACGTTTATTTTTCATAATTTTGCCCTCGGACCCCCCTTCTGTAGGAGGGGGGGGGGGGAGTAGAGAAGGATTAGGTTGTAGTTCCAGCACCTCAATTTCCCTTCTAAATCTATCTCCCTTAATTATAATTTGATTTAAATTCAAATTTAAATTTTCAGTAGTATGAATACTACCAAATAACTTAAAAATAAATTTCTAATTGATTGTACAAGGTACAGGTACCAATTGGGTACTTTATAATTATAAGCGATAATTCTCAGTCTAGTTCTATTGTCGTAAATGTCGACTTCTAGACTAGTGGAAAATTGGAAGCTTAATTTGAGACTAGGTATTGTAATTGACAGAGGAAATTATTCTTCAGTGTAGCTCAGTTGGCAAGAGCACTATACTGGAAATATAGAGGCCCGTGATTCGAGTCCCGGCGCTGAAGTCTATTTTTCTCTGTCTATCTCCCGTTTTTAATAATAATTAAAAAAAAAAAAAAAAAAATTAAATCCTTCGCACTACAGCATAGCTATAGCAGTTTGTTGAAGTTAAATAGCTGATAGGAGATTGAGGTTCAGTTCATAGTTTCTGCTTTTGACTATACAGTCCACCATATTCAAACACTTAAGAAATCAATTGAGGTTTAATTTTGACGGAATCTTAAAACATGGATTAAAATTAAGAGTGAAAAAAAAGGTGACTCCAATTAAAATAAGAGGCTTTTAATTCATACGTGTTCTTTCAAACATCAAATTGTAATTACAAATTAAGTTCAAGCTATAGATTGTAGTATTTCATAATGGTTAATTATAAATAGAACCATGTATTTACAAAAATAAATTAAATAATTATATTATTTTTAGCTACATTAGAACTTAAAAATTTACATTTAACACATATTTATACAGATATATTATGAATAAACAAAGAAAAAATTGACTATTATTAATATAATTATAAATAACTTTGTTAATGTTTTACAAGAAAAAAGTACATTAGAAGGAGAGTTCTATTTTAAATGATTAAATAATATCTTTAGTTCAAGTATAATGGCAGTCGGAATGAGTTAAATCTTTTGGCGTTAGTCTGGCCTTGTAGTCTTGCAGCAACAGATGGCACTAAACAATTCAAATAGCGTTAGCGTATAAGTTATTATATATTAACATAAATAAAATAAAATAAATAAAAGATTTTGAATAACACATATATTTTTTTGCTCAACACATCATTTCAATATTACTGGATGGGGGATGTTGGCCACTTTACTCATCTACTCGATGTAATCATCAGTATAAAACATGTCCCACCTCTCTAGGATTCGATTTCATCACATTTTTATATCTAATCAATGATGTGTTTAGACCTAGGTTTAGGTGGTAGAAATACGAGTACAAATGTTAGTGAAAATATTATAGACAGAACCAACTAGGTTTGTAAGCATAAAATGTATTTTACCCTTATAGGTCTCTAACCGGGATAAAATATCTCATATACCCAAATTTAGAAAATTTCAAATTTAGAGAATTATACATGAAACACTTGTTGGTTTCTTTACAGATTTCACCAAACCACTTTCCTATATATATTTTATAGCAAATAGATTTTCTCAGGAAAGACGCTAATAAGCATTTATTGGAATTTAATGGTCGAAATTCATATGAAAAGTTAAAACAATTTTGGAGATTTTTTTTTTTTATTTCCTTGGGCTAATTTGTCTAATATTTCATTATTCAGCTAAACACTTTTTTCTTTCTCATATAAAGAGAAAGTATTGTGATGGCCAGTGGCGTAATTAAGAAATCCGACGCCCCCCCGCAACTTTTGGAAATGCGCCCCCCAATAGCTTACATAATTTACCCTGTCCCCCCCCCCCCCTCATAATTATAATTTTTATTTTTTAATAAAAATAGTAAAATTATAATATAAATTAGATGAAAACAAACTAACAACCTTGCTCCTTGCACAAAGCTTCCTCGCGTCCCATTTTGTATACTTTAATTATTTTAAAACTTATTGCTGTTGAATTTATTTAATTCCTCCCCCCCCCCCCTTTTATTTTAAATCAGTCAAAATGTTTTGATTTTGTCAGCAAAATTTAAAGAGCGCAGACGGTTGAAATTAATCTAGGATTATCTGCGGGCTACTTTCGACAAACTATCCAAATTTCATAACAATCAAATGAGTACTTTTGAAGATATAGGTGTAAATTAATGTACGTTTGTGCGCACGTGAAAGAAAAAGAAATGGACGTACACGGTTTAGACTTATATGAGTCATGATGACCAATGAGTTAATCATGACCCACCATCCAAATTTCATTAAAATTGGACAAGTAGTTTTTTATAACAGACGCAGACAGACACACAAACCAAAATGTTTCCTGTTATTTGAAACAGATTTCTTTCTGTCTTGGAATTTTTGAAATCTGACGCATAACATTTATTTGTTTTTCACTTATCGATCACATACCTTATGGCTTATAGCTTCCATTACCTCCGGTAAGCTTGGAAGCAAAAGAAAAAGAGTGTTTGCTGCTGGAGGAGGAAGATGACGATGACGAGAAGATATTTTAGTTATTAACAAATTGACGTGACGGGACTCCCCTAGAATCCCGACGGCTATATAATAGTCTAAAAAACAGAACTGAGCTTGATACGTGTGATTAATAGATAACAATTCTTAAATTAAGGGAAGGGTAGAAAAGATAACATATCTAAAGGGAGGTAAAATTAGCTAGGTAAGAAAAGAGTTAGAAACTAAATACAAAGAGGTTAAGAAAGAAAGAGAAATACATATAAAGCAAAGACAATCAATAGAGAAAGAGATGGAAGTATGACTTGTTAAGTTTGGAACTTTTATCCTTATCTAGTGCAGCTAAAACCAGATTAGATAAGATAACTTTTAGTTGTAATAAACACTTGGATCTCCTAGCAGTCCATAATAAAGAAGGGAGAATCAGTCTGATATACGAGTAGGTACTTACCCATATCTCATTTATTTCTATCTACCAAAAATAATTTTATTAAAATAATTCCACCCACATAGAGTTTCTTTTCATTTTTATTATTAAATATTATTGTTTACACATTTTTCGGCGCCCCCTAGAGCAGGCGCCCCCCCGCACCGCGGGGTTGGCGGGGGCGCTATTTACGCCACTGGTGATGGCACAAAAAGGTTGAGATACCAGAGTCCAAAAAAAGTGTTTTTTTTTTAAAAAAAAAAAAAGCACAGACACGGAGCCAAAAGTACTGGGCTAATTTTTACGAAATTAGGTATACCTGTTCAGAAAAATCATAACCCAAAGCGAAATCGAGAAATGAATTGTAGCTCAAAATTTGGGGGCGCTAACCCCAAAAAACTCGGGGAAAAAAAATATTTCTCAAAAATGGTTTCAACAATTTTGATTAAAAAATGCTAAAATGTAGTCAATTTAAATACTAATCTAATGATATAAGCCGTTTTCCCAGGAAAAAATTAGTTTCTGAGAAAATAGCTTTAAATGTGGACGGAGAGAGACCGGATTCAATTCCCCGCTAAGAAGTTTTTTTTATGATACATTTTATCTTTAAGATAAATTTTGATATAATTTTCAATAATAATTATATGTAGCTACAAAACTCAAAAAACTAAGAACGTTTGTCTGAGTTGTCTCAGATCGATTTTTTATTAGAAATTCCTATAAATGTAAGTGGTAAAGAGAAATACAATAGTGTTGATTATCCGAATGTCAGTTATCTGAACGCTCAATTACTGAGAACTGGCTTCATGGAAAAAAAATCATAATTAATTAATTCTTAAAAGTGTATTTTGAGTGTTGTTAATTTTATTTGTTGGCTTTGTACTATAGACAAATAAGCAGACATTTTTTTGTACAAAAGTGATTGATTAATTTTAAATCTTTTTTTAGTGAATTTTGATAATCCGAACACCCAAAGCAAAATTAGTTTGATTAATCAACTCTCTACTGTATATAGTTTGTTGCCTAAGTGTAATTTTTCCTTAGTCTTATCACAGTAACCAAATTTGCTTAAACTTCAGGAAATTTTAAGAGTTTAAAAAAATCCAAGTGTGAGGACAAAATATTGTATGAAGTAAGTCTTTAAAAGTTATACATAAAATATAATTATAAATACTTATTCATAAAATAGAATAAACTTACATATCTCAGTATCCAAAACACTGGCCGGACCCTCTGCTAACATTTTAGGTGATATTCTGTAGATGTCTAAAAACATTTAAAATTCCAAATTAACAAATATGTTCTCCTTTTGGCCACCACAAGAGTTAGTTGCAAATGCAACAAATTGGTCTCAACACAAAAGTGGCTACTAAACTGAAATACTACCTTTAAAACTCCGGTAGTAAATGCAAAGACTAATTTTACATCTCTCGTCATTTTCTCCTGAATTCAGATAATAGATTTTACTTTCATTTTTTTATAGGTTTCATCCTTATTTACTTAGTTTCTCTACCCATAGAATTCTTCATAAGATTTCTATGTACAGAAAAAGAAGAAGAAAAAAAAAATGAACCCAACATTTAACTGAATTCAGGTGAAAATGGCAAAAATAATTATGATTCAAGAAAAATTGATTTTTCAAAACCATATCTAAAATTTAATCTTCTAGTAAACCAGCTTGAAAATTAAATGAAAATGACCCAATAATATTATTGAATAAATATTGTTAAATGGTAATATTGAGAAAGAGAGTAGACCTGAATAGATTCAACTAGTCAAGAATTGAAAATTACTAGGAACAAATTACTATATCATCAAAGATTACTTTTAATTTTATAAATGTTCCCATTCAATTTAGTAAATGACTAAAAACTGTATTAACAGAGTTATAAAACTAAAGTTAAATGTAAAAAAAAAAAAAACAATATTTGTCTAAATAATATTATGTAATAAATACTTACACCTGGGACGTTCGCTATCAAAATCTGGCCTTGCATACGCAACGTCTAAAAAATAAACAAATTTAAAAACAAAATTGAGAACTAGTTTTCATTCAATTAAAACACATAAATCTATCTATTTTAAAAAATTTAAATGCAATGTATGTAAGAATGAAACAGAAATTAATATATTTATACATGCATTTCATTAAAGTAAGATTCAAATTGAGCATGTTTTTGTATAAATGTATTTTAAAGGTTGATTTACACATACCAATGACCTGACCAGTCAGTGATTCCTCAGATGAGGTGAACATTTTCTTTTAGGACCTTAAAGGGCGTTGTTTAAACTCGCACCTGGCAAATGACTGTGACAATGAAAATAGAAATCAATATGGGATCACGGCTGGTAGAATCACAGACCGGTCAGGCACTCTTACGTCACTGATGTGTGTAAATTTTTCCTTTAAGGTTTATTGCATTGTATATACAATATTGGTTTATTTTAAATGTATAGTGTTGCAGTAAGGAAATACTAGGCTGATACGACTCAAAATTTGAGCTACTTTCTTTAAGAAAAAAGTTTTAGATTAGTTGTAACAGTTTTGTCTTAATATTTTCCCAGTTTCTTTAAAATCCTGATGAATATTTACAGGATCAAGGGATCAAACCTCTTTCATTATGTGAAACATCTTCTCTATTATGATCATAAGAGGTGAAAAATGTCTCATCTTTTTAGGATTTGAACCCAGTCCAGTTTGAGTTTAAAGCTTGAGGGGAGAGTAAGTGTCCTAACCAATCAGCTACCTACACCAAACTCATAATTTATAAAATTGAGTAGTGTCCCGACGACAACACATTTTGAAATGATTTGTTATTGCTAAGCTAAGGCAGCCATATTTATTCCAAAAAAATAAATGTTTGTTTTGATTTGTTGGTCTTCAAATAGATACCTAAATTAATTTACTTAGTTCTACTTTTTTTCTAAATAAAAAATTAAGGGCTCATTTTATTATAAGAGAGGAAGAGAGTTTTTTTGTATCCATAATGCCATTGCATTGCATTAAGCCACCCATGATATGAAAATACTAAACTAATATGGGATCATCCATATCTAAACAGATAAATCCATTTATTACACCAAATCAGACATATGTGTAGTAGTCTATGTGTAGTACATATATGTGTAGTAGTCTATGTGTTCATTCCATGTGTTCTAAAAGTTCACGTTTAAACGAGCGTTGCTCGTAAATACTTGGACAGATAACGTTGTCCAACGAACTCGTCCTGGGCATTGGTAAAATGAATATGTCTTCCAAATTTCATCAAAATCGGTCGACATTTACTCAAGTTATTGTCACATGTTTCATTAGTCGCGGACACACAAACCGACAGACAGAACGAGACCAAAAATGTTCCCTGATGTCTGAAACGGATTTCTGTCTTGGAATTTTTAAAATCGGAGACAAAAGTTTTTCGTTCTCAAAAGTGAACACAATTCTTCTAAGCTCGGAAGCAATAATAGTCAAATAAGATTATTATCTGAGAAAAACTGGAGACAAATTAATAATTAAAACAATTTTTGAAATAAAGTGTAATAACTTACCATCAAATATATTTGCAAAACAGTGCAGAGAAAGTAGAAGTATTTGCAAAATCATCGATAGAGGAAGATTAACGGCCATTATGTGTATTCTTGAAATAAAACGTATTTAATAGAACTGACTAGAGCCAGTAAGCCGGATAAATTTGAATTGAGGAAGATCTCTAAGGAGCAAGGGCATTTATACTCCTAAGTAGAAGGGGGAGTAGGGTGGGTCTTAATCAAAATCTGTCACTATCAGACGTAACAGATTTTATACTTGTCAAAAATATTTATTTAAAAGGGATTCTTTTTCAAATATAAAATAAATAAAAAAAGTGAAATGGAAAATGATAAAAAAAACTCATTAACCACTCTAATTAATTTTCCTCCCCCCCCCCCCACCCCTCTGTTTCTGGTTCTATTCATAATCTTAAAGACAATTTTCTTTCACTGTCATTAGAAGACGTTATTGTCAGAAAAAGCAACGAGGAGAATGACCGAAGTATTCGAAAGTTGAGTAAGACATATAGCCAAAATACGGAGTTAATTATATAAATAAAGATGGGAGTATTTGACAAATAATTTGAGAAAGAACTCAAAACAGTTGGCTTATTACATAATGTCATAACAAATAATTTTTTTCAGTGTAAAGAGCTTGTCTAAATTATAAAAAGTATATACAGGTTTCAAACAGTTCGTTAAATTTCAGTCTAATCAACCAAATTTATTTAACTTGGTGAACAGTGTACCACAAGGGTAAATAATTGTGACACATTGTAGCTATTTGAATTACGTAGACTTACAATTTTTCCTTCAAAATATACAAAAGGTTTACTTCAATTATCTGTTTATTTACTAACAAAGGAGTTACAATATATTACCACAAAAAGTCGAAAAATTAAGTATAGGCCTGTGAATCTCTATCTATATAATATATTATCTGATTTTTATGAAATTTGGCTCAGACCTTTTAAATCCGAATATCTGGAAGGAGTTCATTAACATTTTTTTGTTGATTAGGACATGGAAAACAAAATTTTTAAGGACGCATGGCGATAGATTAATTACAAATATATACTAAATTCTAGGTGTTTTAACACCCCATGACGCAATATTTTTTTTTTTTTTTTTTTTTTTTTTAGAGGCTTCCCTATATTTTTTTAAGTGTTTGGGTAATTACTTATAAGATTACTGCAGTTTCAAATTTTATGTTGGTTTCTTTCAGAGATCATGTTAACAACATGCAAACAGACAAAACAGGAAATTATAAAGATCCTTAGTTTTGCCTATGGATCCTAAAAAATGAACTTACCAATAAATGGATTAAAATATTCATATGCCATTTTTTAAAATATAGTGAATTCTTGTGGTGTAAAAATATAGTCCACAGGCCACCATAAGAAGTGAGTCGCTGATTGATAAAGTTTTCTTACCTTATGGAATAGCTTACTTATGCCTTGTCCACCGATGAATTGGGTATATGGCAACTGGGCGCTGGGCCATTTCTTTTTTGTTGACATGACAAACTTGCCCTTCTACGGGAACATTGAAAAGAGATAGATAAAGTTTTGATTTTCACAGGATTGTTTAATTAAATTATTTAAAAACAGTGGTAAAGGTAGCCACCGATACGAGTGGGCCGTTTTCTTTTCAACGTCCCCGCAAAGCGATATGTTTGGGGCGGTGGACACCCCAAACGGCTCACTCTTATCGGTGGCCACCTTTACCACTGTTTTTTAAATAATTTAATTAAACGATCCTGTGAAAATCAAAACTTTATCTATCTCTTTTCAATGTTCCCGCAGAAGGGCAAGTTTGGCATGTCAACAAAAAAGAAATGGCCCAGCGCCCAGTTGCCATATACCCAATTCATCGGTGGACAAGGCATAAATAAGCGATTCCATAAGGTAAGAAAACTTTATCAATCAGCGACTCACTTCTTATGGTGGCCTGTGGACTAATATAATTAATTTAAATTTTTAATTTAATGTCCTAAGAAATTTTCTTAACATGTTCATTCACTAGAATATGAGAGCATAACTTGTGTCATTCTTCTACTATATACAGTAACACCCTAACATACTATACACGATTATCCAGATCAGCTAGCTCATTGAAACAGAAAAAAACTTGAGACTTCATTTGAATATGAACTACCAATTCCAGTATTTACACTATTTTTAATCTGTATTTGAACAATTAGTCGTACATAACTTGTTTAAAGTATCCGACGATTAAGAGTTAGATTATAAATTAGTTGATATTTTATTCTTTTTGAATACCTGATAATAATTAGAAATTATAGGAACCGAACTTGGTCCCAATTAAAGTTTTACTGCACCTTCAAAAATATGCACTTAACAAATTTTTAACTTCTCCATATTTGTCCTATGTCTGGGTCAAGAAGTTGTGCCAGTAATTTAAATTTCACCTTTTTATTTTAAACGGTTCAGGGGATATGAACCAAGGAGCAACGGGCAGACAGACACATCACCCTTGGCATAAGTTTTAAGAAGGTTCTATGAAACCCTAAAAAGAGTATAGAGGTAATCTAAACTAAAACTAAGATTTAGCTTTTACTGCTAGAAAAATATTCAAGCGTCTATAACAATTTTAATACTGCCCACTTTTCCCTCTAGTTAAAAAGTTACTTACTACAAACAATAATAAGTACAAAAAAAGTACACTAATAAATAATAATAATAATTTAGGAGCCGTAGCAAATATATTTTAAAGATAGTACAAATAACAGAAATAATAATGAAGTACATAATCATAATAACGACTTTAAAAAAGTACATTAGTTGTTATTAACAATATTTTATTACAATTTATCTTTTTTTAAAAAAAAAAAAATCACAATAATTATAAATATGGGCCTAATCAATCAGGCATTACATATTAATTTTAATTAAATTGTTTTACCTACCAATTTTAATATTTTTAAAAAAAAATACAAAAGAAAACAAATTACTTTATAACTCAAATTGTAAAATTTTATTTTCCACTGGAAAAAGCTCAGCTTATTAAAATCCATACTCTATGTTTTCTTTTTTTTTTAATGATTCTAAATTGACATTTATAGTTACTTTCTCAGGCCTTAGCCTTAAATCGAGCCATAATTTTGATTTAATGATCAAATAATTCTCAAAAACTATAATTGCAGTTTTACAGTGTATACATACAATTTTTATTGCTTTTTTAAAAAACTGTCTTGCAAACCAAAGGTAGAAATTTTACGGAGTTAAGCCTGATACATTTGGAGATAACAGCCCAACTGAAGATTAGAAAGATTCAAAAATGTTTGAATCTAAAATCAATAATTGATTTGAAACAAGTTTGTCATGTAATATTATCAATACAATGTGCTAATAACATCAGAAACATTTTATATTTTAGGATCAATCTCAATTTATACTTGAAAAAACGATTTTCCAGTCTTAAAGAAAGGTTTCTCTTCCCTTTTTTTCTTTTAATTGTAAAGGTAGTTCAAATTTTATCTGATATATACTCGTACTTTGAATGTAGTAAAGTAATTATTATTAAATTTTAAATTAAATATTTAGATTTTTTTTAAAAATATTAATCTCAACTTCTTTAAATACTAGCATGTAAAAAAAAAATGGAACATTTTTGGCTACAACTCACAAGTATATTAAAACAATGTTTAAGTTAAATAAAAAAAAATCTATAAAAATAACTAGATTTTTTTATATTTTGTGTATGTACATAGTTAGCTCAATAATTATAATTATTAAGATCCAATATATAATATTGATCATAAGAAAAGTTCTACTACTAAGTAAGTTCCACAACTCTTTTGTAGAAATATCCCAAAAAAGACTAATTATAAAATTAATCTGTGGAACAACTGGTGGATCTGTAGAGGACTTGGGACACCCAAATATTTTATATGACTGTATGCAATGATGGTTAATGCAAGTGTTACTTAGTGTAATTAACATGAACTTCACAAATAACTACCCATTTATATGAGGAGCTCATTTTGGGAATTATATTAACTACTTTTAGTGAAGTTAAAAAAAAGGTATATATTTATATAAAAAAAACAAAAAAAAAACAGTATATCAAAAAGAATCATAGGAATTTACTTTTGTACTAGTACATAGCATACTCATTTTAAATTATGTGAAAAATTGCATTTCTTGAATAAATCCCCCCAACCCAAACATCAATTCAATACATACTACAGTAGAGTCCCGCTAATCTGAACCCCTCTAATCCGCTAATCCGTACAGGATTAGGCGGATTCTTCTTGGATTAGAGAGCCAGTGATAGGGATTCCTTTCAGTCTTTCTTGAGAAAACCATAGGAAAAGCGCTTCGTCTAATTTATCGTAAGATAAATTAGACTTCTAGAAGGTTTTCTAGAATTCGTTATTTTTAAATTAGGATATTATTGCCTCCTAAAGTCAATATATGACATTAATTTACAAAAATCCGCCTAATCAGAATTTTCGCTAATCCGAAGTGGGTTCGGTCCCAATTAGTTCGGATTAGCGGGACTCTACTGTATTATAAACATGTTGCCATTATCTAGTCTTTCTGCTTCAATATTACATTCGGTAAAAAATCATTTTAAAAATGATCAGCAGGTCAATATTTGGACTAAGTCACTATCTCCTGGGCAGAGAACAAGACTGGGAATGTGAAGGTGAGAAAAAACTTAATTTTATATCATCCATTTTATCTAGCGCGATCATGTTTATTTTTTTAAATAGTAATATCAATGGTGTATGATCCAAGCATACAAGTACCAGGTTAGTTCACAAGACAATTACTTTTTTTATTTTTAAGTTATTTGAATTAATGTAGAAATAAATATATTCTTAGAGAATAAGACTTTAAAGAACTAATGAAATCAATTTTGAGTAAAAAAAAACAAACACAAAAACTACTATCAGTGAACTAATGATAAACATATAAAGTACTAATTAAAACTTATTCATGCTGTTTTAATTATTATGTTTTATTTTTACAAATTAACTGATCAGTATCATTCTTCAAACATTTTATTCACTAAGTTCTGAAAAAAATCTCAGTTAAAACAACTTTTTCAGTAAATATTTACTATTGAAATACACAAAAGTGGTTAATAATAGTTTTGAGAATATTCTTTTTTTAAACTTCAATACCACATTCAATTAATAAAGTAAGAAAAAAAAAAAAAAAAAAAAAAAAATATTATGTATAATGATAAAAAAAAAAAAATAATAATAAAGAGAATATAAATTATGACAAAAAATAAAACTACCTTAAATAACAACATTTGAAAAAAGTTTTCTTCAATTAAATTTAAATTTACACATAATTTATATATTAACTAAACTAAATTTAGAAAAAAAAAAAAAAAAAAAATACTAAACCGATAAAAGAAATGAAAAAGGTTTTTTTTATTAAAACAATATAAATTTAAAAAATAATAATTAAAATAAGTGAACAAATAATTATTTTTCAGATAGGACAATAGTTATACAAAATTAAAGTTTATATATTTAAAAAAAAAAAAAATAATAATAATAAGTTTATTAAATTTATACAAAGTGTTGTCATAGAAAATACTTAAGAAATTGAAGATATAAGAAAAGTCTCGCCAAGCAAGTTTCATTAAGAGTTCCGTATCTTTTATTTAAAAAAATTCAATTTTGAATCATTTAAATGAAAAAAAGTATTAACATCTTCCACCAAACAATAATAATAAGTAAGGAAAAGAAGGACTATTTATTATAAATGAAAAATTAATTATTACTGAACTATGGCGACTATAGATCCTTATAACAATAATGAGGATCAGTCAATAATTTCACCGATTAATTGAGAATATATTATACTGAAATATCAGTTTATATTCAATATGAGTACGTGTTTAAACAAACCAATATTTTTTATTATAATATAAATATATTCTATGTAATTGCTTGTTGACTGGGTGACAACCACTGATTCTTCCTTACTGATGGAAGAATTATTGAAATCACTGCACTTAAAGGGATCAGTTATTCAGTAAACAAGAAGGTTTATTTGACTGATTCTCAATTAACTTATATTTTAATAAAAGTTATTTATAAAATTATTGTGTGAAAGTTAATAATAGTGGATTATTAATTATACAAAAATGGTTAAGATATCCAAAATAAACTAAAAAAAAACAACATAGAATTACTAATATTTCGTAATGAATTTACCCCGATAAATTAATTATTTCCAAAACTTAAATTATATTATATATTCTCACAATATTTTATAGACAATTCAGAAAAATATTTAACTTGATTTTATATTGCCAAAATACTTTAACAAATATTTCAACTCCTTTTCCGCACTGTTAAGAAAAGGACAAAGTTAGAAGTGATGTATTGTTAGAGGCTATTAATGAGATATTTAGTTGAGGCATTGCCAGGATAGTTATGAATGAAGGTACTTGTTAATAAGGAACCCACCCTATAAGTTAGAGGTGTTTAGAGAAACTAACTCTAACTATTATGGAGGACTCCTAATTAAAAAGTACCTGAATGAAAATCTTTGTCAGTCTGCCTGTATTTGAATTATTTCATATTTCCAATACCGCATGCACAAGTGTAAAATAGATAAAGCTTACATACTTAAAGCAGACATACTTGTCAAAATCCTTTAAGAGTTAATACTATTTAAATCTGCATCTGATAATGAAATGCAGGAAGAAAACCTTTATTTGATCTTCAGATTAAGTAAATTTGAACAATGATGTTCTTTATAATTTGATGTTCACTAATCATTACAATCATAACTCGTAAGGGTTTACAAGTTAAGATCTTTGGTTGACAAACTACAATTGTTATTTTTGTGCAGTCTACAACGTGTGCCCATGTATAATAATTGTTCTATTTTTTTAATCTATACGAGAATATATTCAATTATATATATACAAGTGAAACACGTTTGAAAACAATGTACAATTTCTGGATATTAATTAATGAAATGTACGCTCGCACAGAAGATCTTTAACTAAATAAATATAGATTTTGTACACTAAAATTTTACAAGTAAGCAACAACCGTACCTCAATACACCTTCGTTGTTTTTATCTCTGCACAAAAAATTCATATGCTAAAGCATCCCCTAAAAACAAAGAAAACCATACGGAATTTCATGCAGGTGCCTCTGAATTGGTTCTTCACTCTAATTGAAGTAGTTAAAACTACTTTTATTTCAATAATTTATCAATAAACACATAATATTAACTCTTTTAAAAATGTACTTAGTAAGTTAATGTATTTGTAAGTTCATCATAAATGTGCTTAAAAACATTTTATGGTAAATACACATCAAATTTCAACCCTTGCACTGCTTTAGATGAGTTAATTCATTCTGCAGTTATATCTTGTAAGAGCAATAAACAAAATAATTTTGTTCAGGCAGTTAGTGCCAGGAAGAAGGATATAAATGAGTAAATTCATTAGTTTGTTTGCCACGCAATCGAACTAAGCTTACTAACAACATGTTAAGCTTGTGTTCTTAAATAAAGTTAGATGTTTCAAGAACTCTATTTTAAAGACACAATATCCAACAGTAACGATTTTTTTTTTAAAAAAAGTACACTTAATCAAGGGAATTCAATTAATTCAGATACATATAAATCAATAAAAATAAATAATTTAACTTTTTTGTAAATCAAGAACATTGCCGTTACAAAGCTCATTCTCCATTTTAAAATTATTAATTTCTTTTAATTTTTTTTTTCTTTTTTAGTAATAATAATAGTATTACTTTATCTATCTAAACTAACGAAGTTCATTCTACTGCTTACACATTTATGTTTTATAATAGCTGGTAAAAATATTCTTATTTTTTTTTTTTTTTTTTTGCTCATTTAAGATAATTATACTTAATACGTGCTTTATTTACAATGAAACTGTTTGTTTGTTTTTATCGATAATATCTATTTGTTTTTTGTTTTTTTAAAAAATGTTTTTATAAACTTGCTAATATTAATAAATTAATACGAAAATATTAATTGAACTATGTCATTTAAACTCAAAATAATTTATTGACAATTAATATATTTTAACAGATTGAAAACTTGAAAAAAAAAAAAAAAAGTTTCTGATATTAATTATTTAGTAATTAGAGGTAATAATTTGTATTACATAATAGTAGTTTATAAAATTTTAAAAAAGAGTAAATTTGATTAGTATATTGTCATTTCATTGATTACCAACTAATATTATTGAAATTAGAGGGAAATAACCATTTAATTTGTTTGACAATGATGTTTTGTGGTGAATAAAGACTAAATACGCTGCTTAACACAAACTCTTTTACAAATTAGTAAATATGTTTGTTTTCTTAAAGCTATTGTGAATGATATAAAGATATTATGAATGAAGGCGTTAGTAGGGTTCAAAACACACCTAATACTCAAATAAACCATGAAAAATATTAACATCAATGAGATTCATTCATGTTTAAAATCAAACCTTCCACACATCTCATTTATAAATTCTCCTCAAAACTTATCCAAGCTTTAAATTAAATTATTTGCTGCTTTTATTAGCTGTAAATAATTTTTAAATTAAAATTACATCTCGAGAGCTACTGCTCTTGATTTTATTTTTTTCAAATAAAAGAGATCTTTATTTTATTAGTTCAACCTACATTAACACAATATAAAGGTACAGTGTTAAAATATAACTTTTTAAACTCAGAGTAAGGTATGCCTTAAATATGTTGAGCAGTGTATTTTGTTCAGGTAGTTAGTACATGGGATATTACGGATACTACTCTATCAGCATGCTGAACTGAAAACATACATTCCGTTTCATATGGTTACAGACAGCATTCCAAGGTACTAATCCCTGACTACGAAATTATTAAAATATTTGATCATTATTTTAGACATTAAACTGACAACATTTTGGTAATTTGTTCATTCATTGTGATTAAAATGTAGCTAAAATATCTGTAGAAACTACTAACTTAGTACTGTTGGAAGGCCAAGAGAATGTGCGTGGATAAATCAATCTTGGGTCGAAGTTTTAAACTAACTATCCACATAGCTTCGAGATTTATCGATGTTTTTCTCCTAGAGACCCCTCTAGGAGTTACGACCTTTTCAACCTTGCATACACCACCATATTATACCATACACTCAATAGGGTTCTGGTTCTGTCTATAAAAAATTTTTGAAAAAAGTTTGAACCCTTATAAATTTTAAACGGAAAGTCGTATTTAGATGAAACAAGTTTATTTATTTAGACAATTTAATAAAATTTTATGTCAAATGAATAATTATAAGTGCTGTTTTTAGACCACATTTTTACAATGCCCAACTTTAACAATCTCACTGCTTTAAAAGCTCTTAACCAAATCAAACCAAATTCACAGAATGTTTAGAAGGCATATATTTGTAGAAGCCTACGAAGTTTCAAGTCAAAAAGTTAATTAGCTTGGAATGGGATAGTACCCTTTATTTTTAAAGAAGTGTTATCTTTCATGGAAAATTGTAAAAATTTATAAATATTTGCAGGAAAATAATCTCATAATACAAGATCCTTGACTGTGTTTTTCTCCAATGTGTGATAGCGACTCATCATGAAAGAGGTGCAGTTCAATAACCAAACAACGTCTTCACACAACAATTGTAATTGGAACAATTGACCGGATTATCTGAAGAAGGCTGCTTTAGAACAGCCGAAACCGGTCAATTGTTCCAATTCCAATTTTTGTGTTTGGTTATTGAACTACACCCTTTCATCATAATACAAGCCGCTTTTCAACATATTTTTTAGTCAGTCTTAAGACAATTGCTCTTTCGATAACATCTTTTATTTCCGTTATCATACATCTTTCGTATTTGGCATCTCCTAGCAAATTAGTAAGATATCATGCGTTTTTATTACTTCGATAGCAAATATAATAATATTACTTATTATTTTCTAATTATGTATCAACAAATGTTAAAAATAATCTTTAATAGTAATTTTCATTTGTGAGAATATCACTATAAAAATGAATGAAGGAGAGCTAAGTTGAATGGCAACATTGGTTAAGGCATATATTGCAAGGTAGAAAAGGTCGTAACTCCTAGAGGGGGACTCTACCTAGAGGAACAGCGATATATCTCGAAGTAGAGTCAATAAGTTAGTTTGAAACTTCGACCCAAGATCCATTTTTCCAAGCACATTCTCTCGATGTTCTGACATTATTCTAATTAGACAAAAAACTAATCAAGTTGACTCTTTATATCTTATTCACTATGAATAAGTTCCACAAATCAACTAACTTATTTCATACATATAGGCCTGACTTGAAATAAAAAGAAGCATTAATAAATAACAAAAATTGATAAAAAGCTGTGGATATATTAATCCTAATATTTTTTGACACACGGAACCCTAATGAAGGAAAAAAATTGATTGTAAATATTGATAAGCATGTTTCCAGGTGATATTTTCTTTCTTTTTATTTTAATTTATTATTTAATTAATTTATTTTTTTTTTTTTTACTTTAAAAATGTTTTAAAAACAGGTACAAGTGTAATAGTTTTATATATTTTGTGTGCAAGGGAGCATGAACACTATATATATATATTTTTATTTTTTATTAATATATATTATTATTTTCCTATTGTTTATTTTTTATTTGTTTATGTTTAACATAAACTTGTTTATAAATGTATCACATTGCATGTAGGGGGATTTATTTATTTTTCGTTAACAATCCATGTTGCTATTTTTTTTTCTCATAAAATCCCTTTGTTTATATTAAATATTAATAAAAATTACTCCTACATGATTTTTGTTTGTTATTGTTGTATATTCTTCAAATTTATAAGATGTTAAATGCACCAAAAAAACAGCATTGATTTCTCCCACTGCATTAATTCTTCGAATTACCTTTTTTCTTTAATAAAAAGAGTGTGTAATATGTATTATTAAAGATTTCATTGGGGAAAAAAAATAATTAATTAGAAAAAAAAAGAAGTTTACAATTTATTAAACTGAATTACACATTCACAATAATTGTAAAGTTTTTTTTTATATGAATAAAATTACCATTGAAAATTTTGGTAATTGCTTTTTGTAAATAAAAATTAGAATAACTTATAAACATTATAAGGCAATAGTTTTTGGGTGTTTTTTTTTTACTCTGCTTTGAAAAATATATTAATGCAAAATTTATCAAACAAAAGAAAGCTAACTTAAAATGGAATGTTAGAAATTTTGCCTAAAAATTATGTCTCAATTAAATTTCAATGTGATAATGTACATAAATATAATAAAATATATGAGAAGTTGTTAGTTCTTTTGTATTTAAACATTGACGGGAATACAACATTCAAATATTTTATGAAAATCAGACAAAAAAACTGAAATATAATATAAATCCATAAACGTATGGAAAGTACATTAAATGGTTGAACTGAGATACACAGTGCGGTTGATAATCGCTTGGCAGCAAGAGATAATATCCCTTTGTCAAACAATACATTTGTATGATTTATATATTTGGGTGATTATATATGCACAATTTGTACATAGGAGAGTTGATATCCCTTTGTCAAAATAATACATAATACATTTCAGTAAGGCCTGCACACTTTTTTAAACTCTTCCCCCTCACAGCACCAGCACCGTATTCCTCAGTTTTACCCATTGAACTGTTATTGTGAGTAACTGTTAATTCTATTTTAGTTTTGAGTTCATAATTCAAAGTTATTTATTTATTTTATTGCTAAGGGAGTAGTTAAATTATCCTGATAACATCTAAGGCAACAATAAAACAGTAAAAAGTGGCAATTTTTAGTTATTGGACACACCTGAGTTAGTTTCAAATCTAATAACTTACGATAGTAGAATAAGGGTAACTCCCATTTTATTTATTGCCAAATTATACATTTTATCATAAAAAATAATTGATATAAATAAGGTAAATAGGTGATTATTCAGAGAAAGTGTAAGGCACTAAGTAAAAATATAAAATAAGGCAATTAAAGTAGATGGACTCACCCAAGTTACTGTCTCATTCATTAAGACATCATTATTGATCTGTCTTATTTCATTGATTGTAGAATTCGGTAACCTCCTCTTTTTACTGCCAAATTATTTTTTTTTTAACTTATTGTGCATATGTTTTCGCTATATATTCTAGGTGAGTAGTCTATGCTAATCCTATTTTTTAAGGCTTTCACAGTTAATCTATGTTATATTTGTATAGTTAACATATATTTTTGCACTTAATAACTTAAAACTTCTTTAAAGGTCATTTTAATAACGCTTAAAAGGAAAAAAGTATTTCAGTGAGTTATTTTATGTATATTCAACATTCAGCGACAAAAGTTTTTTTTTTTATCTAGACTGATTAGACTTACCATAACAAATCTAACAACTATACTTTTACTTAAAATCCGTCATTTAAATATAAAAACAAAATAGGACTTCAGTAGATTTGTTTGAAGAGTCCGATTTCTTTTTAAATTAAGGAAAAAAAACTAATTGTGCAAAAAAACAAGATGTATTTAAACATTAAAAAGCAATCCCATCAGATAAATTAAGAAAATTTCAATAGAAGTCTATTTCATTCTTTAATAATGCCTAAATAAACAACAAGAAATTATAATATAGAATTTCCATTCATTCTTTTCCTATTCAGCCCCTTCCTCAAATATATTAAATAAAATAAAAATCACAAAAATGGATTTAACAAAGTCAGAGTCTCAAATCAGAATATTAAAAAATATATATTAATAAATTTACATTAACTAGGAAAAAAAAATAATAAAGTGAACAAAGAGATTATTCTTCTAAATCAAACAAATTGAAAATGACAAGTTATAATTATAATAAATAACAAATAATAATAAAAAAAAGAACAAACAAAAAAATTAGTATTAGTAATTAATACACTCTTTATTATTTATTTGTTTGCCTAAGAAACAAAGTCTAAAGATTTATTTCTTTCTTGTTATATGTTATTATAAAATTGAGTTTTATTTTCCCCATATTTAATATATAATAATATGTACCTAAAGTCCTTATCAGTTGTGTTTTTTAATATAAATGATAATTCTCTTGTTTCCTCTCTTCTCTCTTTCATTTTTCTTTTAATTATTAGTATTCGTTTATTTTTATTTTGTATTCAGAAATGACAAATTAAAGATCGGCTAAGCCCAGAGTAGTCCCTAAGTCCCCAGAGAAAAAAGTTTGAGAAAACTAAAAAAAAAAGATGTCTTGTATTGGTTTTCCCATTATTTTTTTTGGTTCTTTTTTTTCCTTCTTCGTTATATATTAATTTTAGGCAATCGTATTTTCCTTCTATTTTTTAGCAGCCCTTCTCGGTAGTGACTTGGTACCGTTAACTTGCCGCCTGAAAATAAATAAATTACATGAGAAACAATTTAGAAGGGAAATAAACGAACGAATAAAAAAAAGATTATGTAAATAAGCCTATCAGAGTCTGACGCTATTCAATTTTAACAAACTGAGGTTTTAGAGGTCTGAAACATCTTGTATCTCAGACAACATAGACATCACATCACGTACTGTATCTTAGATACAAGCTTTCAGTTGCTGAAGTGTTAAATCTGCTCAGCTATGTGGCAGATAGCAGCATTTTTTCTGTTAAAAGAAAAAAAAAAAAAGACACCATGCCAACCCCATTCTAAGGAGATGGTAGAATTCAGTTTTTTTCATCCGGTAATACCACTTAAACCACTCTTCATCTTCTACTAGTTGAGGCATTAAATTTTGGAACTCCCAGAATTCATCTCGCTCCACATTGATAGGATGCACCCATTCTCAAGACGAGCAAATGGCTGCAGTACACAGAGCAGCCATTCCTCCTTCTTCTTACAGCAAGTCAAAAACCGGAGTACATTCATGTTTAGAGGCTCAAAGCCAACTTTCAGAAAAAGCAACATGCGTAAAGTGTGTTCTTTCATGTGCTTGACGTCAGAACACCTCCTCATGTCTGACGTGGTCCCACGATATCTGACGTGATATGTTCCCACGTCACATCAGAGCAGTCTGTATTCACCTTAAGAGACACCTTACATTTCTACCATCATTTATTCTTGATATTTTGAGACACATCTTTTTTAACATTCACCCACCAAAAGCCCCTTAAAAAGATTACTCAAAATGATAACTCTTTAGTGATGTTTTTGAATTTTAAAGCAAGATGTAAAATTTCATATTCATCAAGAAGATGAGATCTTAACAAAAAAAAAAACAACTTAGATTACAATAATTATAATAGTTTTTTGTAAGAACAGTTAAGGTAACTAAATAAAAAAAAAATTGCCACTTCTTTAAATTGTTACTCCCCTTATAAAATAAAACAGAGGAAAGTAACAATCTAAAGATGGTGTAGGGAATGTTCTTCTTTAGACTGTTACTCCCCTAATAAAAACAGTAGTGTGATATTCCTTTGTCCCAAAGTATATTGGAACAAAGACTAAACTACTAGACTAAAGACCATCCTTTGTCTTAATAGTTGTTTAGTTAGTTTGTCATTTATATTAAAAAAAAAACAAAAAAACACCGGGGAGTAAAAATCTTAAGAAGTACCAAAAAATTCAAGATGGAGTTCAAAAGTTTTGTCTTTCAAGTCAAATTAATTTGAAAATTTAATAATTTTAAAATTATGATCCAGTGAATTAGGATTTTCCTCTATATATCGTCAAAATAATTAAATGTAATATAGAACATAAAATGTCAATTTGATCCTTTTCAAATAAAATATATTAAATCAATAAGTAATAAACTGTATAAATACCTCTTGCTTGCACTTCTGGATGGAGTAGAATCCCCGGATTCATCATCTTTTGAACTCGATTTCCTGTAAATTAAATATGACAAATTAGTAAAAAAAAAAATATTACAGTATCAATTATAACTCTTAATGTGTGAACTAAAACCTATTGAAGCTTTGAGTAGAACATAAAATTCTTAGGGTACTTCTTTAGATAGTTACTCCCCTATGTTGTTATAGAATAAACATTACTTTGACTAAATAACTACTAAGAAAAAGGGATGTTTAATCCAATGTACTTTAGGACACAGGAATATCCAACTTCTGTTTTAATCAGGGGAGTAACAGTCTAAAGAAGAACATTCCGTACACCTTCTTGTGTGCTCGGATGTGATTGAGGACTTTCAAATAGAAATTCCCAACTACTGTCTACCTGGAGAGACAAATTCATGGTGCACGGTCCCCCCCCCCCCCAAAAAAAAAAACCTTGGGAGTCTAGAAGTACCCAATAATATTAATTAGTGAGTGAGTGGGTATTGTAACTATCTTCATATAGCATTCTTTGTAAATCATCAATCATTGAAAAAAATGTAAAATTTTACCCAGTGTGAACACTGGAGAGTTGAAGGTACTTAATGGTTTCTAAAAAGAAAATTTGCACTTCTTAACATTTGCTACGTTAATCAACTTATGAACTGTGAAAAATAAATATTTTATTAGCAGCGGAAAATCTCCATTTTCAAATTAAATTTGAATAAACTAATGTTATATAGACAGTAAAAGCTGGAAAAAATCAGTATACTTTTAGTACCTGGCTAGCAGCTGGTAATTTGTACAGCGATGTTTATGATATTCTTGAAACCAATTGAGCGGAGATGAAATTTAAATATTATCTCATCAGCTGCATGTGACATAAGTCTTGACTGTTCTCTTGTTTGATATAACACGTTTTATTTTCTGAGCTGCAAAAACTCTCTTATAATGAGAAGTAAGCATGCAATGATCACAAAGTTAAAACAAGATGTTTCCAGATAAATTTACCTAAATACCTCAAGCTTTACTTTAAAGGCATTCATCATCACTAATAATAATTTTATTAAACAAAAGAATAATTTCTCTTTTGTTAAGGCTCAAAAGAATTTGAGAAATATCAGATAAAACAGGCTTATTTACTATTTGGATCTAAGTTATTTAGAATAAAACCAAATAATTATTAATAAAGTAGAAAGAATACTGAAATATCAAAATTAAAAATGACCAAGATAATACAAATGACAACTTTAAAATACTAGCAACTAGCTTTATACATATTAGCAAAGCCTCTAAATATTTAAATAAAGCCCTGTTCTCTAAGAAATTACGAAGATTAAGTTTTTGTCTATGTTAAACGTTAAGATAAGGTTAAGTTTATTCAGTAGGTTATAAATTGCTTTACAATTTATGGAACGCAAATGGTATGGTTCTAACTTAAGGTTAAAATATTTCTCAATAAGAATATTTATATGTGAAGGTTAGGAGGCAGTTTCTGGCCTTTCCTGTACTCTTTTATCTAAAGAGGTGATTAAACGAGGCGATCTTGTCTCACTAAGTCGGCCAAGCCTCCTTGGCTTGAAAACCCGGTTGTGTAACTTGCGATCCTTGTCACGTTATGGGGTTGAAACCAGGCAGGGAGGTCGGACGGAGATTCCATCCGATGTAGGGGTAGAAAAGTAGGGGAACTATAGAGCCCTGAATACTTCACCCTGCGGACCAACGACGAGGCGATCTTGTCTCACTAAGTCGGCCAAGCCTCCTTGGCTTGAAAACCCGGTTGTGTAACTTGCGATCCTTGTCACGTTATGGGGTTGAAACCAGGCAGGGAGGTCGGATGGAGATTCCATCCGATGTAGGGGTAGAAAAGTAGGGGAACTATAGAGCCCTGAATACTTCACCCTGCGGACCAACGACGAGGCGATCTTGTCTCACTAAGTCGGCCAAGCCTCCTTGGCTTGAAAACCCGGTTGTGTAACTTGCGATCCTTGTCACGTTATGGGGTTGAAACCAGGCAGGGAGGTCGGACGGAGATTCCATCCGATGTAGGGGTAGAAAAGTAGGGGAACTATAGAGCCCTGAATACTTCACCCTGCGGACCAACGACGAGGCGATCTTGTCTCACTAAGTCGGCCAAGCCTCCTTGGCTTGAAAACCCGGTTGTGTAACTTGCGATCCTTGTCACGTTATGGGGTTGAAACCAGGCAGGGAGGTCGGACGGAGATTCCATCCGATGTAGGGGTAGAAAAGTAGGGGAACTATAAAGCCCTGAATACTTCACCCTGCGGACCAACGATGAGGCGATCTTGTCTCACTAAGTCGGCCAAGCCTCCTTGGCTTGAAAACCCGGTTGTGTAACTTGTGATCCTTGTCACGTTATGGGGTTGAAACCAGGCAGGGAGGTCGGACGGAGATTCCATCCGATGTAGGGGTAGAAAAGTAGGGGAACTATAGAGCCCTGAATACTTCACCCTGCGGACCAACAGTGTAATCGGACCCGATTTCCCTGTCTCCTTAAGGGAAAGCTGACAGAATGGAACTAGGTTCGGGCCGTGTAAAATGCAACACTCTGTCAAGTTATGTGTAGAGCGCACACAGGGAAACCCTGGCCAGAACCAGGTCCAGACGGCAGGGAACGGATTGCCTAATCACACTTTAAAGTTATTTCAGTTATTTTTTTCATCATCAAAAATTAAAATAGAAACCATGCTAACTTTTCCCTTAATTTCAGAAATATGTGAAAACTAACCAAGCTGGAGGAATAATAGAATATAAGATACTTCAGCGCTGTTATATTCCATGCTGATGTATGATTGCAAATCGACAGTGACAGCCCAAGACCAAAGTGTTAATTGACATTAATAACTGAAGTAGAATATAAATAATTAAATAAAAGGTTTGAAGTTAGGGAAACCCAACACTATAAGCAGAGGGAAATGGTTATCTTCATTATCTATATCAGGAAAAATTAAAACAGGATTTTATAGTTTGAACTAATGCACAAGTTATAACATGATTACAATCATGCCAGCATCCACCCATTTTTAAAGGTAAAACTGATAATACCAACTGAAGCTTATAAAGTTTCAGATAGAGTAGTTTAATAAGCAATTGTAATTAATCCAGAAGTTCAGATACCTGTAACAGGTAAAACTTAAGCTAGAAGACCAGACAAGGGAAGGAGGGCAACCTGCGCAGGTAACATCCAGACTGCTATGGTTAAGATATACAGCTTTTAGAGAGAAGATATACAGCTCTTAGAGAAAAGATATACAGCTATTAGAGAGAGGATATAAAGCTCTTAGAGAGAATATATGGGGAGATGCAATAGAGTTAAGATATGGGGAGATATGTTAGAGAGAAGATATGGGGAGAGAGAGAGGAAATGCGGGGAGAGATATTAGAGAGAATATATGGGAGAAGTATATTGGGGCAAGAGTTCAACTAGCATTGCTATTCCTCTTCGAGCTGGCACAAGAGGACCTAGATTAAGTTAGTAAATACGAATTTACCCCATGCTCAGTTAGTTTAATGGGAGAAAATCTAGAACATCACACAAGCTCAGCTAATCAGTATCCTACAGTAAAGAATAGCATTAAAATAAAATACAAATATTGCACATAAAAAGTTAAAATTAAAGGGAAACACAACAATTTGCACTATAATGACCACAATTACATACACAGATATTATAATAAAATTAGATTAATTAAAAGATAAAGCAAAAGTTAATTTATTAGTGACATGCAAATTAAAAAACAATAAACATATAATTTTATTATAACAATAAAAGTGTACCTCTTTGCAGGTGCTTTGACAGGTGTGCTTTTACTATCTTCAACTACTTTTGATTTTCTGTAAAAACACAGTAATACAACAAAAAAGTAGGATAACCAAATTTGCGTAACAAAACAAAAAAAAGCAATTTATAGTGCTAGACAAAAAAAATATGCAACATAAAAGTAATGTAAAAAGAGAAAATACGAAACAATAAAAATTCGATGTTAATATGACAATGAATACTGACACTTAAAGAAAATTATACAATTTCCATTTATTGTTAGCAATATAATAAAGCTTTGATTAAAGAGATTAGACAAAAATCTTTTGTTTAGATGGTGAGTGTTACACATAATTATTTTTATTTAAAAAATTCAAGCATTAAAAAAAAAAATACAATTTAGCTATGTAATTATTACATGACATCTTAACATACACAGTTCCCCACATTAATTATTTAATTGTATCCAAATTATAAATCACAGATGAGCAAACTAGTATAGATCATTAGCTTAAAATTTAGCTTATGATGAAAGCCTCAAATAAGATATCTTAAATGTTTTAATTAATTACCCGCCCCACCATATAGTTTAGATTGTCATGTTACAATCCTTTTAGTTGATTCAAACCAGTATCTAACACTAACAGTTATTTGCAACTCTTTATAGGATGCAGCATTGGTAGTTTCATCGTAACAAAATGTAAAATAACAATTATCCATTTCACTTAACAAAGGTCGTAAAGTACACTTTCCCATTTTTTATAAAACCCTATGTGTACTTCACATGAAGTAAAGAAAAAACTTAAAAAATCAATAATTAATGCCACCTGCAATAAAAAACAAATTTAAATGAAGATAATAATTTGATGGCTGTAGAGGTGTAGAAATAATGCGTAAACAAATTTAAAGTAAATTAAATCAAAGAAGAGTAGTGCTGTAAGGTAGTAGCTCATGAAAGCTATGAAAACTGTACGCAAGCAATGTGCCACATCCATACCCAGGCAGCACCAAAACTGGCCCTCAGTTTCCCAGGGCTTTCAAGGTGTAAAAAACTGACTTTACTGACAAATATCATGAAATACTTACTGACCTAATACAGACTTTCATCAAAATACAGACTATTACTGACTAGTTTGCAGCCCTAAGTTAATAAATTATTTTATTCTGACATTGTTCATGGTCAAAAATGTTATAAAGTAATGAGATTTAAGGGAGAGGTAATTCACTAATTAAAGAAGAAATCAGTAGGTGTTGGGAACCAGGAAAAATGGATCAACATTTAGCTCAGGCATAACTTGAAGAAATAGCCATATTGTACCTATACTTATGCCATACTTTGTAAATCTGACAGCTTAGATTGGCCAACTTATCTGAGGGGACAAAATAAAACCACTAGGCAGTTATCATAAGGTTATCCAGTGATATTTTTGTTTGCCAAGTTGCCCCAGCCTACTACCCACCAAAATCTCGACCTCTCATTGTCTTCCCACCCATTTTTTTCCCCCCTGCTGTCAGAATAACAAAGTTTAATGGCATGAGCGTAGGCACAGCAATCCTCGACTGTCCATCTCAAGGCAAACCACCAATGTTGATTGAGATTTGCCACAGCAGTTAATGATGGATGGAAATACCAACACCCAAAACACGGTTAATATTATAATCAAATATTAATGATAATTTTTAACTTAATTTAATTATAATTCAGATAACACATCTTCAGGTAGCAACAAAAGGAAGCATTACTACTTTTTGCCCTATTTATTTCTTAGCTGGAGCAGAATACAAATAATTAATTAAATTCACAATAGCAAGACAAAAAAACTGTGCACCTCATATTGGAAAATCATTATTTTTAGAAAATACTGTTCTTTATTTAGGATACGGGATAGATATAGTTACTGGGATGAAATATTCTCTAAGGCATAATGTCAACCTTAATAAGGCCTCAAAACAAAATGGTCTGTTTTAATGAAATTAGTAAAATGTTCCTTAAAGTTTTTGAATTTTGAGTAGTAAAGCCTGTTAAGAAATTAAAAAGGCTCACTTTTGTGAATGTGTCCAATAAAATGTATTTTAAAAAAGAAAAGAATCCGTATGATTCAAAATTTAAGATTTTTAAAATTGAATGTTATAGTCAAACAGCTTGAGTATGTTCCAAGGAGCTGAAATACCACAAAAGTGTCCCAACTAGTTAAGTTTTAATGTTTTTACATTAAATTATTCAACATTTAATGAAATTAATTTGTGACAATTTAATTATACAGTAGAACCTCGCTTACACGACCCTCAATAACATGACAACCTAAATTACAAGTGCAATTTTCAAATCCTCTTAAGATTGCCATAACACATAATGTTTAATTAACCTTTATAACACGACTATTATAATTATCCAAACAACCTCAATAACACGGATTTTTCCAATTCACAACGTAACTAAGAACCTCTATAACAAGTTGTTTTCAGAAGTCAACCTCGATACAGCGACTCTATTACAGGAATGGGTCGACCTTGAACAAGTCTAGACTTGAAAAAATTTAGTGATTCCGTTAACCTCTATAACACGACTGATAGCCAAAATAACCTTGATAACACAACTCTCAACAAAAAGAGCACCTTGATGACAAGACTGTTTCCCTAATCCCCTTAAGACACTTCTTATCAAGGTTCTACTGTATAATGACACATTATCAGCATTTAAAAAGCAGGTGAAAGTAGATTCAACAAATTCCCTGAGAATATTAGTAAAGAAAAATTAAGCATCTTTCCTCATTTTTGTTTAGATAAATGAAGTGTTTATAATATAACCCAAGCAAATACAGTCATTTGTAATGCTTTGTTTTTACATTAATTTTATAGTCAACACAATCCATTTGATATAAAAATTACCTTTATAATTGCTTTAATTCCCTTAAATAATAAGGGGAAAAATATATTAAAGTTGAAAAAGAAGGAACCATTTTATTAATTTGACTTACCGTAATGTGTACCTCATTAATTAAAACATAAATCATGCGAATAAGCACAGCTTAGCTGCGCTAAAGTTCATGCTAAGTTATGATCATTAATTGCAACAATTTTCCCATTAGAATAAGCAGTGCATTGATTAATGTGTAAATTTAAAACAAAAAAACAATTATGCAAAGTGTATTTTTTGTGTAGTAAGAAGTAAATTAAAATTTAGAATTACCTTTTTTCAGTACTTCTTGGAGATGAGGATGAAACGTAGTCTTCATTAAACATGGAAGATTTCCCTCTGGCTCTCCTTCCAGTCACTATATTTTCTAAAAAAAAAAAAAAAAAAAAAAAAAAAAGGTATAAGTTATATGATTGTTTTCATCCAACAAAATAGACCAATTAATGTGGCACATAGCTTCCTTGCATCTTATCATCACATACTTTATTGGTTTTATGCTTTTACAAGCCACTATTGTTTAATTTATTTAATTGTTCCCCCCGTTCTTTTTAATTTGAGAAAATTGTTTTGATTTTTTACAAAAGTTAAAGAACATAGACAGTTAAAATTAATCTGGGGCTATCTGCAGTCTACTTTAGACAAACCTTACAAACTTCATAAAAATCCGATGACTAATTTTGAATATTTAGGTGTAAATAAATGTATGTTTGTGGGCATGTTAAAGAGAAACAAATGGGCGCAGAAGGTTGAAAACTTATATAGGACCAACAATGAGCTAATTATGACCTACCAAAGAAATTTCATTAAAATCGGACATGTAGTTTTTTAAGATATGTTGGCTCGCAAAAATTGAGCGACAGAAGCGGAACCAAAAATGTTCTCAGATGTCTGAAATGGATTTCTGTCTTGGAATTTTTGAAATCGGAGACTCATAATATTTTTCTTGGAATTTTTGTTCTTCTACAGAACGATCACATAGCTTCGGGTTACATTCGGTAAGCTCGGAAGCAAAATAATAAATAATTTTGTAATTAGTATGATAGAAAAGTTTACAATAACAATGATAATAGCAAGTGGTAGTCAAAATAACAAGGGGACATGCCTAGCCAAGTAGCACAACTCCATATCCTTCCATATCTGGTGAGTTTGAATCTCAGAGAGGTGAGACATTTTTAACTGATGATCATCATATTGAGTGGATGATATGAGTGGCAGGAGCCCCTGATGATATGTTGTGTGTAAAAGAAAGCAAAAGAAAACTAGTTTTCCTGCTGAAATTTATTCAGAACTTATATAGTTTTATTATGTAGAGTTAGGTGTTGGTTGGAATGAAAGTCCATTTTAATTTCTTTTTTTATTTTATTTTACAAAGCTTTCGCCTAGGGAACCTGGGCTTCTTCAGTATTTTGAATGGTAGAATACTGTAAATTTAGAGAAAATGGTCAAATGGAAAAAAGCATTTACGAAATTAGGAAATGAAAGTCTTACCAAGTTAGTAAAAATTGTGATTGTTTTTAGCTGGTTTTTGATAAGAATTTGTATACTTTTTTATATCTGACATACCTAATCAAAAATTTTGAATTATTTATTTTTATTTGTATTATATATAATATTTGTGTAAATGTTACTTAATTTATTGGTGTCTTGTTTCAAGTTTATGTTGTTTGTATTTGATTTTATGTTATAACATTTCCAGTGTAAGTCGTTTTTTTCAGTGTGTAAAATATTATATTTATCTGTGTTTAGTGTTGTGTGCGTGTTCTGATATAGCTGTGTTAGTGTTGTTGTTTGAGATGTCTTTGATGTGTTGATGAAATCTGTTTTTGAATTGTTGTGAAGTTTCTCCTATGTATGTTGCAGGGTATTGTTTACAGTTTATTTGGTATACGACGTTATTTTGTTGTAGAGGAGGGATTGGATCTTTGAGTTTAGAGTATAAAATTGATTTTAGGGTGGTGGAATTTTTTTTAGCTATTTTGATATTATTGAAAGGTTGAAATAATTTTTTAATTTGTTCAGTAGTGTGTTTTATGTAGGGCATAAAAAAAAATATAAAAATTCTTTTCAAAAAACAGCTAAAAACAATCAAAATTTTGACTAACTTGGTAAGACTTTCATTTCCTAATTTCGTAAATGCTTTTTTCCATTTGACCATTTTCTCTAAATTTACAGTATTCTACCATTCAAAACACTGAAGAAGCCCAGGTTCCCTAGGCGAAAGCTTTGTAAAATAAAAAAAAAAAAGAAATTAAAAAGGAATTTCATTCCAACCAACACCTAACTCTACATAAGAAAACTTTCAATTATATAGTTTTAGTTTGATATTATTTGTAAATTAAATGATGATCAAAGCTAGTAGTTATTAAATTTTTAAGTTATAGCAGTGTTTCAACACTACATATATTAACATATAAAATGATCAATTCTTCTTAAGAGTTTTACCCACCAGCAAAAAGAATTTCCAACTCTGTACTTTTGATCAACGTCAAATTAATGTTATTTAAAGGGATTCATACTAATATGCGCTCTTACATCGTACATTCTTCTTTTTAAAGTTTATATAGCCAAATCCCAGTTGGATTTGGGAGAAAAAATTGAACACTGCCCTTTACACGTGAACAATAAAATTTACCTGATTTGTTAGCTAGACTGTCGACAGCCTGCTTAATAGATTTCATGTGTGCTCCCTTAATAGCCATTTTGTCAAAGTCCTTTGTAACTTGCTGCCCTTCACCGGCCATGGTCAATACATATTTGACCCAATTCTCCTCCCTAAAACATAAATATATTTTTAAATTCAAGCAACATTGTCATGAGTAGCTAACAAGAAAAATTGTTGTAGCTAAACGTGGAGAATTCGAACAAGATATAATACTGCGTTTCTAATAATGAATTGACTTCCTTCAAAATAACCTAAAAGATAAACAAATTTACCTTAAAAAAATAAATCAATTTAACTATTAATAATTTTTAAAATTAATTACCTTTCAATTGAACCGACAGTTAAATCAGTTTCTTCATCCAAATCAAATAAAACAGATGATGCAGGTATAAGTTCAGCAGGGAAGATGTTGATGCTCTTCATGTCTCTTTCTAAACCATCGTAGAATGTTACTGTCAGATTTTGATTGCCTTTCAAATCTGCTAACGCTAAATCTCTGACGACACCGGGATAAAACCAGCCGCTATTAGGCCATTTGGCAAACACTGCAAGGCCCTTGATATCTATAAATTAATAATTAAATAGAAGAATTATAATTTTGGTTTTCAGTGTTTATTTGTTTGAGTGAAAGCTTCAACTTTCTTTTGGTCACTATTCTATAAAGAAGTAAAGGAACTGGGAGCTCAGATTGGTTAGGAAGACTTTTACTTTTAAAGCCATGATAGATAATAATAATATAGCCATAATACACTGTACCTAAGTATAAACAGTTTGTGGTAGTTATTTAGATAATTTCAAAATTTAATAGATTTGATCCATTCAGACATTTAGTCACATATTCCCTAATTGGAAAGGGTTACCACAAGAGCTAATAGTTGATCATAAAATAAAAAATCGGGTACAGGGTACCTCGGAACTTTTCCTCACTTCAGAGGCCACTAAAGTGGCCTCTCCTGCTGCTTCGCAGCAGGAGGAAGCAGCATTGGACGTGGTCAGTACTTGGATGGGTGACCGTTCTGAACAAACTGATTTATTATCATTCTTCAAGAAACCTTATTTTTATTTAATTATTTGAAGTTTGGTGGTATTTTGACAGATGTAAACAAACTTTGACGTCATCAAAATTATCGCACTAATAAATAATTATATACACTTATAACTTTTAAACTAATTAATAGAATTTCATCGGTTTTTTTTTTTTATATTTGTTTCTTAATTTTTTCTGGTTCCAACGATATGCTATAAGTCAAAAACCTATATGTAATTTCAGTATTATTAACCGTCAAAGTTTCAAATTCATAAATTTATAACTTCAAAATGGCGGTCAAAATCAAAATGAAATTTAGTGGGCTTGTTTGTCATACTGAGAGGTACATTCGAGCCAAATTTCAACTCGATCAGGACCATTTTCGATTTATTACGATTTTTTTAAATTTTTGCTGATTCAGCAAACTGGGTTAAAGATGGCGGAAAAAGTTGATTTTCCGGGCGGCACAACTACAGGTTAGGACTGATTTTTCTGCCAAGTTTCAACTCTCTAGGTTAAATACCTTGGGCGCTACAATGATAACACATATACACACACATACATACGTCATGCTGAAAACCACTCAGGAGGTCTTAAAAACACCTAAAACGGATAATTCCGTTGAAATCTCGAAAAAAAAAAATTTTGGTGAAAACAATACTTTTCCTACTATTAGTAGTGAGAAAAAGTAAAAAGAGAGAGTTTTGCCACTCTAACAAAAAAATCAAATAAAGAAAGATAAAATAACTAAATATCAGAGGAAACTAAACTCTATGTGGATACTAGCTCTTAAGCCCCGTTTACACAGTGATAGCTGATGCGAATGTTGGGATCATGATAGCAACTATCCCATAAACTATCAGTGTGTAGACTACGTGATAGATTCTGTCGTGATAGAACTATCAGCCATCACACAATCTCGCCTGACGAGATAGTTGAGTGTTCTATCATAGCAGTAACAGTACTCACGCAGCAGACTTAAGAACTAACTCACTATATACTAGATGCTGATTGGCTTATTGTTTGTTTATACTTTTATATCATGTGATAACAGATCTAAAAGGCAGCAAATATGATGGCTTGCTTCACATTTTATATCAGATTTTGTTGCTTCTGACAATATGAATTCTGTTTACTGTATATGTATTATAACATTATAAAACATTAAAAGCTCTATATCTGTATATAAGTCAGAAATGTAGGATATGGATATAACTTTGAGTACTAGACAACAAGTTTTGACATGTGTTAACTCTCACTGTAAAGACTGTACACCTTCGCAGTAGTTCTATGACGTTGACTGACATTATGGGAGAACTATCACAGTGTAAACGGGGATTTAGTCAGGAGGGATGTCCCAGGAAAATAAATATTAACATCTAGCATTTTAATTTATCAACCATACAAAAACCAAAGTTGGAAGGGGTTTACAATTTATGAACAGATGGGCTCTATACATAAAGGTAGGTGAACAAAGAGGAGAACCTACTTGGTCTAGCTGAAGAAGAGGACAAATCCCCTTCTCATAGCTATTCTATATTAACACGTTGAGAGTAGACCACCCTCTGGGAACGTGGTGCTAGTTGGTCAATGCTGGGGCGTGCCAGATTCAGGGAACATTCTCCCCCAACTACACTCTTAAACTCTTAACTGATTTTTTAATGGCCAGGCCCACGCTTCAGATTCTTTCTAACCATTTAGGCCTGCAGAGCGCATCTATACGGTTCTTCTTTCGTTCTTCAGTTATTGATTTTTTGTGTTATTTCCCAGCCCTTGTTGTATCAAGCAACTGTTTTGGCCGCCATCAACAAGCTTGACCACTCAGCTTACTAAAGGGAACTAAGGTCCTCCCCTCCCAAGCCAAGTACTCACATTCTGTGGGTCAGTCAGTCTTCTTAGTAGATATAGTACTATAAGAACTTAACATAACTTGGACTTTTTAAGTCGCACAATAACAATCAGATCATCTGAAGAAGACCGCACTAGAACAGCCGATTCAGTGTAAAGGCAGTGAGTTATTTGGTTATTGAACTAAACCTCTATAAAGATTAGTTGCTATCACACATTGGAGAAAAATACAGTTGAGGATCTTGATATAAGAAGTTTTGTCACGCCATGTTTGCAACATAGGTCATGAACAAGATTTATTACTGCTTAGGACAATTATTATTTGTATTAAGTACCCTGGAGTAAATGCAACACTGTTCAGGAAAGCAGTCATTACAGCACAAGTACCAATTAAGGAAAAAGTTGAACAAAAAAACATCAGAAAAAGGTTTTTTACCTTTGAGGTTGACTTCTTCAAATGGATCAGGTGAATCACTATCATGTCCAACATCATTCTTTTCCGATCTGGTTGAGCCTTTGGTAGCTTTCGTACTACTTTTAGACCTCTTGCTTTTTTTACTGCTATGACCCTAAAACAAGAGAATAAAAATTGAAAATATAAAAAAAGTGCCAATAATAAAACAAATTTAAAACAGCACATGAACTATTGAAATATAAAATTAATTAGAAGGCTTTCAAGGTAGCTATATTCAATGCAAAAATTTGGGATTTTCAATCCACTATTCAACCAAACTGGTTGAATATGAAAACATACTCACAGCGAAGAATCAACCAATTCATTGTCAAAAATCACTACAGCTCTTACCGTAGGTGCACATTTAAAAGGAGATTATTCATGTTCGTTCTTAATTAAATTGGTATTAAATCTGCTTAGCTATGTGTACAAACTATTTAGAGAGTTGAACAAAACTATTTCAGATTTTTTTTTCCTAGGGAAAAGGCTTATTGGTTGGATTCGTATTTAAATGGACTACATTTAAGAATTCTTTAATCAAAATCGTCCGTTTTGTTTTTGATAATTTTTTCAACGTTTTTCCAGAGTTTTTGGGGTGTAGTGCTTTTAACTTGGAGCTAAAATTCATTTCTTGATTTCACCTTGTACATGTATGCAAATGTAAAAAACATGTACGCCAAAATTGGTTCAGTAGTTCAGACTCGACACATCTACACAAAAAAACACTTTTTTGGACTCTCAAAACGTGTGTAAATCCATAAAAATCGATTTTTTGTGCCATCACAATACTTTCTCTTTATATATGGGAAAGTATAAAATAATATAACAAGCCAAGGGTCAAAGCTACATGAAAAATTTAAGAAAACTTGATTAGAAGTTTAGTATTCTTTTTAAAAAATCAGAAATATGAAGGGCAGCTTCTCTGGGCTCTTTTTATTTCTCATGTCTTACTCAATAGATTTTAATGAAAACAGATCAAAGGGGATTTTTAATGTTGTTTTCAAAATGTTCATTATTACTTGTGCCCCTTGGCTTTTCAATGCCTCAAATGAGGAATTAGAAGATTTTATTTTGGACATGCAACTTTAATATACATTACCTTAACTTTCTGCTCAGCAGTAAAAACTTTTAGACTGTCAACAGTTTTAACAGTTAAAGTCTTAATTTCAGTCAGAAGATCCATACAATCCTTAATTTTAATTTCATCCTTAGTCTTCATGAAGTCATCAAGACACTGGTAAGCGGTATTAATGTGATCGATCAGAAGTTCTTCATCGGTTTTCTTTTCCTAAAAACAAATATTAAAGTTATTTAGAAAATAAATAAATACTTTGAATCCAAGGTCTATAAAAACAGACTTTCAAGAGCATGGTGGACTGCTCTAGAAGTCTGTGCTTCCTCCTTTGTTTGTAAAATATCTCAGAAAAACAGCTTAAGATATTCCAACATTGGAGTTACGGAATGGCAATTAACTTTCTCCATCCACAAGCAAGGGAATTATGTATATGGGTGATTCCAATTTAAAGTGCAATTTTCATGTCCTAGATGAATAACTGGAGCGTTTTTCACATAATTGACAGGATTTTTCTAAACGGTAACTCAGTTAAGCTTACAGAACTACAACCAAGCAAAAAAATAATGCGCCGCTTAATTTTAATCGCTACAAAAAATTTCAAAAGGCAATTTTGTAACAACCGTGGCTGTCCTTAAGTCAGTTGTTCTTATTCACTTCACTCTAGCTCATACATTAATAATTTTATTCAATAACTTATTGGATAATTTTGAAGTAGGGTCCTACCAGGATTAAAATATGTGTTAGTTATTAAAAATAATAAATTATTACTAAACGGAACTTCAAGTTAAAGTTTGTCCTTTAAAAAAATTAAATTACCGTGGCATTATATAAATGTGACCCTACTCTGGTTGTGGCAGGGAGATTTTAAGTGGCAAGAGATTTTTGGAATGCTGCAACACTGGTTTTCTAGCAACAGTTGAAAGGGGATGAGCTGAACACTTCAGTTGGGAGCTAGCGCTAACTCCGATTCTTCCAGTTACGTACCCTTTTAAACGTAATTACCGTGCATGTTATTAAAGTCTATTTTCAAAAACTGTTTAGGTTAAGTTATAGTTCATTGTTTAGGCTTTTAAGAGTGCTATTTAATGGTGTATTAAAATTGGATTTTTATTTTAAAAAACTGACCAAAATATTTTCTTAAAGTGTGAAATGTAACAACCGTGCACGAAAATGTGTAATTCACGTGCCTTAATTACCATGTTTCAAATAAACTTAATTCCGGCCTAAAAATTTAAAAAATTATTTCCCATCTGTCCTGCATGCTGCAATATATCTGAAATTAGTCTGAGAACATTCCATAATTTTTCCTGAATTGTTTTAAAAAGTCAAAATTTTCAATCTAAGTCCAATTTTAGATACCAAAATAGCACTTTGAATTGGAATTACCCATATAAGCAATTCTGACCACTACCAATATTATATTATTTATAAAGCCACTTTTCTACCCTAAGAAACATTTACAACACACACAAAAAAAAACCTCTAGAGCTATAACAGGTCTCCTTATAAGAAAGGAGGCTATAATAAATAGATTTTGCAAAGATGAAGATGAGATTGTAGCCTCACTTAAGTTTCACAAAAACAAAGTGACAAGCTAGAGGTAAATAAAAACAAGGAACAGCTAGTCTTTGGGATCTTGTTAAAGATAACAATCTAGAAGAGGTTCTATAAGAAGATAGAGCTATTTGGGTAATAGAGGGGAGGCCTTGAGGGGGCCCCACTCAGGGAAATCTAATCTTATCTTAGGTGTTTCCTTTGACTAAGAGCTTAGTCAATTAATCATACTGAAAAAAACTACCAAATAAAAAAGTAAATCAGCTAATGAAAATAACAGTATAACACTAGATTTTCATTAATTAAATCAGACAATTGAGGAATTGGTCAACAGTTAAGTAATAGTTGCAAACATCTTTACGTAGGTAAGTTCATTCGTAAAGTTCTTCACAGGTTGAAATCAAATAAAAGAGCAAAGAAAACAAATCGGAGTTAATTCTAAAGTATACATTCTTTTTTTAAAAAATACAAATAAGACAGCTTCACAAATGAGACATTCAAATTTTCATAGCTACTTGAGCATATGCATACTAAATATACTTAATGAATCAGTATGAGATAAAATTTGTTTTGGAAATTAAAAAAAAAGGCCAATGCAAATGGAAATAAGATCAAATTACATAAATAATTTAGTGTTGTCCAAGAACAATAAACTATTCAACTCCCTTTAACTTTAATTGTAAATTAGGCTAAAAAATATTATCTTGATAAAACTTCATCCTCAAAATCATATGATAACATTTAAGCATGGTAATATGTTTAAGTCAATAAAATCCGTAATGGATGAATGAGATGGATTGGCAATGTAGAAAGGATGCCAGAAGAAAGAGTGGTGAAAAAGGAAATCTGAGTGGAAAACGATTAAGAGGAAGACTTAGGTAGAACCCAGGACAGGTTCTGAGTAGAATCCAACCTCAAAGGACTGTGGCCTAGGGCAGAGGCCTCTCGAGACAGAATGTGTTGCAAGCCTAGGCTTTTGAGAGCTGTAGCACCTCTCGAGACAGAATGTGTTGCAAGCCCAGGCTTTTGAGAGCTGTAGCACCTCTCGAGACAGAATGTGTTGCAAGCCTAGGCTTTTGAGAGCTGTAGCACCTCTCGAGACAGAATGTGTTACAAGCCCAGGCTTTTGAGAGCTGTAGCACCTCTCGAGACAGAATGTGTTGCAAGCCTAGGCTTTTGAGAGCTGGTGCTACAGCTCTCAAAAGCCTGGGCTTGCACCTCTTGAGACAGAATGTGTTGCAAAAGCCCAGGCTTTCAAGAGCTGTAGCACCTCTTGAGACAGAATGTGTTGCAAGCCCAGGCTTTTGAGAGCTGTAGCACTTCTTGAGACAGAATGTGTGGCAAGCCCAGGCTTTTGAGAGATGTAGCTCCTCTCAAGACAGAATGAGTTGTAAGCCAAGGCTTTCGAGAGCTGTAGCACCAAGGATGTATGTAATATGTTTAAGTAAACCTATGACCAAGTCCAAAACTGGTCATTTTCTCATAATGCAGTAATCTTTCATGACATTTTAAACTATTAAACAAGTCTTAAGACAAATGGAAAATCTAAGATCTAATAAATACCTCATGGACTTCTTCTTCCTCTTTGTCTTCTTCTTTGTCAGTAACATCACTTATTTCAACCTGCTGTTTTCTATCAGTTTCATCTTTATTATCCTCCTCAGTTTGTCCGTCTACTTCTTCCTTCATCTCAGCATCTTGTGGCTCTTCAACGACAGGTTCAGCTGTATTTTCTTCTACTTTATCATCATGCTGATTATCCTCACTTGCACTCACCTCTTCTACCTTAGTTTCATCTTCCGAATGTTGTACATCATTCGATACAACATCTGTTTCTGCATTATCTGAAACTGAAGAAATACATTGTCAGATACAATATTAGATTAGGAGTAGCTAAAAAGCAATTTCTTCAGAAGTTAAGTCCAATCAACAAGCTGACTCAAACAGATTTTCAGTATGTTTTAACAGCAGTGCCTCTTAAACATAAAATGATTCAAATAAAGCCAGAAGAGTATTATCATTAATGGCTTCCCTAGTTCTAACTCTCTAAAAAAAAAATTGAAACCAAAATAACCATATTTTTATTTTTTTAAAAAAAATGGTCCCAGACAACTGAGACAAACATTCTCAAATACGAGTTCATAATTACTAGCGTTGGGAACCAATCGATTGAAAACAGTCGACTAAACGGTTGTTTTAAAATATTCATTCATTCGGTTGTGGATATCTAGTTTTCATTCGACTGATATTAGTCTATAGTTTGGAGTTGTATTAGTTGTAATTCGGACGTGTAGCTGTGGACGTGTGTATAACGAGATAACGAGGGTCATGCGCCTTCTCACCCCTCCTCCACTCTGAGCCCTTCACCGTTGTTCCTTTCCCCTACCCAAAACCAAAAAACATCCGAATGAAAAATTCGACTGGATTCAGTCTCAGTCTACATTTTTTCATTCGAATGAAAACGATGTCGTAGCAGGCTGTAGTTTGGGACGAGATAACGAGTGTCAAGCGCCTTCTCACTCTCACCCCCCCTCAGCTCTGAGGCCTTTACAGCCTCCACCGTACTACTCCTATATAAAAAAAAACCATTCGATTGAAACATTCGACTTGCGGGTTCAGTCTCGGTCTATATCTTTATTCGTATATCCTATACCCGCTATGAGACTGTTTTCAGTCGATTGAATTCAATCGACTGTTTTTTCCCGAATCGACTTATTCATTCGGTTGATTTTTTCTAGTCGGTTGTCCCAACGCTAATAATTACTAAGCCCAGTTTCTTCATATAATTATTATTGAACAGTTAATCATAAAAATAACTTCTCCTCAGCGGGGAATCAAACCCGGCTTCACCCTGTCCTCGTTAAAAGCTATTTTCTCAGGAATTAGATAAACGGCTTATATCGTTAGATCGTATTTAAATGGACTACATTTAAGAAATCTTCAAAAGCGTCGGAAAGGGTAAGCGGTATAATTTTTCTGAACATGTATGCCAAATTTCGTCAGAATCAGCTCAGGCTCTGCACGTTCTGCACAGACAACAGACAGGATTTTTTAAAAAACCGCTTTTTTCGATTCAAGGGACCTTAAAACATGTAAATCTATCAAAATCTCAAAATCAAATTTTCTCACCATCACAATACTTTCTTTTTTAAGAGAAAGTAAACTATCACATTTTTTGTAAATATTTAATAAGGATATTAATTCATAAAAAAGCTACCTTAATTTATTACTTTTTAAAATTATTTATACAAGAAGTAAAAATGAAAATACTTTTTTATTTTTGATGCTGTAAGAATTTAAATACTAAAGTAAGAAGGGTATTGTAAAATTAAACCCTCTGGTTTTGATCTACTACATTTTAATAATGAGTTAAAAAAAAAATGATTGCTTAAGTAAAATATTACTTCAGTATGTCATAGTAAGTGAACAAGAGGAAACGAATAGTGCATTTGTGACTGTTTGCTTGTTTCTGTTGGGCAAAATGACCCAGTGTAATAAACTCGATATCACAGTGATAATAATCCTGATTTAAATCTAAATCTTAGTAAGCACTCGAAAAAACTAAGTCAACTTATATTATTTACCTGGAGCAGGTGTAGAATCAGGTTCAGGTGGCTCTTCAACTGTGTGGCCTTTATTGTCCTGTTCCATTTCATCACTCTGATCAGGTTGCACATCATGAGGCTTCCCACGATCAGTTTCATCTTTGACCTCGTCACTCGTTGTTACACTGTCCACTTTCTCCTCAGTGCTGAAGAAAAATCAAATAAATAATAATATATTTAGTATGGATCAAGTAACATCTATCAAAATTAATTAATTGAACTAAACACTTGCTACATGGAGATGAAAGTATGAGTTTTAGAGATGTTGACTTAAGATATTAATCAGAGCTTTTGATTCAGGAGTCCAAACAAAATCAGTTTCTCAAAAATTAATACAAAATGTACCTGAACTTGAATTTCTTTAGATCACTGATAATAATCAGGCTTCCTGAGTTAAAACTCTAATAAATCTTTATCACTTAAATTAAAAAAATGATTTTCAACCAAATCTCCATCCTCCAAATTACCATAACCACTTGTTACAGTGTTGTTACACTTGTAACTTGTTGAGCTAATCCTCGAAATGAGGCTATTTTCAGACCTACAACCTCCATTTAATGAAAAAATAGTATAATTGATTTTAGTGGTAGTAATAATATATTATTTGTTTAATTTTCTCCATACTTTGTGGCTACAGGCGAAATTATAGTTTAAAATAAATTTAATTATTAAATAATTATATTATTTTTGTTAATCTCCATTTAATCCCTTAGAAGTTATATTTTCCTTATTGCTGAGGTCTTTAGGGATGATAAATTAAAAAATTAATAGTTTTACATTAATTTATTTATTTTGCAATATTTCACCCAATGCTGCTATATAGTTCAACAGCTGCTAAGAGTAACTGTTGAATTATAGAGTGATGTAAATAATTTTTAAATGTTACTCCTTCACTCTAATTAAACGTACAAACCACAATCATATCTGCACACATAAGGCCTGATGATGCCCAGGTTTGGGTGAAATATCGCAAAATAAATAAATTAATGTACATGTACAAATATTAATTTTTAAATTCATCACCCTTAAAGACCTCTGCAATAAGGATATTATAAGAAAGCAATTCAGTGCCTCAGAAGTAAATTATAGTTAGTCATATTGAGCAATTACAAGAGAGCTATTTCATATTTTTAATAAATTAAAAAAAAATTAAAAAAAAACAAAAAAAAAAACAGTTATAATACTTTACTATCGTTATCTGCCAGTGTAATGTAGTACATTCCACAAAAAGTCAATTTAAAAAAAATGGACTTACAAAAATTTACTGCTGAGATACAGAATTAAGCCATTGAATTTTGTTTATTGCTTATCTCTAAAATATTTTGAATTGAATTAAGTCATATTAAAAATATTATAATATTTTGTGTCAATAAATGGTTATGTTTATATTTCTCTTAATCTACACAGAAATAGGTTGTTTGGTGTAGGGAGAAATTGTCACTTTACACATAAATGGATGTGACCGTAAGTGTGCAACAGGCATCTATCCCAAATTTTCGTTAGTAATAGGATTTTGGTTAAATGCCTACTGTTAATTATGCTTTGGAGACATGATATTTTCCCCAAAATCTTATAATTAATGTCTTACATTACTTTTGTTCTAAGAGAACTTACTCATTTTGGACAGGTCCAGAGTTATTCAGCTGAGATTTGCTAGGGGAATTAGAGATAGAGCCACTCTTAACATGTTCCTCGTCATCGCAGTTCATTTCCTCCTTATTGTTCACAGCGTGTTCATTTTCTTTTTTTTCCATAACTTCATTAGTAATTTCCTCTTTCTCGACAATCTCTGGTTCGGCTATTTTCTTAATACTTTCTTCATTATTCCTGTTTAAAATTAAGACAACAATTAACCAATTTAGAGGGTGTACATGGAAATTGTTAAGAAAACTAATAAATAAAATTTTAAAAAAAATTATAACATTTTATTATGTTATGGGACTTCTTTAGATTGTTACTCCCCTTATAAAAATAGAGAGGAGTGACATTTTAAAGAAGAACAGTTCTTCTTTCGACTGTTACTCCCCTTATAAAAATATGAGCGTGAGATTCCTTTGTCCCAAAGTACATTGTACTATTTCTTAATAGTTATTTAGTCAAAGTAATTTATACTCGAAAACAACATAGGGGAGTAACAATCTAAAGAAGTACCTTTGTTATTACAGTAAAACTTCATTATAATGGACTAGTACGGGCTAAAGATTGTTGTTTAATGAAACTAGTTCAACAATATAACTCTTTCTTTAAAAAATAACTCAAATAATAATGTGTACAAGGGTGTACATCAATGAAAGTAGAGAAGTTAGCTATCAAAAGCGTCTTTTATACATCAAATTAAAAAACAGCCTTAAAAATAGGTTTAATTGAAAATTATGTGTACCTGTATACTGCATTCTACGTTAATCTTTTGAACAATAAGATCCTGGTTCATGCTGATAGCTTACTTTTATTAAATGGGTTTCTTTTTTTTATTTAATCAGTTAACTGACAGAGGTGCCTTGCAGTCAGTCTCATACACCATATAATAGGGCAAACGGGAGTCAATAAACACACAACACTATTATAGTAGAAAAGAACCGTATAGTTCGCCCTGGCCCCTTGTGTATCTTATATTAATAAATAATAATAAATCAAAGAAATAATTAAATACGTACAAAGGCACAGTCTCGTCCGCAGGAGTTGTGTCCATAACTTCAGCATTGGAGAAAGGAGCTTGAGTTTCAACAGGTCCATCAGTAGCCATTTTTAAAGTAAAAGAATTCTCATTTGTTTCCATTACTGATGGTAATATATTGAGAGGTCTCCTCTTTACCTAACACAAATAATATAATTATTAATTAATAGAAATAATAATAAATAGACCAAAATTATATTTACCATTACTTTAAAAAGGAAACACTAATAAAAATTATAGATTTATAATTAAAAAGATAATGCATCATTATCACAAGTTGGTGTTATTTTACCAATAAATAAAGAGGGAAAACAATAAAAAGTCCAGTCATGCACCATGACTTAATGAGCGAATTTTCAAAGAAAGCTGCATATTATTGGCTTATAATAATATAGGAAAATGTTGGTTTAGAATTTGGATGGGTGAAAAAAAAAATTGGGACACAGGGGTACGGTGTACAAAAGTGAAAATAGTATTTACCCTTCAAGATGCATGTCGTTAGAAAGCTCTTTAAGAGTACAGTAATTGTTATGTACACTTTTGTCATATTTTCATATAAGAGGGGGGGGGGTTAAAATGGAAAAAACACGTTTTTTGACCCTAAATTGTCAAAATTTGACCCCTAAATGAACTCCAAAAATTCTGGCCAACGAACTCATCCTTTCTTTTGATATTATTGACATTTTAAAATTTGATTGAAATTTTTAAGGGCATTCTAAGGGGAGATATCGTCTGGAGTGACAAATATATCCATATAAAAAAGTGTTAAATTTTAGGAATCGATTCAAAATGGTCTAAAACGGATTTCCATGGAGAAAATTTTCAAAAATTCGCATTACAATAGCTCAATTTTCTTTGAAAATTCACTAAAAGCAGTGATCTAAAGACCATTATAAATTGACACTGTTCACTGTATTCATTTATACATTTACTTTAAGTGATCATCAATGTAATTCAAGCCCCTTAGATATGTCTGTGATCGGACCATAGTTTCAGGTAGAGTGTACACTAACCAACCACTCAGGTATGTCAACACCCCCCCCCCCCCCCCCTCAGTTATATAAAGTAAATATTTACCTTATACTCTGGATATTCACTGTCACTCTATGATGAGGTAGGTAAGAAGTTTTAATTGACAGCAGGAATTTAAAAAAAAGAAAAAAAAATGAACAAAAAGGTTCAGCATTCAAGTGGACACATACACATATTATACAAAATATTTATATTAACAAAATAATAGCTTTAATGTCAGTAAAAAGTATTATGTTGGTATTAATATAAGAAGATTTTGACATCAGCTAGATCAAAAACAGCTCTTTTTTATAGAAAAAAACATAATAAATTACTTAATAAGTATGTTATTAACTGCTAATTAGTATTGAAAACCTAATCAAGAGAGTCTCCTTAAAATAATTTAATTAATTCTCATCACAATAACTTGTACAGAAAGTAAAATTAATTAAATTTAATACTGATTAGTAGGGGAGAGGGATTGTACGAAAAATAAGAATAGAAAAATAATTAAAACATGCTTTTCAATATGTACACAATACGTCCTCAATAAAAGTATTAAGAAAATGTTTTTTTCCTTTAATAAAAATATTTAATTAAACTATAAAAAAAAAAAACTTAACAGATCTAACCTATTTTGTAAGGTATCTAAAGATGTTATTTTAAATTTGATAATTTTGTTGTTATACGAATGCAAATTTACCGCCAATAAACAAAACAAGTGAAAGAGAAGAATAGATAAAGCAACAACTGACTTGCTACATTATATTTTGGATAAAGTTAAAAAAGATGTAGAGGTAGAAAGATCCTTCAGTTACTTCCTATTTATTAAAAGGTAGCGAACAGCAACAGGATCGGTCTTTATGAAGAAAACGACGGTGCGTGATAAGTCACTTAATATGAAACAACTTGCACACTTATTATGACAAGAAATCGTATTTAGTAATCTGTTAAAAGTTAATAAAGAAGATATAAGAGAATAAAAATCATTTAATTGATTGCAAGTAAGATTCGATATAGAAATATTCGTTCAAGGGCGTCTTCGAAATCTCAGCCTTTAGAGAAATTTAAACATTTAAATGAGATGAGAGTCATTTACTAACAAAATACGCAAGGTTTCGATACAAAATAAGGAAGCGAAAGACAAAAGATCAAAGAAAAAAGCCTAAACAAAAGTACGGAACCAAAACATTACGCGTCCCCAGGGTCGGCAAGGCAACGTTCTGTTATAACTAGACATAACCCAAGCCAAGGACCTGGGCTCCAGTATAGGTAACAAGTCAAAAAATAATTACTTTAAAATTAACGATAACATAAAAAAGGATGCGATTAAATAATGTAAAACTAGAAAATTGTGTACAAAACAGTGTAATTACCAAGAAAATAATGCCTAACCGACTAACGAGGAAGCGGGCACCGCCAACTCTGTTAACAACGTCAAATAATCAAATTTTCGTAAAAGAGACGGAAAACAGCGGTATTTTAAAGATTATATGTGTAAAATAACAACTTACTTGTAGTAATAAACAGCTAAATGAGGTAAAGTTCAGTAATTTGAACAATTTACGAATAAAAGTTGTGAAGAAAAAAAGACGATAATTGGTATAACCTCCCTATAGTTTGGCTTTTGTACCAAAGTGCGCCCTAATACAAGCAGTTTTACCAACCCAACAGATGCTTTTAAAATCGATTTTTTTTTTTTCCTTTCTTTCTGGGCCTATTTAAAGTTTAATAATATAATCATATGATATTAAACTAAATTAATTTAAAAATAATATGTGAGTATGCATAACGAACCGATAATTTTACACCTTTTAAGATATTTGAAGTCAATGATCCAGCGCCAAACTCAAAAAAACTGTTGTAACTTGTATGCAGTAGTCCTCAAGTGAACGACTTCGATCCATTTTTACAAATTATAAGTATTTCGAAGGTAGAAACATTTTGCAAAGTACGTACTCTATCGTTTTTATTGACACATTTATGTACTACGCACTACGCGTTACAAAAACAATATATCCTTGAATTTTAGAGAACCGGAAGACTAGTAGACTAGTTAAAGAGATAAAAAATAAAACTAAAACTAGTTAGAAAAAGAAGAAGAAGACGCTGATTAGTGATTTGATTACGTTATCATATCATCAGAAGTTTTGTGTTTACGTTTTTTATCCATTTTTTTTTAATTTGCGTCAGTAAACCTCTTTAGTAATTAAACTAGATTATAAATTACTTCAGTTTAACAAGTACGCTAATAATTGGCTGATCCTTTAAATGCTTAGAAAGTATTATCTTCTTTTCCCTTATTGTAAGGTAACTCTATGCTAGTCCTAATTTTAAAGTTCTGTTATGATGCCTATATAAATTATTCTTTTTGGCCTAGAATATATAGTGCTTTATGTTTTAGCAGACTTGCTCAAGATTATTTAAATTTTTAATTAGTATCTTGATCTCAGCATGTCAACTGAGAACGCCGAAGAGAGTGTGGATGAAAATATTTACCATTATGATTTTACAACTGCGTCATCTTGGGAAATATTCATCGCCAGAATTGAAGAAATTATTTACCAGTGGAAATTGTCTCTGGGGAAACGGAAAAAATCAGTCAGGGATTCGGATTTTTCCAAGCTGGATTGGAAAATTTCGACGGAAGAGATTTTGTTTGCCGACACAAAGTTTACCCTTTCTTGGCATAAAGGAGAAAGTTCCGACGAATCAGAGGAATCTCGAGAAGTCGATGTTATTGATGAAGCTATGAGTATAGACAGGGATTTTGCTTGCACACCTCATGTAATCGCATCGTATTATGGTCTTTCAGAATTTGTAGTATTAGATCCTATGAATATTTCTTTATCACATAGCAAGCTAAATACTCTTACTAGTGCAGTGACAATCGCTATTACAAATGCCCAGTGTGAAATTCCTTTTTTCGTTAGGGCTTTAGATCCAAAACAGAATTTTTACGTAGGAGTGGCCTGTGGTCAGACAGTTCGAACTCATTTTGACATGGTAGATTTGAAGAAAGTTCCTCAGCAGTGTCAACATTTAACAGGACTGACCCACATTTTTAAGTCTAATTTAAAAAGAAACTGTGGTAAAGATGTGCTTGTTTCTGCTAGATTATCTTATCAACTTAAAAATTGGACCTCATTTGCTTGGAACAAAGAGCAACTTGATGTTGATTTCTCTGACTTTGAGAACATGGATGAACTTTGTAAACTTCCTCTTGGGTGTTTGTACGAACCTATAGCCTGGTTAAGTATCAGAGCTATGTGGTCAGGCCTTCCAGAAGGTTCAATTGTCGATGGACCAGGCTATTCTGATTTGGATCCTCGTCAAGCTCCTAAATGGGTAATATCAATTGGTAAAATGGATGATATCACTTGTTTATTGACAGATTATCTTTTGGATTTTACTCATTTCTGTTCTTTCAACGGCACTAATCATGAACTAATTGGAGATTTACTTGCTCAATACAGTTCAAATTATGATAAACCTTTTAGCTCTATCACTGAATCAAGAATACCAAAATTAAGCAATCTAATATTTTCCGATTCAATGAAAAAATCGTTTGACGAACCGATCCCAAATAATCTTCTCTTTCCTATTTTACACTATTTATTCCCCGACACAGAGAAAACTAAAAAGTTTAGTTATCAAACAGCCGAAGAAAATCAAATTGGAAGTATTCAGTTTAAGACTTGTTCAGAAGACAGTTTGATCTGGAGATTAGCTGTGGTCATGGCTCATGTTTTGCACTCTTTCGGAGGGCCTCGTGCTGCTGCCCATCTTTGGCATGAATTTGCTCAAGAACTCAGGTTTAGATGGAATTCATCTACTCTAATACAAGGTGTAGCTCCTGGTCCCCCGGATGCCAAAACGTGTCTTCTTCATCAAAAACTTCAAATGATAAATTGTTCTATCCAGAGAAGATTAGAAAGAGAAAAGGCAATGACAAATCCACAGGATTCTGAAGATTCAGAAGATGAGTTTTACGATGCTGAAAACGAGTTTGAAGGAAAAGTAAGTCTGTGGAATCTTCCTTCTGGAAGACTAGAAAAACACCCTACAATGAGATTATTAAATACTGGGAATCCTCTTTATGTGCCTAAAACCCAACCACACGTTCCTAAAACAGAAGATCAGCTGGAGGAAGATACTCAAGCACTGTTAAGTCTCGGAGCATCTTCTCAAGCGTCTATTTTGAGAGCAAAAATAATGTCCGCCCATTTACTTTCCGATATGGAGTCTTTTAAGGCAGCTAATCCCGGAGCTGTGATGGAAGATTTTATCAGATGGTATTCACCAAGAGACTGGGTGGAAAAAGAAGATGAAAATGGAGTTGTAAAAGGTGAGTTGAGTCAAAGAATGGTTGTTGAAGATAACACTTGGGTGGAAGTTTGGTCAGCTGCAAAACCAGTCCCTGCCCACCGACAGAAACGTCTTTTTGATGAAACCAGGGAAGCTGAAAGAGCTTTACATATGGTAGAAAGTGCCGGGCCAGGTGAAGCCGCATCATTTCTTTTACCAGTATTATTACACGCTACTTTAAACACTGTCAACGAGCACATTAGTGCAGTTAATATTAGTACTTTGACTCAAGCGTTTGATAAAGTTGTCCGTAAGACTCAAAACCGAACTAGGAATAATTTTATTGATATTTCAGCTTATCAAGATCTCATCACAGAAATCGGTACTATAGAATGTGTACTCTCTCAAATAAAATCTTTAGAGTTTAAATTCGGTGCACAGTGCAGTGAGGATGCAGGTAATTTTATCGGGGACCTGGTGATCGGAGACACTCCTGAAATAGAAGTTCCAGGTGGACCCAACGGTCCCATAGCAACTAAAATTAAGGCAATGTTCACAGAGGCGTATAGAGTGGAGCAAATGCTTGAGAAAGATACTGAAGAGGAAAGAGATGTTGAATTCGGACATCTGATTCGACCTGAAGTCAAGGAATTCATTATTAGAGTCCGAGATGGTGATATTGCTCAAAGACTAACAGCGTGTCTAACTCCATTTAGAATTACTATGGCTACTTTATCGACTCAACCAACACTGCTTTGTTAAACAACTATATGAAGTATATCTGCAACTTTGAGATCTACTACTTAAGAGAAAAAAGTACACAAGAGCAATGTGCAATACCCAATACTTCAATAGCCTAATTATTGGTATTATTTTAATTAAATACTACTTTCAATCTATAAAAAAAAAAACTAAGTGAATGCAATCACAAAACCTTAAATTTTTATGTTGCTCTTGATTATTTCGCTTTGCATAATCTACTCTTAAATTTTGTAGATAATTTTATTTAAGTGTAGGTGTTAGAACAATAAGGAAGCGAGTATTTCGTTAACACATTTTTAATTCTATCGAAATATACTATCAGTATCAGCAATTATTCTCATGCTCACCAAATCATACACCGGCTGCCCAGATGATGTATCAAAATGCCCTATCAATCAAGTTTTATGCCGGGTAATTTTTTACTTCTCAAAGAAAGAAATTAAATAGCTACTTGTTTTATCAGTTTTCTGAGAAATTATGTTAAGACGAAATATTTGCTGCTTGAAAGGTACTAACAAGTACTGTGTGCATATAATTTTATTAAGAAACATAGAGCCTAAACATTTTCTAAATCTTCATTCCCCCATCTAATAAGATATTTTAGGAGTTTGTCTTAAGCCAATCGTGGAATATATCAACTAATAATTATAACACACTTTTTAGAGGAGTGCCTTACAATAGGATTACCGAGTGTTTACACTTACTTTAGCTTTCTCTTAATTTTTATTTAATAAATTATTGATACTGATAAAATCTTAGAGCATCTATTGCTACAGAAAAATAAAATATATATAGGTATATTCTGTTAGAGGAATTTTGCCAAATAAATATAATTCTAATGAAATGTTCTTAGGTACTGTAACTATAAAATATTTGCCTCAAAATGATAAAAATTAGCAATTTATTTTTGATGACACTCCTACTTGCTTTAAAGTTTTATTTTGCAAGTAATTATATTTTCTTTTGCTAAGCATTTTACAAATGTGAAGTCGATTTTATGTGTACCTATGTCAAGAATGATTAAAATCTAATATATCCGGTGAAGATCATATCATTGAATAATGTTAAACAAGCTTACATGGGGTGTGTAGATTTACCACAAGATTCATAGTAGTTAGCATTGGAAAATGTCAGACTTATTATACTAATATGGGGTAAATTAAGGTTTTTAAGCCATAAACATTGCGGTATTACCTGACGTTATGGTAAACCAGAGTATGGGTAATAACTGCGCAGTTATCGACTGTGTCTTTCTCCAGTGTGTGATAGCGACTCATCATAGAAGAGGTGTAGTTCAATAACCAAAACAACGTCTTCACACAAAATAATTGTATTTGTTACAATCGACCGGTTTCGGCTGTTCTAAAGAAGTCTTCTTCAGATAATCTGTGTAGGTTATAAGGACTATTATAAGGACACTGGCACTTTTAGAGTCTCCTTATAACCTCCACAGATTATCTGAAGAAGGCTGCTTTAGAACAGCCGAAACCGGTCAATAGTTACAAAGACAATTATTTTGTGTGAAGACGTTGTTTGGTTATTAAACTACACCTCTTCTATGATGCGCTGTTATGTCATTACATGATAGCACACAAGCTTTAGTTTACCCGTCAGGTATACCGCGTGTATGGCTGCTTTGCAGTAGCAAGAATGGGTAACGTGTTGGACTATGATTAAGAAAAAGTGAAGTAGATGATCTCGTGAAGTAGAAGATCTCGCTAGTAAGAACTATGAACATGAAACACTTATAAAGAGTGTACGCAGATGTGAGGATAATGGAAAATGAAAGATCAACAGTAGAGGGTCTTTAGGAACACATAGAGAATTGCAAAAATATGTCTTACCAATGAATGAATTGTGGGCAAATTAAAGATGATAAGTTTAGGAGGCATTTTTTCAGGGATGTTGGATACCATTTTCTTACCTTCTACTTAAAGTTGCAGAGAGCTATGTCAGTTTATCTGAAAATGTATTAGATAAAAAAAAAAACCTGTCTCTTTCAACCAATTAATATTTTTAGAGTGTTTGGGAGTTATATTTTTTAAGTATTGGAATGAATAAGTACCTAAAAATGTTGTCATATCCATTTTGATAATACCCGAATAATATTTGAAAAGTGTTTTTTATAAAAAAAATATATTTTGCCTTATTAAATAATTTAATAATAGATTTTTTATAGATTTGGAATAATTCATTATTAGATATTGTAAGTGATTTTTTCCTACATCTATTATTAGGTAGTTTTTCAAATTAACATGCTATTTAAAATATTAAATAAGATTCCTATTTATTGTATATAATATTTATGTTTAATAATGTATTAGAGGTTTAAATTTTTTTTGTATATTTTGTACATGTAAATACTACTTGTGGACAAATCATGTACATAGCTATTATTCATGGGCTTATATTCTTATGCTTTTGTTAATCTTAATAAAATAAAGTTTATTCTATTGTTAATATTACTGCTTTTTACTCCTGTCATTTTATACGCTACATTTAATAACCTGTTAAGTTAACCACCTGATTAAAATTACTACTTTTATTTTGTCATAGAACAGAGTTGACTCTAAACTTAAGAACCATCAACTTTTTTTTCACTGGCAAAAATAAAACTTTAAAATTGTTAGGCATCCAGGTTAATTATTTGGAATTTTTACAAATAGATAATCTTTAAATAGTTTTAACTGTAATAGTTTTCCTTTATTTGTAACTTTACCATTGATTTAACAACTATTATCTTAATTTAATATCTTTTAGGGATTCGTTTTACTGTATTCATAAAACAGCTATGTTTCCTAATAAATTAATTAATTTAGTAGAAATAAAAAGAAAGATAAACCAAAAGAATATGTGTTATGCAGTTTCTCTTTTCTTAAAAGGGTCCAATCATGGTAAGATAGCAAGTATGAATCATTTGTACAAACCTAGAAATCAGGCCACATTGGGCCCATTCTACTAACCCTGGTGGTAGAGAGTTCCAGCAACTTCCCACATCATACCTGTACAGTACATGGTACCACCGAAGTGGGTATGGTGTGGTCATTAATGAACTATTTAAATCAGAACATCATGGCGAGGGATCGAACCCACGAGCTTGATTCGCCTCGATTTATTGATATCTAGGTGAGTGCCTCGAGCTCCTCGCCCACTTTGGCTCCTTTCACTTATGCTGCGTGTAATTCACAGCTTAAGGAACACATTTATTTTTTTAGAGGTTGTTTACCAGTAAAAAACACAACATACTTCAACTATTGTTACATGTCTCATTGAATTCAATTAATTTTGGATTAAATAGAGTCGTGAAATTTTATGGTTTGAAAATTATGACCATAGCTGCAAAGTGGAGCTTACCTTCTAACTCTAAGAACTATGTTCTACATACCTGTGGGATGTGTGTGTGTTACAAAATTCTATTATTCACACAAAATGGAATTGATAGAAATACCAGCAAAAAATGTTCAGGCTAAGAACTGATAAATATGTGACAACCCCATGTAAGATTTGATTAAATGTTATACATTTTTGGTTATGTTTTTTGCCCGGTTGGTATTAGAAGTATAGTAAAAGTAATTTTTAGTTATAACAGGTCAAACATACTGTTAATTAAGAGGCGAGAAAGATTAGTATCTAGGAAAATTAATAATGTAGTTGAGTTAATTTCTACAGTCTGTGCCAAATGAGAGTGCATTAACAGTGTGGGAAAGTCTCAAAATGGAGAGGGAGCCTATGAGAACTTAGGATTTTAAAATCATGATCTCTCGTATTGCCCCCTATTCCATTTTAGTGACTTTCCCACTCTGTCGACGTACTAAGACTCATTTGGCACAGACTGAAACTCTATTTACAGCTCGGTGTTAAACCAAACAAATTAAACGGAGTGGGGAGCCAATGAGAGCTTAGGATTTTAAAATCCTGAACTTGCATTGGCTCCCTACTCCATTTTTGTGACTTTCTCACTCTGTCAACTTACTAAAGCTCATTTGGCTCAGACTGAAACTCTATTTACAGCTTGGTGTTAAACCAAACCTATTAAATGGTGTCGGAGCCAATGAGAGCTTAGGATTTTAAAATCCTAAGCTCTCATTGGATCCCCACTCCATTTTTGTGACTTTCTCACTCTGTATTTGAAACTCTTTTCACAGCTCAGTGATGTGTTAAACCAAACAAATTAAAACATAAAAACTAATGTACATATATTTTGTTCTTTTTTTTTCATTTTTACAAAATTTACATAAATATAACAGATGACAAAGCTTTTATATAATTCAGTTCCATTGCTAATTACTTTTTGATCTTGAATGTTAATTTCTGAAAAAGAAATTGCATAAATATCAAGAAATTATTTCATTTTATTTGGGGCCTGTTAACAGAACTAATAATTAATTTAATAAAAAAAGTTTTACTTTAAAGGAGAATAGAGGTAGTAGTTGAAGAATTTAGATAATGTAAAAGAAATGTTGAAAGTTTAGGACATCATATTGGTATTTTACTGCTCATCACATGTTTCAATTAGTGTTAGACATGTTTTGAGCAGGATGCAATCCGCAATACTTTTTTCAACCTTTATTTTTTGTTTGTTTTATACACTATTATTATCTCAGATAGTATAAGAATACAAGTATATACCTTTACAAAAGCGAGAGATCTCTAATATTATTTAATTATCCAATTGGCATAATAGAGCGGCCCCTCTTCTGACCCAATGATCTGGATCTTGTTCAGTCTCTAGGAGTATTGGAAGCACATAATTTGTCGAATGTCCAGTAGTGGAAAGAACGCCTTTTCTTTCAGAAGTCTTGTATAATGGACATAGATAACGACCTCTATCTTTGAGTCTCTCTCTTTTAATGGGTTTGACCCACAAAAGTGGGAGCTCTTCACTTAGAACTTTAGGCTTCTGTTCATCAAGTTTTTGTCTGGAAAATGATCATAAAAGAAAATGCAATTATTAGAGAAAGACAAATTTACCGTGCAAGACATAAATTTAAGATATTATAAAAATTAAAACTTGGTAACATTTTAAAACACCTACTTCTCTGTATTCCATCTGGTACCTTCCAAAAACATCCCATAGACATAAACTCCATCTGCAGGCGATGTACCTTCTTGTGCAAATTGAACTATCTCATGATCATATGATAATGTGTCAATTGGTATAGAGTACTTTCTAGCAAAGTTTTGCATTCCTCCTGTTAGGAAAGCTTGTGTGAAATAGAAACCACTTAGCCAGAACCATTTCGGTTTTCCATTTTCGTACCATGTCTGAATGTAAAGAGAAATAGTACAATTATTAATTATCCAATTAATATATAAATATCATAATCACAAGAAAGGGTTTTTTGCCTCCCGAAGAAAAAGGCAGATTTTTGGCTCACATTCTTATTATAGAAAGAGAATTACACAGGTAATGTAAAAGGCATTCAGGTATTAACCAACAGAAGTTGGTCCATTTTAAAATTAACCACAAATCGAAGAGCTTCTAATAAGAAAAATAAATAACTTAATAAAACATCCCTTACATTTAACAAAATATACATATTTTATGTTTGTCTGTCAGTATGATACCTTATAGTAAAATTTGACCGGATTAGTTGAAATTTGGTCCTTTTACTAATGCTCAGGCTATCAGGCTAATTTCATTTAACAGCCTTATCTGTCCATGTGTTCATACACAACATGAGCTTCACGTTTATGTGAGTGTAACAGTAAAAAAAAAAAGAAATAGTACGTACATCTAATCGATGAGACAAACATTTTTTCAAATATTATTTTTGTAAAACCACTAAGTAGAAGAATGCTAAATTCTTTAAATTAGGATCTTAACGTCTAAAAAGAGAAAATGTTTTCACCAATATCTCACACTCTATCAAAATGATTTAATAAAACTTAATAATCATTGTCTAAAGTACAATTGAAACAGGCATGTAAAATTTCCATTTGTTCCAAGCAGAAGTGTTTGTATATTGAAGTGGTACATTTATAATGATAATAGTTAAAAAGTAGCTGGGGGCGTAAATAAAGAAGGTTGATATGATGATGATGGAGTAGGCTACCCAGAGCCTACCCTCGGTTCCAATCATCCTTTTAAACTAACAACTCTAAATGATTAACTATTTTCTTAGTATTCAATATTTATTGCATTACACTTGCTTCAATGATAGAGCCACACGATGCCCAGTGTAGACTGTAGACTACATTCTAAATCTCACTCCAACCTATTCATACTCATGCCATTATACTTTGTAAATCTGACAGATCAGATTGGCCAACCTATGTGAGGGAAAAAAATAATACCACTATAGGCAGTTATCTTAAGGTTATTCAGTAATTTTTTTTTTTTTTGCCTAGTTGCTTCAACCCACTACCCGCCAAAATCTCAAGCTCTCATTGGCTCCCCTCGCTGTCAGAATAACAAAGTATAATGGCTTGAGTATTAGTAGGTATTTACTGTTTTGTGAATATGGTAAGGTATTCTTACAAAACCTCCACTTTAAATATATTATCTTTCCTGAATTAATATATGTTTTAAAGGGGCTACACACCTTACGATTATCTGCGCAGTTTATCAAGTGTGACGTCATGTCTGAGCGATAAACTGAGGTAACTGCGCAGTTTATTAAGTGTGACGTCATGTCTGAGCGATAAACTGAGGTAACTGCGCAGTTAAATCCGGTTTTCACACCGATAAAAAGTCTGTGCATTCGAACCCTCTTTTGCAACGATTTTGTAGATTTTATTAGAAAACACTTAGAACCAAGTGAAGATAAAACTGAAGATAAATCAGACGGTATCCTACACACCTTCAGTTCAGATATTCGTACTGATTTTCACACAGATATTTACGACATATCATAAGGTGTGTAGCCCCCTTTACAGATTGAAAACTTACATGACGCATTACAAATGAGGAATCCTCAATAACTCACTGTATTATAGAATGAACATACATCTTTTAAGTTCATCCTTTTTAATCGAATGTTTTGCCATTTGATTTGTCCTCATAGCTCAAAAGAAATAAGTAGGGTAAAAACTGTGTGAAGAACTCTTATCTTTATTATTCAATATGAATATTATTTTTAAATAATTTTGTATCTGTAAGGTCAAATACTTGTGTATTCACCAAACTTTTGTTCTGATAAATTTGTCTTAATTTTTATTCTATTCTTTTTTACGTAAAATAAATAAATCTTTGAATGTAAAAATGCCCAAAATAGTCTTATTTTTTTCTGTTTGTTGAAATGATACTCTCAAAACATGCATTCATAAATTAAAAGTAAAACTTTATTTCTAATAAAAAGTCATAAAAAATCATAAGTAATTATATCTTTCTTGCTAATAATTTTCTTTTTAAACTGTCACCACCCTTGATATTGTTCACTATTGTCTGGTTTAATAATTAAAAAAAAAAAAAAAAATGGGTACCTTATTATAATTATTGATCACAAACGATAAACTGACCTGCATATACTGAAGCCTCATTACAAAGTCATTAATATATGATCCTAATGGTTTTAATGAAGGATACGATGCTTTAGCCCAAGCTGCTGGAACTCTTCCGGTTAGAAGTGATGCATAAATTGCTTCCAGCTCCGGTGTCATTACCAGCAAACCCTTGACTGCTTTCTGCAATGCCACAAGTGTACGAAGTACCACCGCTAACAATCTGTTATAACGTTCCATTTCTTGAACCAGTACTGTGTTCATACTTTCTCTGTACTCTGTCGGATATGCTTGAGAAACAGTGTCTATATCGAATAGCGGAGGAAGCTGAAAATAAATTTAACATAAGTAGGCAAATCTCAAAGTTATTATAGTTGATTTAATGTACTGTGTGGTGGTACTGCAGTGGTTTTCGGTTGGAAAAAAATCATAGCTTTGAAGATGAAGCATTTATTTCATTAAATCTTTCCCTTAAGCCTGAGCATCATCAGTGTTCTAAAACAAAACTACAGTCACCTTTGGTACAGTTTCTTTGTGCATTATTATTAGTAAATAAGTAGCTTCCTAATCACTCTGTTACCTAAAAACACCTATGCGATTAGGAAATATATAAGTTAAATCGAAATGGCCAAAAACAAAAGTAACTTATACAACAAAAGATTGAATCTTTTTCACTTTGGCATGAGGTTAGTGAAAAAATTTATAATTTTGACCAAGATTTTGTTGATCTTACTATCTGACATTGTAACAAATTAAAGACAGAAACTATTTCAGGACTGGAAATAGAGTGTATTGGAACCATATATAGATTTATAATAATGATAGTGTTTTTTTTTTTGTTTTTTTTTCGCCAATAGTTTTTCTTTACCAATAACTACTGGCGCCAAATTCCCAAATATGAATAATTTCTTATTATTGCACTGTACACAATTTTGTAACAATTATTTTAATTTTAAACTAAAGCACTATTGCATACATTCTACATCACACTACATTTTAGTATTATGCCTTTTACAATTTTTTTTTTTTATCACTTTGATGTCATGTTCAATTATTTTTAACGTTGCTAAACATACTTATGTAAAGGTATTTTGAGCTCTAACGCCATAGCATAGTTGGTGTACCTTAGTTAGTAGTTGGTGTTTTGTTCCGCCAGGAGCCCAAAACTTCTAGTTATGGTCTTTTGCTTAGGAAGTTTCATAAACTGACCAAGAATGTGCTAATTCAATTATCACAGAAAATAGGGGCATGAAGTGAGCAAAACTCTAAATCTAAAACCTCTAAATAATTATAAATATCCTTATAAATAATTCTGATGCTCTAAGAGTGCCAAGACCAAGTAATCGAACAGTTTGAGTAGGTACTGTTGCTCTATTCATATTACTTTCAAATATAAAGAGAGAGTATTGTGAGGGCACGAAAATTCGATTTTGATGGATTTACATGTTTTGAGGTCCTCTGAGTCCAAAAACGTGTTTTTTTAAAAAAAAGAAAAAAAAGAAAAGGATGCCTGTCTGTTGTCTGTGCAGACGCGTGGAGCCTAAACTACAGGGCCGATTTTGATGAAATTTGGCATATATGTTCAGAAAAATCATACCCCGAGGCGAAATAGAGAAATTAATTTTAGCTCAAAAATTGAAATCGTAAAAAATAATTATTTTTTGAAAACGGTTCCGACGATTTTGATTAAAAAATTCCATTTGATATAGTACATTTAAATACGAATCTAACGATATTAGCCGTTTTCCCGGGAAAAATCTAGTTCCTGGATGGAGACAGGCCGGGTTCGATTCCCCGCCGAGGTGATGTTATTTTTATGATAAATTTTGATAAAATGTTCAATAATATTTAAATGTACCTACAAAAACTCGAAAATTAATAAATGGAAAACACTGTGCTAAGTATGTAATTGTGGACTCTTATATGAGAAAGCTTGCCTGAGTTATCTCAGACCGATTTTTTAATATGGACCCTATATTACCCTAAGAGAAAATAGCTAAAAAAAAAGAAAAAAAAAAAGCATTTTGGTTATAACTGTGGCATTAAAGCAAAAAGTTGCAATACTACATACATTTTACCACTATAAAAAAAACATGGAGTTACCTATTTCTTTGTACTTAATACAATGAAATAAAGCCAACTTCTCATTCTCATATATGCTTAATCTTTCGATTTCTTGTCCAATAAATGATCGATAATTTTATGTCATGCAAAAAAACAAACAAGTACCTATGCACTTTTGAAAACTGTTTACCATAAACAAACCACTTAAAAAAATCATGTAGAAAGTAATGTTCCCCGTATTATGAAAAAACGCTGAATCATGGATTATTTTTGGGTATTGAATCCACATATTGACTTTTCAATGTTTTCCATGAAGTGGAGAAAATCCGTATACATTTGTCTAATTGAAATAGAAGATGGATCTTAAGGTTTGAAAGTATGAAGAAGTTCCATTTTTATTACCATTTGGTCCGCCAGGAGCTCTGATGTAATTTTATACAAAATGTATAACATCTATCTGTGTTTTACAGTACTACAATGAATACAAGTGAAAACCAATCTCATCTCCTGTCTCCTTTAGTATTTTAACTTTCTGACACGATATTTAAGAGCGACACAGTTTTCATGTCGTTTTTTGCATGACGGAAATTTCTTCTGTCCACCCGAGCTTAAACATATCTATGTTAAAAAGAGTACAATAATTGAAGCGAGCGTAAGCGAGCTTCTTACATTCAACAAACTATGCATCTTGTCTTGTCTGTCTGTCTGTCTGTCTGTCAGTAACGTTCACGCGTGTGACGATAGCTTGAGTAAAAGTTGACCGATTTAGTTGAAATTTGGTATACATGATCCTCTTACTAATACTCAGGCTAAGTTCGTTGGACAGCGTGATCCGTCCAAGATTTCGCGCGCAACGCTCGCGTAAACGAGAGGTTCAAAAATTAAATTGGAATTTCAGGACGGGAAAAAATTCTAACTTCATCTATTTATAGTCCAGGAGATAGCGTGCAAAAAAGTGTCTGACTAACATCAAGCTAGAATTTTGTATACAAGTCAATCTTTTAGCGCCTTTTAAGAATATGTGGTCGGCTAAGTTCGTCTGCGGGACATAGCTTGGCAATAGGCGTTTGAAAAAAACGAACTGGTGGAGAGCAGCCATGCCTTACCAATTACGGTGGACAATGTGATTTTCATGATCCTGAGTACAGAATTAGTTAGTAGACCGAAAATCAAGTTGATTTTAGTTTGTCCCTTGACAGGAGACCACGTTGATTTTTAGTAAAATTTGAATAGCTAACCTATCAAGAGTGATAATAACATCGACTTGATTTTTGGTCTACTAACTAATTTTGTACCCAGGATCATGAAAATCACAATGTCCACCATCATTGGTAAGACAAGGCCGCTCTCCACCAGTTTGTTTTTTTCAAACTCCTATTGCCAAGCTATGTCCCGCAGACGAACTTAGCCGACCACATATTCTTAAAAGGCGCTAAAAGATTGACTTGTATACAAAATTCTAGCTTGATGTTAGTCAGACACTTTTTTGCACGCTATCTCCTGGACTATTAATGAGACAAACAACTTTTTTAAATAACATTTTTTAGTAAAACCAACAGCGACACCTCTATGAATTAATAAAGATCGCTAAAACTATTAAAGCGGACCTAAACGTTTAAAATAGAGAAAACAACCTTTTTACCGATATCTTACGTTCTAACGTAACGATTTTAATAAAACTTCATAGACACCATCTGATGCACAATTGAAACAGGCATGCAAAATTTCAATTTGATACATGCAGTAGTTTGTTTGTAGCAAAGAAATACAAATTATAAATATTGAAATGGAGATGTGTGGTTAGAGGAATAGTAAGAATGTGGGGTGGTTCCCTTACTACTAGCCACTGTACTACTACCAGACCCATTATCTATCAACTCATCATGATTCACGATAATCTATTTTTTCAATATTCAATACATATTTATTGCTATACGCTTGCTTCAATGATAGAGCCACGCGATGCCTAGTAATAATTATAGATAGATATAAATACCTTTGTGTAAATATCCTTTGCAACGTGAGTGACTATTTCATCTTGCTGGCTACCTTTGGCAGCCATTGCTTCTCCTTTCATTGCAACTAAAGAATCAAGGAATGCCTTGGTCTCATTAAAGTTTCTTCTGATACCCGCATTCATATTTAAACCAAACACTTGTGGTGATGGGGTGGATGGCAATTTCTATAAAAGATAAACAGTGTAGAAGAAGAATCATTTTAAATTAATTTATTATAAATTTATATTATCAGTCAGAGAAAAAGTCAAAATTGTGGAGTTGCCAACGTTTCGAAAAAAATTATATTTTCTTCTTCAATGTAAAAGGTGTCCCAAAATTAAGGCAAGATTTGAATTAAATGGAAAACACAGTTTTTAGTCTTTAGATTGTTATTTTTTTTATTGAATCATAAGGTATAAAGGATAGGGTTATTAATAACACATCGGGCAAATGGGCTCCACGGCTTTGCTGGCACATATGCATTCTTGTGTCGAAATTTTCCATGACCATTTTGCATAAATGTGGCTGAATTTCGTTGATGCAGCGTTTAATTTCCTCCCGTAGGTATAATGCACGGGGGTTGTGGGCTTGATGACATAGACCCTTTGATTTCAAATAACCCCATAGAAAGAAATCTAATGGTGTTAAATCACACGATCTAGGTTTAAATTAAATAAATACATTAAATAAGTTAAATTAAATTAAATAAATGTATCATGTTAAATCACGATCAATTATAAAAACACGTTGTTGTATCGTATAACGCTCCATTTTTACTAACCCTAAACTCTCAGCTGTCAAATTGAAATTTTTTCAGGGTTGCCCACAATTTACTGCACAAATGGCGGCAAATTCAACTCTTTATAAACAAAAATGGAACACACCATTTTATTTATTCGCAGTCAATAGTCAATAATCTACACTAATATCAGGGTGAATATTAACTGTTAGTACATATATACAAATATATACCTGATAAAGGAAATAAATTGCATATTTCAAAAGTCTGTAATTTTGCTTCCGAGCCTACCAAAGTAGCGGGAGCAATGTGTTCACTTTTGGGAGGTTAACATTTTTTTCTTCTCCAAAATCAAAATGTCTACTGACATTTTACGTTTTAATTCTTCCTGAACAAATTTAGTTTCGTGTCTGTGTGTCCACGAATCCTTGCCACACGCATTACTTCCACATATTTCATCCGATTTCGATGACATTTTCAGGAATTGTGCAGGTAGTAGGTAGTGCCATTTATGGTCCCGTATGAATATCATTGTATAAACGTAAAAATCCGCCAAACATCAATTTCTCAAGATCTGACGATCCCCAGGGATTATGCATTATGCAGGTTATACCCTTTATGGTCCCATATTAATGCCATTGTATTTGAATTTTAGCCATGCGTAAACGTGAAAATCCGCCAAACACCAATTTCTCAAGGTCTAACGACCCGATTTTGCTCATAATTGGTGGATAGTTGGGACTGACCCATAGATGATCCCCATCATTTTTAATTTTTTTTTTTTTTTTTTTTTTTTTTTTTTATTAAGTGCCACACTAATTGACACTATTTATAATAGTATCATTAACATTTAAAACAATAATTTATTGAATCAACTGCTAAGCACTTGAAAGAAAAAAGTCCAGTCATGCACCATGACTTAATGAGCGAATTTTCAAAGAAATCTGTATATTATTGGCTTATGATAATATAGGAAAATTTTGGTTTTGAATTTGCATGGGTGAAAAAAAATAAATTGGTACACAGAGACAAAAACGAGGTTCAAAAGTCAAAATCGTATTTACCCTTCAAGATGCATGTCGTTGGAAAGCTCTTTAAGAGTACAGTAATTGTTGTTATGTACACTTTTATAATATTTTCATATAAAAGGGGGGTAAAATGGAAAAAACACGGTTTTATGCTATTTTTGACCCTAAATTGTAAAAATTTGACCCCTAAATGAACTCCAAAAATTCTGGCCAACGAACTCATCCTTTCTTTTGATATTATTGACATTTTAAAATTTGTTTGAAATTTTTAAGTGCATCCTAAGGGGAGATATCGTCTGGAGTGACACATATATACATACATATATACATACATATATACATACATATATACATACATATATACATACATATATACATACATATATACATACATATATACATACATATATACATACATATATACATACATATATACATACATACATAAAAAAAAAGTGTTAAATTTTAGGAATCGATTCAGAATGGTCTAAAACGGATTTCCATGGAAAAATTTTTCAAAAATTCATATTACAAAAATTTTGAAGCCATTGCAATAGCGTAATTTTCTTTGAAAATTCGCTAAAATGAGAGATAATAAACTTAATTTCGTCCTAAGTAAACATAAGTGTACCTCAATGTGCTTGAGAAAATCTTTATATGATGTTCTCATTGGAAGGATAAACGTTGGATCTCCAAGAACGAAAGAGAAGGAAGGATCGTCGAGTAGTTTCTGAGAAATGCACCCGACCAGAAGAGCTGTCAGACATCTTCTATCCCAGGCATCCGTCACTCTGCCTCCGTAGTTACATTCTCCCGAGAGATAAGTGACTGCTTTCAAAGCACTCTCTTCTCTCTCTATCATGTACATCTAAACAAGAGAGATGCAAAACACAAATAGTCGGAATTATTCAAATAATAAAAGGGTAGAGATAAATATTAAAACATAACAAAACAAACAAGGAAATATAGTTAACAACTAACATCATGTTTCATCTGAAAATGGGGTTAAAATATTGTAAGTTTAATTTTTTTTATGTTTTATCCATCTTTATAATAATAAATTAATAGGCAAAATAAAATGTGGTAGATCGCTTTCCTTTGTATAAAAAATGCACTAATAATAATGGATGCTAGAATACAATTAAGTGATTCGATTTTCCTTGCCCAAATTTGAATACGAAATTTAGCAATAATTTCGCGAAAAAATCAGCGTATTTTAACCCTTAATTAGAACTGCAATTTCCACTTCGTATTTCAATTATTTAACATTTTACACAATTTTTACTTAATTTTTACATAATTTCGAGCTCTCGTTGCTCGCTACCCTAGTTTTTCAACTTTCCTTCGCTGTCTGTGTATTCTAATTGTCAGATTACTATTGTTGAAAATGTATTTGTATTTACTGTCCAAATGCAATATAAAATATCTGGTTTATCGACAGTTAACATTGATAGCTATAGGATCAGTCAAAAATCAAAATTGTGGCTTAACCGAAATTCGAAGAAACATTATTTCCTTTTTCAAGGTGTAAAATATCTGGTTTATCGACAGTTACATTGACAGCTATAGGGTGAAGGGTCAGTCAAAAATCAAAATTGCTTCACCGATGTTTCGAAAAAAAATGTATTTCCTTCTTAAAAGTATAAAATATGACGGGGTATCAGCATAAGAATGCTGATACCCCTTAATAAGAATAATGGTGTTGTTTTTTTAATTTTTCAAAGAAACGTCGGCATATCCAAAACAATTATTTTTATTTTTGACTGATCCTCGCTATCATCAATTTTTATTTTCAAATATTTGAAAACGGATCGGTTTTACACGATTAACACATATATTATATAGGTAAGTGTACAATGTATAGATAATATATGTGTGGATACACATAGATAAAGAAACACTCAGAATAATCAATTAAGACGGCACCGGTTTGTATTAAACCATTTTCTATCATAAAAAGCTAAATTTTTGCAGTTTAATGCCGTTTTAAGGTCTCCAAGAATGTTTTGTAGGTACGCACCTTTCATCCATTTACTATAAGACAGTATCCATTACATTGAATTTAATATATATTTTAGTAAAAAAAAAATCAGGAAAATTGGTCTGTTAGTTATTAAAAAAAGTTTAGTAATTTGAGCATTTTAATCTTACTTGCAATTGTTGTACAGAAATAAGATAATCTGAATCATTGAAGCCGTATGGGACATTCCATCCGATAGATCCATATTTCTTTCTTTCTAAGACCACTGTATGGAAGAAAGTTAATCCGAAAAGAAGTCTGGCGAAATTGGCGTTTTTAGATTCACCACACGAATAGTAAAATAGTTGATCGCTGACCGGATCCGCAGTGTAACATCTGAGAATATTTTCTTTCAGTCCTGTCGGTGGTTCATTGGTCATTTTTACTCCGCTTTGAAGAAGAGATGTTGGAAACTGGAATCAAAATAACAAATTTATCAATCTCTTAAGTTTAACAATTATCTATATATATAAAAGTCAACGTATGTGTGTGTGTGTGTGTGTGTGTGTGTGTGTTTGTTCTTTATACAAATCTACAGTTTTAGTCCGATCTCGATGAAAATTTGCACACTTGACCTTCAAAGCAAGGAAACAATCAAGGTCTACATGAATTTCCGAAATTTCAATTTTGGTACACAGGGGTACGGGGTACAAGTTATAAATACGGGGTCAAAGTAATAAATACCCTTCATGATGCATATCGTTGAAAAGCTCTTGAAGAGTACAGAAATTGTTGTTATGTACACTTTTGTCATATTTTCATTTAGGAGGGGGGTAAAATGGAAAAATATAGCTATATCATATTTGTTCTTTATACAAATCTACAGTTTTAGTCCGATCTCGATGAAAATTTGCACACTTGATCTTCAAAGCAAGGGAAAAATCAAGGTCTACATGAATTTTCGAAATTTAAATTTTGGTACATAGGGGTACGGGGTACAAGTAATAAATACGGGGTCAAAGTAATGAATACCCTTCGTGATGCATATCGTTGAAAAGCTCTTTAAGAGTACAGTAATTGTTGTTATGTACACTTTTGTCACATTTTCATTTAGGAGGGGGGTAAAATGTAAAAATATAGCTATATCTATATATAAAAAGAGTATCTATACGAGAGAATGTCTTTTATACAAATCTACAGTTATATCCCAATTTGATGCATTTGTACACTATTTTTCTTTCAAACAAGGTGAAGGTCACTGCCTACATGATTTTCCGAAATTAAAATTTTGGTACACAGAGGCACGGGGTACAAATGTCAAAGTAATGGATACCCTTCATGATGCATATCGTTGGAAAGCTCTTTAAGAGTACATTAATTGTTGTTAAGTACGTTTTTGTCATATTTTCATTTAGGAGGGGGGTATAATAGAAATGTATATCTATATTTATAAAAGTCAACGCATGTGTGAATGTGTTTATGTTCTTTATACAAATCAACAGTTTTAATTCGATCTCGATGAAAATTTGCTCACTTGACCTTCTAAGCAAGGGGAAGATCTCTGTCTATACATGAATGTTCGAAATTAAATTTTTGGTACACAGGGGTACGGGGTACAAATGTCAAAGTTGAAAACCCTTCATGATGCATACTGTTGAAAAGCTCTTTAAGAGTACAGTAATTGTTTTTACGTGCATTTAGGGGGGTAAATGGAACAATATGTCTAAAAGTAAACGTATGTGTGTATGTTCTTTATACAAATCCATAGTTTTAGTCCGATCTCGATCAAAAAATGCACACTTGACCTTCAAAGGAAGAAAAAATCAGTGCCTACATGAATTTTCAAAATTTAAATTTTGGTGCACAGGGAATAGGGTACAATAATGAATACGGGGTCAAAGGACTGAATACCCTTTATGATGGATATCGTTGAAAAGCTCTTTAAGATTACATTAATTGTTGTTATGTACAGTTTTGTCATATGTATTTTCATTTAGGAGGGGGGTAAAATGGAAAAATATAGGTATATCTATATATAAAAAGAAGAGTATCTATATGAGAGAATGTCTTTTATACAAATCTACAGTTTTATCCCAATTTGATGAATATTTACTCACTTTCCCTTCAAAGCAAGGGGGAGGCACTGTCTACATAAATTTTAGAAATTTAAATTTTGGTACAAAGGGGCACGGTGTAAAAATGTCAAAGTAATGGATACCCTTCATATCATGCATATCGTTGAAAAGCACTTTAAGAGAAAAGTAATTGTTGTTATGTACAATTTTATTTAGGAGGGGGTAAAATGGAAATTTATAGCTATATATAAAAATCAACGTATGTGGGTGTATGTTCTTTATACAAATCTACAGTTTTAGTTTGATGTCGATAAAAATTTGCCCCCTTGAAATTCAAAGCAAGGGGAAAATGACAGCCTACATGAATTTTGGAGATTTAAATTTGGTACACAGGGGTATGGTACAAGTAATGAATACGGGGTCAATGTATTGAAAACCATTGATGATGCAAAAGCTCTTTAAGAGTAGAGTAATAGTTTTTATGTATTGTTTTGTCATATTTTACTTTAGGGGGGGAGGGGGAATTTAGGATCTTTAAAATTAGCCTATCAAAGAGGAGGGGGTATAGAAATAGGTGGGAGAGATAGAATCTAGATATTCTTGCATAGTAAAATAATTTATATGTTTCATTATGGTTGTTTATAAATTTATCTAATTATAATAACACTCCGTAGCGAAGCACGGGTACCCAGCTAGTATTTAAATAAATAAACGAATATCAAAAGATGTGAAATTTAAAATAAAATTATAGCAGCTTCGATCTGAAAGTGTTGAGAAAACGTCATTTATAAGCAAGAATTTAAAGCTTAGCAAAAAGCTAAGGATTAAGTTAGCCATTTAAAGATAAAGATTAGGTTAGCCAGTTAAATATAAAGATTAGGTTAGCCAGTTAAAGATAAAGATTAGGTTAGCCAGTTAAAGATAAAGATTAGGTTAGCCATTTAAAGATAAAGATTAGGTTAGCCAGTTAAAGATAAAGATTAGGTTAGCCATTTAAAGATAAAGATTTGGTTAGCCAGTTATATATAAAGATTAGGTTAGCCATTTAAATCTAAAGATTAGGTTAGTCATTTAAAGCTAAAGATTAAGTTAGCCAGTTAAAGCTAAAGCTGATGTTAAAAGCTTCATAATAGACCATAAAAAGCTTTGATTTCCGTTCATGTTCATAGCTAAAATTCTTACTATGATAATCTCAATAAAGTTTATTGAGTATTTGGGTTTATGGTATCAGTTAAGCTTATTATATTAATATATTTAAACATTACAATCTCGACTTTTTCCACTGGGGATTCATAAAATGCATTTGTATTTCCTTTAAATATATTAGTAATATAATGAGTATTATTGTATTTATATGTTGATACATTTTTGAACATCTCAGATAATAATGCATATTTTATGCTGACATGTTTAAAATTTTATACTATTTACCATTTAAAGACGTTACTATCAAATTATAAGAAAAATTTGACAGTACTGACGTGAAGTCTGGCAACAAGCCAATTTAAGGTTTGTTCCAACCACACTTCAAACTGGTTTAGAACTGTCCGACGCATGCGCATCGGACCACATTTGAACGTTTTTTGCTAATGCACATGCGTCGTACAGTTTGAAACTAGTTTGAGGTGAGGTTGGAACAAACCTTTAGTTGATTTTACCACGTATCATAAGTACCACCCAAGAGAGTGTTGATGAGGTAGTAGGTCTAGAGTTTTAAAGGGCGACAAAGAATTTCGTTGACCATTACGGGGATTGGGGATTACTGGGAGAAATAATAGTCTTCTAACCAGGTAAAAGCCATAAACTGAAAAGCCCATGATTGGATAGCAGTATAATTTTATCTGAATGTCTCGTGATAAGTATAACCTCAACACTTCCTAAGAGGAGGAGAGACGGATTAAGTAAAAATACTATTAAAAGTTCCAACCCTCTCTACAGCGAATAATGGATACGATGGAATAGCACTTCGATAAGGTTAATCCCTTGATTGGATTAATCCTGAAAATTTACACCTGTGCCTACTATTTTTATTTTTTATTTTTTTTTTTTTTTTCCGGGGGACTTCTTTTTTTTATAAAAAAAAAGTCCGAAGCAATAAGACCTCATGTGTGGATCCAAGGAGCAAACCCGGTTTAATGGTCCATCCTATAGTACCCTATCCTCTTAGCAAGCTCAAAGACCCACAGAAAGTGAGCACCTTGTTTAGGGGAAGTAACTTTAGTTCTTCAATTGGCAGGATGGTTAAGCCAAAGATTCTCCACCTCAGGTGTGTTAATGCAGGACAGCTGCTAATAAGATGAGAAGGGGTTTCATCCTCTTCCTCGCACAGCCTGCACACTGGGCTTTCTGCTAGGCCAAGCAGATGTAGATGTCGATTTAGCCTACAGTGTCCAGTAAGAAATCCTGTCAAAAGATGACAGGATTGTTTTTTGAGCGAGAGCAGCGATCTGGTAAGATGCTGAGATGGTTCCCGGATCATCATTTTAGATTGTCGCATACCTGAAGCAGTGTTCCATATTCTTTTCATATCTAGCCTCATAAATGTCCATATGGAATTTTTCACTCCACAACGTGGCACGCCAACAACTGGTTCTGGTGTAATTGGGGTCGAATTGGAACCCGTTTTAGCTAACTGGTCAGCAATCTCATTCCCCTCAATGCCACAATGTCCAGGAACCCATATCAGTTGTACCTTGTTAAGTTGTCCAAGAGTGTTAAGATAGCTTTTGCACTCAGCAACCAGCTTAGATGTATATCTTGGTGTAACCAGTGCTTTAATCGCTGCCTGGCTGTCAGAGTAGATTCTGATTTGTGTGTTAAAGATTTTATTATTCAGGATAATTTGAGAACAGGCCAAAAGGATTTGAGGATCATCTCCAGGTTCCCAGTCTTGACTTGAAGGAAGTAGATACTCCCAGCTAATGTCAAAATCCCACTGTGGTATCATAGAGTCCTGTAACATAACTACTTCTGGGCAGATTTCTGTGATAGAATTCCATATTATACTGTGCCCTATACTGTCATATCCCATCCATAAACCAGCACAGTGCAGGCGATATGAAGCTAGCATAGCTTCGTACTTCAGGTATATTTCTAAAGGTGGTAAGCATAGCATAGCCTCAAGTGCCAGGGTTGGTGTAGTTTTCATTGCTCCTAGTATACCAACACAAGCCGTTCTTTGAAGGTGCTGAAGTGATTTCTTTGCAGTTCCTATCGATATCCTTGGCCACCAGACAACACATGCATAGGAAAGAATTGGTCTTACCATGGCAGTAAAGATCCAGTGCAGTACTTTAGGTTGTAATCCCCAGGTGCGACCAATGGCCTTCCGGCATACCCAAAAGGCCGCCATTGCCTTATTCAGCTTCGCTTCAAGATGAAGTTTCCAGGTCAGTTTTTTATCCAAAATTACACCTAGATATTTTACTGAGTCTGCGAGGTTAAGCTTCTTACCACTTATCATAAGTTCTGTACTTCCCTCCACTTTTCTTTTCCTTGTAAATAGTGTCACCACTGTTTTTTCTGGATTAACTCCGAGGCCGTGATTATAGCACCATCTTTCAACAGTGTGAAGAGCTCTTTGTGCCAGCTCAAATACTGTGGTAGTGAACTTGCCCTGAACCAGAACTGCTACGTCATCTGCATAAGCTTGAATGTAAATCCCATCTTTCAGAATAAGCTTTATGAGACTATCCACCACAAGGCACCAAAGTAACGGTGAAAGAACTCCTCCTTGTGGACAGCCTCTCCTTATAGCAACTTTTATACTGTGTCCATTTCTCTCAACTTTAGCTAGTCTAAGAGATAGCATTGATCTGATCCATGCCACTATAACTGGGTGAACACCATGTTCAGAAGCAGCTTGGCTGATAGATTCAACAGAAACACAATTAAAAGGGCTTTTATCGCAGGGGCCTTCGATGTCCATGAAGAGCCCCAGCATCAGCTGTTGCTTGTTGAGGGCTCTTTCGATTTTGCAGACCAAATGGTGAAGAGCTGCCTCACAAGATTTTCCTGCTTGATATGCATACTGCTGCTTGCTTAATGGTATGGTCATGTTGTCCCTAATCCACCTATCCACCAGCCTTTCCAAGGTCTTAATAAAGAAGTAGGGATAGCCCTAATGTCTCGTGATAAGTATAACCTCAACACTTCCTAAGAGGAGGAGAGACGGATTAAGTAAAAATACTATTAAAAGTTCTATTCCTCTCTACAGCGAATAATGGATATGATGGAATAGCACTTCGATAAGGTTAATCCCTTGATTGGATTAATCCTGAAAATTTACACCTGTGCCTACTATAGTAATGTGTGCCACTATTGAATCAGAATAGATGAATTTACCTCGGGAGATGGATAACTTGTGAGCCAAAGTCTGAAGTCAGGATGGGTTTCTAGTGGATCGATTGATTCGACTATCTTTTCTAAATGAGGCATCCAAGAGGCAGCTAAATGACAATTTTGCAAACAAACCCAATTACCTTGCCTCTGTCCTTGCTCGATCATTTGTTTGGCCCTTTCACCCTGCATAAAAACATTCATTTTTATTATGTTTATAAGGAAATATAAATTACGTTTAAATATATATGGAATTTATTACATTATATTTACGTTACTTTCACAAGTTGTTACTGGCAGAAGAGCACACCACAAACCAAGGCTATACAGACGGCTCTTAACAACTATTGGATTATACGCCTCTTTTACTACATTTTTAAGTGTAACTAACGTCATAAGCAATATACAAGTTAAGTAAGTATAGAATACCTGTCCTTGTCCGAGCGATATGTAGAAGAAATGATCTAACAAGTCCATTTTTGCTGCAAATAGTAAGAGGGATTGCATTGGATCCATCCCAGCTGATAATACAAAAATAATTGGAGTTGCAATAGTCGAATCATGGTAACAGCTCATTATGTCAAACATTGGAGGTTCAATGAATCTAACTCCGAGTTCCTTAGTAACCAACCAGATTAAACCTTTCAGTAACTGAAAACCGAAGGAAGTTAAATCGAATAAATTCTATGAAAAATATTATAGGCGTTAATAGAAACATGTTACAGTGCGCATGCGGAAGGAAGCAGTGGGAGTATTAGGTTGAAATTAATTTGGGACTGTCAACCCACTGTTGACCAACAGCCAGCAGTGGGTTATTTCTAACAACCTATCCAAATTTCTTCAAAATAGGATGAGTGTATATTATGTTTGTTGACTTCATGTGACTTGTTTGTTGACTTTCAACAAAGTATCCAAATTTCTTCAAAATCGGATGAGTATTTATGTTTGTTGACTTTCAACAAAGTATACAAATTTCTTCAAAATCGGATGAGTATTTATGTTCGTTGACTTTCAACAAAGTATACAAATTTCTTAAAAATCGGATGAGTATTTATGTTTGTTGATTTTCAACAAAGTATCCAAATTTCTTCAAAATCGAATGAGTGAATGCATAAAAACACGTTTTGAGAGGCTATTTTTCCAACATTTTCCGAACCAAGACACCTTCTGGCCGTTACATTTGCCTCCATGAGTCTCGGAGCTGTGCTTTGGGTTAAGACATTGGATAATACAAGTAAATTACGATAGAATAAAACAATTATTAATAATAAAATGACGAAAAATGAAAGCGGTGTCAAACCCCATAAATGTGTTACAGAAATTTAAGCCGATTACTGCATACGCTAAAACATAACCCTGTCCTCTATATGAGACTATTGATCTATAATCTATGTTAGTAAGTAACAAAATTGAAATATTACAAGATCAGGTCTCAAAACTTGGATCATAACGATCACTTGGAAACTAGTCAGTTTATCAGACCATCCATCTGGAAGTCCATCGAAGCTAGGACTTGAGTCTTCATAAAAATCTTCCCAAATTTTTAATTGTGATTCAATACTCTTCTTGATACCTAAAAATAACGACATATAAATTAATTAGTATTAAACATGTTAATTAGGACATGTACACAAGAAAAATGTTAACATAAAGACTAAATATAGACGTAATTCAAAAATATATTTATTTTTTATAAGGAAATAAACTTCAGAAGTCATAAAATGGCTGACAAACCAGAAAATTTTTTCTTTTGATCGAGAATGCATATTTGAACCCAAGCTCTTTCCAGGAGCCATTCCGGAGCTGGATTTTTCGGCAAAGTTGAAGCATCCACTCCTACACCTCCAGTTAATAGAAAATCAAATTCCTCTAAAGTTATAATGTCCTTATTCCTAGAAGAATAAACAATATTGATTTGATTTTTATATTTACTTTTTTTATTCTTATTCTACCTGAAAAGAGCTTAAAAATGGAAAGAACGTGCAAACTGGATGATAAAACGAATCCGAAATAGTTATTTATGCACATAGGGAGTAAAGTAAGCCATTAATCCCAAGCAAGTAAGTTGGTTCTTGAGGCGAAGCCGAAGGGACTATGGTCCCTAAATCCCGAGGCGAAGCCGAGGGAAGTAGACTTTTTAATTCCCGAGGCTTAGCCGAGGGCGCAGCCGAGGGAGGCACAGCCGAGGGAGTTAATTATCGCGAGGGGAATTATAGCACTTTACTCCCGAGGTACATAGGGAGAAAACACATCTTCATCCATTGCAAAGGTTTTATTTATTATTTTAATAAATAGCAATAATTGTTAGCACTTTTTAATAGCAGATATAAGAGATTTAATATTAAAAACAAATAAGAATTGTAATTAAACTCAAACAGAAAGTTATTTATTTAGATGCAGGTTAAAAAACAATGATAAACAAGGTCAACAAAGCAGTGTCGCCAACCTGATTTCAACAACATAACAACATTAGCCATTCATTCTCTACTTTTTATAAAATAATTAAGTTGGCAATCCTTCTTTTTTTCTCCCTACTTTACTTTTTCACTTTTTTAAAAAACTTTCTTTAGTCCCTCTAAACTAATCCAAAATCATAAATTTTTCTCCCTACTGGAAATAAAATCATTTACAGTTTTCTCAGAATCAGAGATTTTTCCAATAAGTCAACATTAAAATTACTTTATCATGCTCTTGTAGAATTCGTATTAAATAATTAAATTTCAGCTTGGGGAAAGTTTTCCCCAACCCGAATAGAACCTGCTAATAAAATCCAAAAAGCTATTATAAAAATTGCACTTAAAAAACCCAAAAGATTTTCTTATAAGTTAACTTTTTTTGAATGCATGGTACTAGCAATGGCATTACTGTTTGATAAATCTATTTTAACTCATTATTACAAATTTTTTGTAATAACTGGTTTTCTATGGTGGAAATAAATTATTATTATTATTAAATTATATTTAACATGCTATTCTGTAAGAATAAACATTTTTTCAACACCCAGATTTCGGACATATTTGTTTTCAAAATTCCGCCGTAGAAAAGACATATTGCAATATTAGTTACTTATTCTTTTCAGATAAGACAGTCATGACTGTCCTATTAAAATTGCATGCTCTAATGATATTCTAATTAATTTATAAAATGCTCAAATGAACTTACATTAGAAGTGTCGTACAAAGAATAAAAGAATAGAGTAGTTTATCTTTGTCAAATAGTGACCTGCAGACATTCTTATACAATGCATAATTGAAAAATTCAGAAATGTAGAATATCCTCTCTAGAATATCTTTAGATTTTCGTCTGAAATATAAATAAACATATTACAAGTAAATCAAAAAATTAAACTTTTTATATTGCTTTTTTAAATTCAATAGTGTTAACATAATTAATTAATGACTGATTATAGTATCGTCATTGTAAATGCATATTCTGTGCAATTTTCAGCTTTCAAGGTAGTTTGGAAGTGGGTCAAATTTAGGTTAAAAGATTTGTCCCGTAAAACATGGAAGTGGGTCAAATTTAGGTTAAAAGATTTGTCCCGTAAAAAATGGAAGTGGGTCAAATTTAGGTTAAAAGATTTGTCCCCGTAAAACATGGAAGTGGGTAAATTTAGGTTACAAGATTTGGAGACAAGTGAAGTTAAAAGAGTGTAAAAAGGAGCCTAAGAGTGTCAGATTATTCTCCCTCTCTATAGAAAGATGTAAAAAGAATTCTGTTATTTAGACTCTCTACAGAGATTCTGTTATTAGAATTCTGTTATTTAGACTCTCTACATAGATTCTGTTATTAGAATTCTGTTATTTAGACTCTCTACAGAGATTCTGTTATTAGAATTCTGTTATTTAGACTCTCTACAGAGATTCTGCTATTAGAATAATTCTGTTATTTAGACTCTCTACAGAGATTCTGTTATTAGAATTCTGTTATTTAGACTCTCTACAGAGATTCTGCTATTAGAATTCTGTTATTTAGACTCTCTACAGAGATTCTGTTATTAGAATTCTGTTATTTAGACTCAATATTAACATTTCCTTCACGACCGTGACATTAAAGCACGAATACATTATGATGAGTAATAAAGACTGTATCGATTAACTGATACAGAAGAGAATTAGCTTAATTTAATGTAGAAAAATATCATACAGAAGTAGGAAATGCCATTTGAACATCCTTGTTCAAATTGTTTGTTTTACAATAATTACTTTGATTAAGTGTGCATCATTAAATTCGTACAACGTTTTGTTTATTTCCTTGAGAATTAAATCATTTTTATTATAAAGATGGTTCCTTTCTGTTTTTAATTAAATAAGAATCTTTGATTACTTTTAGACTCAACTACTCAAGAATAAAGTTTATATTTCTCTTTTATAGCATTTTTAGAAGAAAGATTGACAACGTAATCTCTTTTTTTACTGTATTTTTGAAATATTTAATGAATTTAGGTCGTTTAAACCAAGTGGTTGCAAAAACACCAGAGGATTTATAGCTCACTTAAGATTTTAATAGGCTACATCCTTATGTTGAATTAGTTATCATCTACGCTCTTCATGTTTCATCTAAAATTAATATCTAACTAAGGATACCCTTTATAAAATCAGGGGATTTGGTTTAAATTATCTAGCGTAATATTTCAAAAGCTTAAAATTAGTTCATACGAAAGTACAAATTATATAAAACGAGGAAATTGTGAAAATGTTCACTAAACTTGAAAGATAATAAGAAGTTTATCCTTTTTTTTAAATGCAAAAAGTCAGCTTTAAGATAAAGACAAAACTATACTACTTAAATACAATTTTTGAGCTTTAAAAATAAAATTCACGAACTTTCATACTAATTGTATTAATAGATTTTTATCAGATAAACATAGTAAACAGTCAAACAGCGAAGACGAACCACTTGTTCGAACCTTGCGATTAAGCCTTTATTGGTCTCATTTTACTATCCCCGTGGTAGAGAGTTCCAGCTACTTCAAACATCATACTGTATTGTACAATGTACAATGTATCACCGAAACGAATCTGATGAGATCATTAGTGAGCCCTAAAAATCAGAGGTTCGTGGCGGGGGATTAAACCCACGATCTCGGGCTGCCCTTGATTCATTGATGGCCTAGCAGAGGTGGCAAATAACTTAATCAACACGGCCACGCTAGCTCCCATCAGGAAAACATTGTTGCATTCTTGAATAGTACCAGGGGCGTATCCAGGGGGGGGGGGGCACAGGGGGCACGTGCAATAAAATAATTTAAAAATATAAATGTTAAAAAGTAAACTTACGAATTGTCAACAGAATGAGTGAAAATGGTTATAAACCAAGGTAATGAGTAGACATACATAGGATCTACAGCGGGTAGATCCGTAATTGTGTAATAAAGACCTGCGCAGTGCACTGCTACAGGTTTATACTTAAGACGAAATTCTTCTATAATAATTTGAGTTTCTTTTGCAACTTCCTCTTTAGCTTTGATATCTCTTGATAACGCCTGGAACCAATAAAGTTCAAAGGTTATATAAATTCTTATTGATAGATTAACTTATTACTTATTAACATGGTTATCTAATTATTATCAGCTGATAACTGTTTTTATTTTCTTTAACTTCTTTTTGTTAGTTGTGTTTTCAAACTACAGCAAAGAAACTTTTTCCCCCGTATAATTCCAGTAATTTCTCTCTATGAGATTTTGAAGAACTTATTACTCTGTCCATAAAAATTCAAAAGAAAAGAATCGGACGTGGGGCGTCTCGAAACTAATTCTAGAATGGCGGCAGATATTTAAATTGGAATATGGAGGAATTATTTATGTTATAAGGTAATATTGGTGCGAATTTTAGCTCAATCGGTGAAATAGTTCCGAAATAATTTAGTCAAAGTTTCAAAAGCATATATTTTCAATGACATCAGATACCAGAACCGTAATTTAATAGAAATTTTTGTATTATAAAGCCTTGTCTAGACTGCCGAACTGGACAGAGGAAACGAGCTAAGCATTGCTCTCTGCGCATGCCCAGTTTAAAGTGCGCCTGCGCATCTCAGACTGAGCATTCGCAGAACCCAATTGCTCGGCTCGTTTACTCTGTTCGGTTCGGCAGTCTGGACAAGGCTTAAATAGGTATAAATGGTGCAAATTTTAGAGCAACCAGATGTGATGGTTTTCCGACACTCAGACGGTTTATAGGTGTGGGTGGTAAATAAAAATTTAGCGCCAGGTCATTTTTGTATTAGAGGGCTTACTTACCATGGTATAATGTAATAAAGTGATATGGTTGCCGGGGTTTATAAATGACCAAACCCGGTCTCTGCAGGTGACAAGAGAAAAGGAGTAAAATAAGAGAAGAAATTAAAAATAAAAAAATATTGTAATTTAAAGATAAAATAAAATTAAAACTCCCTAGCTTAACATAAAATGGAGATCTCCCCCTAACTGAATTGAAATAATAAAATGATACATACTCTTTTATATGTAAAGTTTCCACCCTTTTTCCCCAATCTGTTGAGAATATGAATATTGTTTAAATGATAGTTAAGATATAAATAGATATAACAATAAGAGATAGAGAAAAAAAGAAAAGGGTATAATATCTGAAAGTGTTGAACTGCCGCTGCTTTGGCACTTGGTACACAGGACAAACCACGTCTCTCTTCTCTCCTAGGCCTTAACGTCCAACCAGGGACCTCGGAACACCCGTATCAGGTTAATTCAAAATGTAGTGTACCAAAAGAAGAAATAGATGGAAATACAAAAAAACGTCCCGACTTCGTAGGCTCCTCAACTAAAGGTACCCTGTCTCCACCAGAACTTCGTAAAACCCCAAATGCGGGAAAATTCCACAAAAATCCTCAACTGAGAATGCACTTCTTTTACTAAAGAAAATTTGCGGCAACGGCAAAAAATTGCCTCTTGGCGTCGTCCCGTCGTCCAAGAGAGTATCGTCACAGGTGTCGATAGGGGAATTATCGATTGCTGAAATAATCGGAAGCTAAGAAGATCGATATAGGATATCGATATCAGAAGAAAATTTAAATTAAAAAAAAACGGACAATTGTAGAGGTTGACGACTCCAACCGAGCAACAATTGTATGAAAGTATATTTTTGTTACACAGAAAAGTTATCAGTTTTTTACGATTTTTTGAAATTTTGCTGGCTCAGTATAATGGTGTTAATGACGTCACAAATTTATGATTTTCCGGGCCTCTCAACTAAACCGTAAGGATTGATTTTTATGTACCAAGTTTCAACACTCTAGCTTAAAAGCTTAGGAGTTATGCGTGCCCCAGACATTCGACAACCAGCTAAAAACCAATCAAATGATCTTAAAATGAGTTTTTACCGTTGGAGATTCCGTTGAAATCTCGATTGTAGAAAAACAATACATTTTTCTTTAAAGGTAAGTAAAAGTAAAAATGATATTGTCATCCAATAATACAAAATCATTATAAATTAGACTTACTCACCGACTCTCTCTAAATGTATTTAATTTTTTCTAGTCTCTTTTTACTTTCTTATACATGTAGAGAAGGTATTGTGATGGTCCAAAATTTGATTGTTAGATGGATGGATTTACACGTTTTAAGGTATCCTGAGACGAAAAAGTGTCTTTTTTAAAAAATTGACTGTTTTCTGCAGTGTGGGTAGAGTCGTGGAGCCTAAACTACAGGGCAGATTACGTTATTATATATGTTAGTAGCATACAATGTTATTATGTTAGTAGCATACCATGTTCAGAAAAATTAATACCGAGTAATCAATTTTAGCTCTAAATTTGCGAGGTGCTAACTCCATAAAAAAAAAACGTGGAATTAAATCATGTCTCAAAAAACGGTTCCGACTGTTCCCAACGGAGAAAATCGAGTTTCCGAGATTTAAACCTTGTCTCACATGTCGATTCTTTTTATCGAACTGAGAGTATCGACCATAGTTTTCCAGGCCGAAACCTGGTGGCGCTAATTCTTTCGAGCTGCTTCCCGCATCTATTTAAGCAATGCTGGGTGAACATTGAGCGTGGTTAAAGGAGAGATTAGCTTTTTTACAATTATTTTCATGAAAGATTATAAATTTGATTATAATTATAGTAAACATTTGAAAAAAAACCACTCACTTTGGATGAATCTAAAATATTGACGGCCGTTTCATCTTCTAGAATGTTGCCTTTAACAGAGGACAAAGTTTCCAAAATTTTATCTTCAACTTCTTTTAAAGCTCTTCTGTTAGCAGCTCCTTGAATCGTCAGAACTTCCCTCTTCTCCTGTAGATCTGGCCTGAAAAGAACATCGTATTTAACTATAAATATATACATATTAATGAGACCAAACAAGATATTAACCTCATAAATTTTATCAATAGTAGGATTCTTAAAGCTTAGTTCTCAGCGGGAAGATTGTTGCGGGTCTGCCCAGATTCAATGGCCCACGTCTGTTCATGGACTAACAATGAGTCACGTCCTCAGTTCAAGTCGAAATGTCTCAAGAGTTAGGTCTCGCTGGTCTATCACTATTCTTAAAATCAACATGGCGCATTTGATAGGACCAATAAATTTGGTCACTAAAATCCTAGTTTATTGACATCTAACCTGTCTTTAGCGACGACTATTCCCAAAAGTTGATCCGATAATCCCTCTAAAGTAATGGCGAAGTTAATTATAGTGACTTTGTTGAAGACTTCAGGAAGATAGTGTGGATTAGCCAGTTTTGTAGTGATGTAGAGTCTGAAGTTAACATTGTACTCCATAACGTTGTCTCCAAGTGTTATAAATCTTTTCCCTCCTATAACATTATTAGAAACATTTTTATAATTATAATATAATATAATACCCAGTTATGAATTTACACAATATTTATTTCAGAGTAGGTTTCCGCGGCCAGAGTTTTATGAATCAAGATCTTCTGGAGGGCCTGGAGGGGACCGGCTCATTGATATTGTGGCAATTTGGGATCCACAAAATCTCAGACGCGGTCTGCTTCGGAAGATCTAGATCTGTTTTACACAATGCCACTCATATCTACAATAATCAATGTTGGATCACTTATTGAAGCGAGCGTAAGCGAGCTTCTTACATTCAACGAAATATGCATCTTGTCTGTCTGTCTGTCTGTCAGTAACGTTTACGCGTGTGACGATAACTTGAGTAAAAGTTGACCGTTTAGTTGAAATTTGGTATACATGTTCCTCTTACTAATACTCAGGCTAAGTTCGTTGGACAGCGTGATTCGTCCAAGAGTTCGCGCGCAACGCTCGCGTAAACGAGAGGTACAAAAATTAAATTGGAATTTCAGGACGGAAAAAGATTCTATCATGATCTATTCGATGAGACGAACATTTTTTAGTAAAACCAACAGCGACACCGCTATGAATTAATAAAGATCGCTAAAACTATTAAAGCGGACCTAAACGTTTATAATAGAGAAAACAAAATTTTTACCGATATCTTACGTTCTAACGTAACGATTTTAATAAAACTTCATATACACCATCTAATGCACAATTGAAACAGGCATGCAAAATTTCAATTTGATACATGCAGTAGTTTTTTTGTAGCAACGAGATACATATTTATTTCTATACGCTCGCTTCAATGATAGAGCCACGCGATGCCTAGTTTAATACAAATGAGTCCCTTTAAGTATAGAAACATCAAGTTTTTATAAATAATATGGAGAATGGGGAACAACAAAGTAAAATTATGTCCACAACAATAAAACAAGAATAAAAATTAGTCCATGAGAATATTTTACTCAGTTCTCTTGGACCTGGAGATTTTTCTCAGGTTACTCCTAACACCCACCTTACTATTGTTTTTACCACTCCAAAACCAATTACTGGGAGGGCTTGAGCTTTATGAATAATTTTCAATACCAACTTATTTTGAAAATTTCTAAGTTAGATTGAAAAGAAAGTTTACCTTGGGTGAATGTTTGTTTCATTAGAATGGGATCAAGAGGTGGGTCTAAGTCTTCCCCAACGCCTTCAATAAGAACTGGTTTACCATATTCAATTCCAACTTCAACCTTCTTCATATAGCCGTCGTCGGATAACTTTACGACTTCAAGATCTGATTCTTTCTCCATCTGCTTTATCCATTTATTAGCTTGCCCCTGGGGATCGATTAACAGAGAAAAGCGTTTCGACCATTCCAGTATCACGGCATTTTCAATGGAGAAGGAGTCCCTGGGAAGGCCGTGGATGTTCCAGGCTTGAATCTTTATATCAGATCCTAGAATACCAACTAGTTCGAATTCGGCAGACATAGGTATTTTATATTTTCTACACAGTTGAGTCCATTCGTCAATCAGCTTCTGCCTAAAAATAACAAAGATTACTTTAAGTTATTTTAAACCCAAGAGGAATATTATTTTATTAAGTGTGAGACACAACCCTAGATTTTAATTTATAAATGAAACACACAGATTGCGTATGCGAATGAACCACAATGTCGAGTTTAAGAGAAGAATAAACAAATTGGAAGTAATATTTGGTTTATAAATTTTACTCACCGATAATAAGCAGTAAAAGGAGCCAAATAAGCTATAATGCCGCACGATATGAGCATATCACCAGGTAAACACTCGTAGGCCTTCTGAAGATCTTCAGAAGCTAGTTTCCATCGAGTTTTCTCACCACCCAAACTGCCTAAATAAATCAAGAGAATATATACATTATCTATTCATTAATAACTACGAGTACAAAAGACTTCTTAAACAGATTAAAGCAAGCTAGGAAAACAGCTAGAACAAAGTGTGTTAATAAGGCTCCCTACACACTACACAGTGGCGCCTGGTTGGTAGCAGGGCAGGTCGCATGTTACCTAGCTGGTTTCTTGGTAGAAACACAGTGGAACCTAGCTGGTCGCTTACTCGCTTACAGGCTGGAAAAAATGTGCTTCTTTATGAGCATGAACATAGTAGAGCCTGGTAGGTTACCTAGTTGGGTGAAGTAAGCATAGCAGGAAGCTTGAAGAATTCCTACCCCGATTGTTACACAGCTCTATGGGAAGTAGATTGTCCTCGGCGCTTTAACACTTTTTCTACACGTCCCTACACAGTGGAGCCTGGTTAGAAGCAGGGCAGGTTGCATGTTACCTAGCTGGTTACCTAGCATGTAGCTGTCCACACACTCATTGCAGCTTGTTTTTAGGTTCAGCGCCCACATCGAGGCCAATCTACTTCGCATAGAGCTATGTAACAATCGAGGTAGGAATTCTTCAAGCTTCCTGCACCCAACCAGGTAACCTGCCAGGCTCCACTGTGTTTGTCCCCATAAAGAAGCACGGGCCAATTTTTCCGGCCTGTAAGCGAGTATGCGAGTAAGCGACCAGCTAGGCTCCACTGTGTTCGTACCCTATAAGTAAGTGTGTGGGTGAGAGTTTGGCAGAGGAAATCCCGGAGGCATTTCTTTGAGGAATTCCTCTTCGTGTATGGTCTCCTTTACGTTTACTACTTTTATCAATTTCATTTAGTTACTATGTTCTAATTAACAATATCTTATAGAATTGTTATATTTTACTTATTCATTAAACTTAAAACCAAGTTTATCTTTATTAATAATATGTATTTGTTAAAGCACCCCTTTGATACCTTACCTATGATCTTTTCGGCTTTTTCAAGTTTCGATGAGCAACTACGTACTTCTTCTTGAAGTCGTTTTTTCTTTTCAAGAGCCTCTTCAAATTTAAGATTGAGATTTTGTAATTTCTCTTCAATTAATCTAAGTTGTTCTCTCTTAGAATTCAGCAGTGCCATTGTATCACTGAATTCTCTCTCTGCTTGCTCTAATTTCTGCTTCTTTGGTTCAACTTCCTAGAGGGAAATACAACGTCATATGTTGGAAAGTTAAAGTATTAACAATATAATTTCTTTTAACATTATAAAAGCAGTTGCGATTGTTATTATTGTTATTTGGCACTATATTATTGAAATGCTTACCTTAATAACTAAATCATATTTGTCCATGGCAATGACCCATTTGCACAAGCCTTCAGCGGCACTTGACGCTTTAGCAACTACTTCAGGTTTGAAATCTTTGTTTGGCAAATAAACTTTTCTTATAATTTGCATAACTGCTGCAGGTATTCGATCTTTATTATAATCCTTCAAGCTTTGTAAGAATTGCATGTCTCCTAAAAGCTTTTTACTGGGTCCCCAAAAGTCCATTATCTACATACAAAAAAGTATCATTCTTCAGAAACTGTTATAAATGATAAAATGAGAAAATATATAAATGAATGGAGATATTAAGATGCGAATTTCATTCATTATTACCATTACCAATTACCACTTTGAACTAAGAATAATTTTTATTACGTTTGGGGTATTTATCAGCAAAACTCTTTAAAATTAGGATATTATATAAATTAGAGTGCAGATCCTTTTACATATTTCAAATAACGATTTTGGTGATCACATAAAGGTGGGTTCATTGCTAGCGGATACGTATTTACGGAGGCTCGGAGGGATTCATCTAAGGCAACTCTTTTGCGGCACCGCAGAAAGTTGGCTCAAAACCATCTATTTTGCGGTGCCGCTTTAAAACCTGTATGAAACCTTCAATTCGTCCTCTTCTTATTTCCTTTTTATTTTTATATTACAATTGTTTAGTATATTATATTGTGTATTTGAATTTGTTCCTGTTCCTACATTATTTTTATTATAATCTGTATTGCATCTGTGTTTAAAATACGTTTTTTATCAGTGTTTTATCTTAACCTGTGTATTATGTCCGTGTTTTTTTTATATCTGTGCTTATTATATCTGTTCCTTCGTTATTTTAATTATATACCTATTTCTTATTTATATAATAATAAAAGTCCTAATCTATAATCTTAATATATAAGTTTTTTTAAGCAAGAGAACTAAATTCAAGTTTAAAAAACGATGTTATAATTGGCTTAGTTTATAACCTGGCCGACCGAAACTCGACGGGAGGGAAACAACGACTCCGTCCTCTGTCTCGGCGGTTCTCCGAAGAATATATTGTTATCTATATCTATATAGCCCTCCGCAAATAAGTATCAGCTAGCTGTGAACCCACCTTAAAGATCAATAAGAACTGAAAATTATTATTTGAGATTAAACGAACTTTGGTCTACTTTGTTATTACTTCATTGGTTCTATTTACAATAACAATATATATTAATAACTTGAACAAGGAGTGGTAGTAGGAGTAAGACCAATTTTTTAAGCGAAAATAGTAAAAGCTGCTGGAAATCTTTATAGATCCCAAAACTGGTAGTTCATAAAAAAGTAGGATGTAGACAAATATACTAAAACCTAATATGTAATATTTATGTCACTACTTTAAATTATGTATCTAAAAGTTATGCCAACTCTCACTAAAAAGCACTCTTTATTTCTAGAAGCCTTTGAGACGATACATCATAGGAAGGTTCAACGAGAAACTTGAAAGAGCTTTCCGAGAAAACCTAAGACCTACGTATAAAATCCATCATCCTTACAAATCTATTATGATGGTTCGTACATATTTAAGGATGTGGTAGAAGCAAGCAGTGGCGCACCCAGGATTTTTTTCTGGGGGGGGCTAACCCAGCTAACAAGTTGTGACCGGGGGGGGGGGGGGTAAAAGTAGTAGTAGGAATCTAGTAATTTCTACTCGAACGGGTAGGTTGGCCACTTGTTCGAACCTAGCAATAATATAAATTAAAAAGTAAAAATTAAGTAGTAAAATTTAAATCGTAACTTTCTTAATATTTCTATGAGCCACTTTTAAAAAAATCGGTCCGAGACAACTGACGAAATTTCTCTTATACGAATTTATATAATATTACTTAGTTCAGTGTTTTCCATTTACTAGTGTTCGAGTTTTCGTTGGTACATAATTATTAAAATTTAATATTTTATCAAAATTTATAATAAAAATAACTTCTCCTCAAGAAATAATCGGACCCGGCCTCTCTCCGACCGGGTTTAATGCTATTTTCTGAGGAACTAGAATTTTCCCAGGAAAACGGCTTATTATCGTTATAGATTCGTATTTAAATGGACTACATTTTAAAATTTTTTAATCAAAATCGAAATAATTTTTTTCAAGTTCTATTCAGAGTTTTTTGGGGTAGCATTTCTCTATTTTACCTTGGGGTGTGATATGTGTATATTATACTAAATCTCGTCAAAATCGGCCCCGTAGTTTAGGCTCTACGCGTCTGCACACAAAACAGACATTTTTTAAAAAAACACTTTTTTGAACTCAGGGGGACCTCAAAACGTGATGAAAATTCGATTTTGATGAATTTACAAAATGGAATTTTCGCGCCATCACAATATTTCTTCTTTATAATATGAGGAAGTAAAAAACTCATAATTTGTTTTCTTCACGAGTATATTTCGTAAAAGTAAATAGTATTTTCTTAAGTATGTGTATTTTCTTGTGGGTTCTGGGGGGGGGGGGGGGGGGGGGGCTTTATCCCCTTCAGCCCCCTCGTGTGTGCGCCACTGAAAAACCAAATAGTTATTGTTTTAGTGACTAGAATTTAACACAAAAGAGAGAAAAAAAATCCGAGGAACCTACTACATATCTGTTTTATATTTAAAATGAACTTTTTTGATAATGGTGTTTTTCGGGGGATCTTTTTCATATCTTTATATAGAGGGGGAGAAAAAACAATATCAAACCAAAATCTTAATAAGGTATCATAATGGTATCATAGATAAAGATAGTGTTGGGCCAGGGGGTGACCGTGTCACATGCTCTATTCTCCCTGGATAAGACAACAGGCATGACACCGCTCGCAATAATACTTTAATCTTATCATTCTTTCTATTCCTATGAAGGCAAAAAAAAAAAATCTTTTAACTCAAACTTAAAATAATAACAACTTCAATTAATTTTGTTTTTATTGATTAATTGTCATTTTTTTATTATCTTTCTTTTCTACCGCAGCCCTAATATAAGTTGATCTAGGGTGCTCTGGGGGGGGCTTCAGCCCCTTCAGCCCCCCCCGTGGGTGCGCCACTGGAAGCAAGACAGCTAAGCCGACCTACGAAGTCAGGTCCGTAAAAAATTCACATCGGGTAAAAGAAGAACGACTTTGATAGCCAATATTAAACCCTACCATTAAAATTCTCGTGTGTATGCCCCAAGCAACAAACTTGACTGACGATTACAAAGCTTGGAAAATTCTTTGTCTTTCTTTTACACCAGCAGGTTGCATAGGTGTGTAAGTATATAAATAAACCTATTGTAAATTTAGTTATCTACTAAAATGAAAATTTTCACGCTGTTTCTTACATAAATCTACGTAAACCTAGTTATCACGTGTCTATTTGATAGAGGCAATAGAATTTTCTGCTGGATTAAACAAAGGATGCAGATTATTGTAAACATTGCCTCTAAAAATAGTATATTATGCAACATATTTAAGTCATGAAAATCATACTTTGGTAGTGATGAAACTTATGTGTATGAGCCGTAGTTTAGTAAACTATTTATATATACAGAATGAACACTTTATAAGCCTTAGCGTTAAATGATTCATTTCTAAATGACAGGGTTGTGATATTGTTAATTTAATATGAACAAAATTAATAAATTATGAATAGTTTAATAGTTCATCTTATGTCCATAAATACCTTTTTTCCTGGATTATTTGGGTCAGGCATTTTTTCCGGTTTAATCTCCTTCATGACACACACAGCCGCCATCACCAATTTAACAGTATCTGGTGGATTCTTCATGGATTTGACCAAAGTAATATCAGCAGGTTTTAAAATATTCAAAGCAGACAATGCGTCTGAAAATAATAAAATACCATACAATAATAATTTGATGTTCAACAGTTATATAATAAATTCGATTGGAAATGCCAAATTTGTAGTATTATAACCTTCTAAAATAGGAATAGCTAAAGCCAGTTCATTTTCGCAATCTATCTTTAAAGCGTTGGCTTCTTCGGCTTGTTTGTTAGCGACGATTTCGTCGCCTTTTACTAATTCAGATGCTTTTTCAACTTCGAGAGTTTCCTTCTCGATTATCGATAACATTGCCTGAGTCTCAGCTGCGGCCACTTTTAACTGAGGCTGCAAAGCTTCTAACTCTTGTTTCATAATCGCCACCTAAGCAGAGGAAATATCCATAGCAACAATCTAAATTAACTGTATACCAAATTAACTGTAAACAATGCCCTGCAACATACATAGGAGAAACTTCACAACAATTCAAAAACAGATTTCATCAACATATCAAAGACATCTCAAACAACAACACTAACACAGCTATATCAGAACACGCACACAACACTAAACACACATTAGACACAGATAAATATAATATTCTACACACTGAAAAACACCACCAAAAACGACTTACACTGGAAATGTTATACATAAAATCAAATACTAACAACATAAACTTGAAACAAGACACCAATAAATTAAGCAACATTTACACAAATATTATATTTAATACAAATAAAAATAAATAAATAAATTTTTTTGATTAGGTATGTCAGTTAAAAAAATAAATTTAATTCTTTTCAAAAAAACAATCAAAATTAACTAATTAACTTGGTAAGACTTTCATTTCCAAAATTCGTTTTTACTTTTTTCATTTTGACTATTTTTCTCTAAATTTACAGTATTTCTAACATTCAAAACCTGAATAAGCCCAGGTTCCCTGGAGGAAAGCTTGTTAAATAAAATATAATAAAAGAAAAAAGGACTTTCATTCCAAATAACAATGAACTCCTTATTCTAAAGGGTCTTGTAAACGAGCAACATTTTACGGCAATGTTTAACTGGCAATAATGGCCGGGCTACATTGCTTTCGTATAGCCAGGCGCCAGGCAATATAGAAAATACGTAAACATTGTCCGGCCATGTTTATGCCTGCTCTCTCATCTAAAAATCGGTCCGAGACAACTCAGACAAACTTTCTCATATATGAGTTTATAATTACTTAGCCCAGTGTTTCCATTTATTAGTTTTCAAATGTACATTTAAATCTTATTGAACATTTCATCAAAATTTATCATAAAAATAACTTCTCCTGGTCGGGGAATCGAACCCGGGCTCTCTCCGTCCGCGTTTTAAGCTAATATCTCAGGAACTAGATTTTTGGGAAAACGGCTTACATCGTTGGATTCGTATTCAAATGGACTACATTTTAGAATTTTTTAATCAAAATCGTCGGAACCGTTTTCGAGAAATAATTTTTTTTCATGTTTTTTCAGAGTTTTTGGGGGGTAGCGCCCCCAAATTTAGAGCTAAAATTCATTTCTCGATTTCGCCTCGGGGTATGATTTTTCTGAACATGTATGCCAAATTTCGTCAAAATCGGCCCAGTAGTTTGTCAAATATTGCCCTTTTACAAGGTCCTTTTTATAGAGTTACGAATGATAAAATTGCAAATTATAAGTAAGTATATCGCACGATGAGTAACAAAGTTATTTTTTAAAAAATAATTTGTGATTAAAAAAGAAGATATTTCTAATAAACATTTTTGTTTGTCATTTCTTATATATTTTGACTTAATCTTAATTTATTTTATAAAACGAGCTCTTAGAGAGAGACTCTCTCCCTATGAGTTACGCAGGGAGGATTCGCTTGACTGATTTTGTAATTCTTATTTTTATTTATTGTAAAAATTCCAAGTATGGAAATACTGTTTATGTGTTTTTAATGACGAATTTTTTAACAGATAAAAATTGTGAGTTTATTCTAAACAGACAAGACAATGTCATAAAAAGTATTACCAGCCTGAAGAAGCCCTTAGTTAGGGCTAAATACAGCTATTTGTTTAAAAAAAGGAAAAGGAAGAGAAAGCGAATTATTTATTTTAACCCTTAAAATACCCAGAGAAAATAAATATTTATATATAGTTTTCTATACATAAATGAACTTAATTTAGTTTTAATGAGAAGAAAAAGAAGCTTACCTGACCTCCAGCAAACTCAAGTTTATCTAAACCACCAATGTAACGCATTTTCGAAGCAATTGTTTCTTCTTGTTTAAATTTTATAAGCTCCGAATATGATTTGATCAAATCCAGATATGAAGCTGATGTGACGTATATTTTTCTTCTTAGTTTTGCAAAGAACTCATCTCCAGTTTCCCTGAAATGTTGAACTAAATATAGAGAGAATAACAGTGATAAAAACAATCTTTCAGATACAATTATTCTAATGTATGACTATAGTCTACTGGTGTGTAAAGTAGTTGTAGAAATCACTAAATGATAATATCATCAAGAATGTTGAACATTAAGATAACGAATTCTAATAATGACAGGAGTTAAGGAATATCTGTCCCTTCAAATAGAGTCAAAAATTGACCTAATTTAACATTATGATACAGCCTTACTTAATTATATATGTACTCAAAACTATAAGTACAAACTGCAAGCATATCTGTGTAAATCACAGAAATGTTAAAACTTTTAATGCTTTGCATTTATTTCAGTATAATAATTAAAACATTAGAAAAATATAGGGAAGCCCAGAGAAAGCTATCCCTAAAAAAAAACAAGGGATTGAAGTGTAAACAGTTAACATTTTTACTTTCTCATATAAAGAGAAAGTATTGTGATGGCGCGAAAATTCGATTTTGAGATTTTGATGGATTCACACGTTTTGAGGTCCCCTGAGTCCAAAAAAGTGGTTTTTAAAAAATGTCTGTCTGTCTGTCGTCTGTGCAGACGCCTAGAGCCTAAACTACTGAGCCGATTTTTAGCTCCAAATTTGGGGGCGCTACCCCCCAAAAACTTTGAAAAAACGTGAACAAAAATATTTCTCGAAAACGGTTCCGACGATTTTGATTAAAAAATTCTAAAATGTAGTCCATTTGAATACGAATCCAACGATATAAGCCGTTTTCCCGGGAAAAATCTAGTTCCTGAGAAAAAAGCTTAAAACGTGGACGGAGAGAGCCCGGGTTCGATTCCCCGCCCAGGAAAAGTTATTTTTATGATAAATTTTGATGAAATGTACATTTGAAAACTAATAAATAGAAACACTGGGCTAAGTAATTATAAACTCGTATATGAGAAAGTTTGTCTGAGTTGTCTCGGACCGATTTTTTTTTAAGGGAAATGCATCATAATGGGGTGTTATATATGATAGAAGACGCCCGGAGTATAATTATATATTTGGTTTCATATATTTTTGTACTATTTCATCTTTGCGGCATGTGCTCTTAAAAAAAAGTTGTTATATTCCTCCCACTCTATTTTTTATTTTACAAATCAACGAAAAATGAGTTAATCTTTATAAAAAAACAAACAAAAAAACAAAACTGTTATTAAGGAATGTTTTATAATTTTGCATATTTTAATATATTATGTTGTGGTACCACAAAATCTCAGTGAAAAAAAAACAATTATTTGCAACATTATTTATTTCGCAGAGTAAAGATATTTTATTAAAATTTCCATGTTTTATCTTAATGCTTGTTTTTTTTTTTTTCTAAATGCTCCACTGCATTAGTAGAAACAACGTCAGGGTTGTCAGGATTTAAAATATATTATATTTTCTTAACTAAAAGGTTTGGCTTTCCAAACATATTTCAGATGATACACTTTAAAAATGCATTATATTATTCACTATCTTTTCTTCCTATCCTCAAAAAGCTTTAAATAAATAGTGAGTAGGTTTTTCATGGTTGATGGAAAAATAAATAAAACCTTTAGAAAATCCATCACGCAACAGCATGCAACTTTTTAGTTTAATTTATATGTATAAAATCAAATACCTGGTCGATATATGAAAATACTTGCAGAGGTGTACGGCTGATACTTTGATTTCTTCACTGACTGACACTGTTGATAAGTATTCTTTTGCCACTCTTTCTAAGGCATCCTCGGGCCATCCCTAATTAAATCATGATCAATATTAGGGTTTTCTATAGCTCATAACACATTGGAAGTAGAAGGTCCAGATTCGATTCCCATTCCCATTCCAGAATGGGGCCCTAAGCTCGATGTTCACCCGTGCTCACCAAGCATCGCCATATAAATGAGTAGCAACTTAAGTGAACAGCGCTTTGTATTCAGCAAGTTGTGAATGTGAATTATTCACATACATATGTATACGGGTTATACAGTTGATAGAGCGATACGTTAACCTCGGGTTATCCAATACATATTCCAATACATATACAGGGTGTCCCAAGTTCTAGATGGCCGCCAAAAAAGAGAAGAAAAAGAAGAAATTCAAGGAGTGTAGTAGGTGTGATATGTTTTCTTTTTCGAGTTTGACCGTTGTTTTCAATTGTATTGATTTCAATTGTTTTGCTCATTAAAATACATTATCACTTCGAAACCAAAAATTATAGAAAGTTTTGGTTTGTGGCATTCAAAAGTGCATAAAAGTTCCTTTAAAAAGTTTCCATTTAAGTTTGGATGTAGAATATGAACACATGATTTGTGGAAAATAGTACATTACGTGTCTAGTGCGGAAAGTAGCATTTTGCATGCACATGCGAGTGTGGAGTTTGCACCCGAGCGACAGCGAGGGTAGTAAAACCACACGAGCGAAGCAAAATGCAGTTTTCGCACGAGTTGCGTAGCGTACTTTGTCTACGATTGTTGGATTTTAATAATAAATACAGAAAAAAATGTAATAAACTTCCTGTATGTATATAAGTTCGTATTTCTCTTTTGGTAAATATTACATTAATTCATAAGTTGTATTTTCTGCCGAATTAATTATATCGGGAGGCATATTATTCTCCTCGTTTTGGTCATAATGATATAAATCAACCATTGTTTTTCACTAAAAACTCGATATAAACAGTTACTTAAATTAAACAAACAGCAAATTAGTTTTGTTAAATGTAAACCAACTAGCTAATCGAGCGTTAAGGTAAAGAATTCTTCTTTTTTACCGCACTAGGACGGAAAAAAGAGGAATTATGAAACGCGCATGCACAATAAATACAAGTACATACGTAAAGAATCACTTTCTACCCATCTAAACAGAGATACAATGTTTATCGTAGATATAAGAATTTACACTTATGATTTTTTTAAATAGTTTATTACAATTTTTAGTCTGATAATACACCTCTCCCCACTGCTTCAACAAAGTGGGGCATTTTATGAGCTTGAATATGACGCCTTAACCGCCCAGGTATCTTTTTTTTAGCGTTTACAGACCTATAAATGTGCACCTTATAAAGTAATTACTCATGGAACGAGAGAGAGAGAGATGGAGGTTTTGTTTGTATTGTCAATAAATATTTATAATGTTTATGGAAGTAGGTTTTTCTCCGATATTGAACTTAATGTGCAAGTTGTTCTTATCTCTTCTTGATTTAATAAATGGACGAACAATTTATTACAAATCATTAAAACCGGTATCGTTTCTGAACTGACTGTCTAATATTTGTAGGTGGTCGTCTATTACTACTCCCACAATGTTGTTTTTAAGAATTCCGTTCACATGTGGTCCGAAAATACAGATAGATTTTCTTCAATTGTGCAGTTTGTTGCAACTCTGTCTTAGATTTTAGTGTTTAACACTACTATAGTTTCAACGTAGTTTATGTGCACTACGAACAGAAAAATACCAGATTTGCATGCCCCTCGATGGAGAAAGCAAACGGTATTTTGCTTTAAAAAAATGTTTCCTTGATTTTACAAATACTTTAACGCGATATGCAACCAAAGAATCTTAATAAGAACAATCTTAAAAACTACATTTTGGCAGCAGTAATAGACGATCACACTCTAATCTCAGTAAGTTAAGAAATAAAACGGTTTTGAAGATGGGTTATTGTTTGTCTATTTATTAAATTAAAAAGAGATATGGACAACTTGGGCATTGTGCTCATTGACTGAGATAAACCTACTTCCATATATACATTATCAATACTTGCCAAACTTACCATGGCCAAACAAAATCATGCATTCCACGAATAATGCACTTTATGAGGAACGGACTTGGAACGCAACGTCTGTAGACACCAAACAAAAAAATATATCTGGGCGGCTAAGGCGTCAGATAAAAGCTAAAAATGCGCGGATTTCTGTTAGCTCACTTTGCTGATGCAGTTATGAGAGGCGTAATATCAGACTAAAAATCTTAGTATAAGGTTTTAAAAAAATTGCAAGCGTGAACTCTTCTGTTTCCAAACTATGTTTTGTTAACCTATATCCTAATTTAAGTAAAGCATTGAAAGGAAATTTTATGTACTTTCGAATCTCGAAAACTGCCCTTTCCTATTTTTATTTTTATTTTTTGATCTCTCTTCTTAATTCACGCTGATCACGTTATCTTTCACCTGATAAGCTGGTGTTTATTTTTGTTAGCTTATTTTTTATGATGTATTATTCTATGTTTTAGAGTGCCTCACTTGTGGCTTCAACCGTTGAGGACTCAGTAAAAATATGTAATAAATAAATAAATAAATAATACATTTTAATGAGACAAACATAAAATAAATAGAATCGAAAACAATGCTCTGTTTTGACATTCTAAATACACTAATTGCATTTTGACATCAAGACTTGGAACTTCTTGTATAGTTTTAAAAGCTCTTTAGCAGGCCTAAGCCCACTAAGGGCTATTTGCATCACTGATTATATATTACTATTATATATTTTTTAAGAAGGTGCGGAAAAATAATAAAATTGTTTTAGATACGTCACAGATAAATCCCTTAATGGACGTTCCAAATAATGGAGTTTTTTATTTGCGTTTAAATTGTGATGCCTTATTTGTGTACAACGGATACTTAAATTTAACGCTACTGGGTGAACACAGAATACAAAATTAAGTGTCTCACTAAAAAAAAATATATTATAGAAATCTTACTAAAATAATTCGTGCATGGCCAAAGAAACATGCATGAAAATCGTGAAGCATAAATATGTATTCATGTTATATACCCACCTCATATATTTTTTCTTCACCTTCAAGATTAATTCTCCAAGGAAGCTTGTTCAAATGTAAAACAAATTTATTTATGTATCAAATTGAAGATCAAAAAAAGATTAACAAGACCTCGCTAATCTGAATTATATCCAGATGACAAATAAGATAATATAATTGGCTTAGTTGAAAGATTGTATGTACCGATTTCATCAATATGTCCAAGGGTTGTGGTTAAATTGGTTATTTTATCATGTATCTATTGGTTTAATAAAATCTTTTAACTGTTTATGAAGATGATAAAAAATAAGTTCCATAAACAGGTGTTATTGTTATATTCATAGTTGTAGGCAACGAAATCAGTTTATTCGTCTTAAATGAATTATAATAATTTAATTTAGTTTGTAACTTTTTTAAAAATAGTATATTATGTTACAAGGCTGTGAAGTGAGTTTTTTTTACATTTACTGTCGAGCGAAGCGAGACAGTAAATGTAAAAAAAACATAAAGACAGTAAAATAAAGACAGTAAAAAACATAAAAAGACAGTAAAAGATAAAAGACAGTAAAATGCTTCAAAGTCGCGTAGCATATGCTATTTTTTCCGAGGTAGCAGACAATGAAAAAACATTAAATATTCATCACTAATCAATATATAATAATAACAAATATTAGTACATACTTAAGACAAAAAAAGAAACCTTAAAATGAGGTTACACTATATGAAAAGATAAACAAAACGCATTGACATCTAGCGGATTTTTATCGTACTAGAAGCATTTCTACAAAGACTGCAGCACTACTAACGGAAGTTTTGACAACTACCCGCCGTAAAGAAAAAATCTTTTAGTGCCTAGGACGTAAAAGATTTTTTCTTTACAGCTAGGAGTAATGAAAAGATTTTTTAAGTCCACGTAATGAAAAAATGGATTTTAGCTATGTTTTTTAGGCTCTTAAGTTACTATTTCACAGCCTACCACGAAAAAAAGAAATTATTAAACACGATTTGTGGCATCTCGATTTTCACAGATCATTTTTACAAGGCTATCGTTTGTTTTACATAGAACTCATGATTTGAGGTCACCTCAATATCCGAAGTCGAAAAAAGTGGTTTTTACTTTCTCCTATAAGAGAAAGTATTTTGATGGCACGAAAGTTCGATTTTAATGGATTTGCACTTTTTGAGGTTCCCTGATTCAAAAAAGTGTTTTTAAAAAATGTCTGTCTGTGCAAACACCTGGAGTTTAAACTACTGAGTCGATTATGACGAAATTCGGCATACACGTTCAGAAAAATCATACCCCGAGGCGAAATCGAGAAATTTATTTTAGCTTCACATTTGGGGGCGGTACCCCCCAAAAAATTTAAAAAAGCGTGAAAAAAATTATTTCTCGAAACCGGTTCCGACTATTTTGGTTAAAAAAATCCATTTAATGTAGTCCATTTGAATAAGATAAGAGCCGTTTTCCCAGGAAATATCTAATTCCTGAGAAGATAACCTTATTTTACGCGGAACCAGATAGGCCGTGTTTGATTCCCCACCGAAGAGAAGTAATTTTTATGATAAATTTTGATAAAATTATCTATAATAATTAAACTACCTCCGAAAACTCGAAAAATAACAAATGAAAAACAGTGGACTAAGTAATTATGAACTCGTTTATGAGAAAGTTTGTCTGAGTTGTCTTTGACCGACTTTTTTACTGCCTTTCCTCATATTGAATGTAAAAGGCTTTTTACAAACATACATCACATGAAATGGCCTTAAACAATTAAAATTAAATATTTGTATTTGGGGAATACTTGAAGATATTGGCTATGATATTTTATTAATAAAACTATTTATCTTGATGAGATTTGTTTAAACCGCTAATTGGTTTTGAGGGACATGACAAAATCGCGAAGACATTTTAGTCATCTACCAAATTTTGATAAAACCTCAGTAATTTGGGTGTTTGATCAAATTAACTAACTTAATCATAACCCTAATATCATATTATATATTATATAAATAATTTTAAGTGACAAACATATTTGCATTAATTACATTCTACATGCGGTTAGACAATATACTGACTAATTAACCTCGGTTTTAACTTCTACATAACAATACACAATTAACCAAGTTATATTTGTTTTATTCACAAAACAAGAATTCATTCACAGATGGCTTGATGAGCTCTACTTGATTAATTGTGGGAGATTTGGCTACGATTAATGAAAAGAAAAGCTAATTATAACCGAGTTCGTAACTAAATAGAGATATGGTAATTTAGTTCAACTTTTGAGTTTAAGATTGATTAATTATTATTTATGTGTTATGCTTTAATTATATTAATTATATAACAAAATATCTTAAGGAAAAATAAATAGAGTTAGCATCTATAATAATATTAAGCTCGTCAATATCCATCTTTAAATTTTCAAGCTTAGAAATGTGGAAATATTTGTAGTATTGGCTTAAATTAAATATAAGATTCATTTTAAAGAGAAGCAAAGAAGCCAAATTAAATAATTAAAATAAGGTTGTAGTTAAAAATTAAATACATGTAAATCACAGAGACATTGATTATTGTTTTGAGGTGGTATGTAGTTGATTGAGATTATGCTTTTTTAAGAAAGTTCAAAGTGCGGTACATTATTAGTTTAGTACCTGCCACGGTGGCGAATAGTGAGTACTAAAGTAAAATAGGAGACACGAGGCAATACTTTAGATCAGCGGTTCTCATCCTGTGGTACGCGTACCCCTTAGGGGTACTCGAAAATGTGTAAGGGGTTCGCGGTGAATTAAAAAAAGGTTTTTTGTTTACTTTTCTGTCTAATAAATAAAAACTTTATAGTAAAATGTCAGTTAAAAATCTTGTTTGGAATTTAAATGACCTATTTACAGCTGTTTCTACGATGTAGCAATATTAGCAGTAGTGTAACAACACTTCATCTAATATAAATAGTATTTGTAAAAATAAGGGGTTGTTTTTAGAGGATACAGCACAGTTAATTATACAAAAAGGGGGGTACGTGGGTTGAGAAAGGTTGAGAATCGCTGCTTTAGATGAGTACCCTCAGAGTACCTAAGTATTAAAACAAAGACGTACAAAGTACTTTGGGACAAAAAAATATCAAATCTGCTTATAAAAGTGATAATATCCTTTAGTCTAATTAAGTATTAAGAAAACATGATATTACACTTTTAAGTACAGAAGATTTGGTGTCCTGGATATTATCACTCTTATGTACAGACGTTGCGATGTTCCGGATATTATCACTCTTATGTACAGAAGTTGTGATGTTCCGGATATTATCACTCTTATGTACAGACGTTGCGATGTTCCGGATATTATCACTCTTATGTACAGAAGTTGTGATGTTCCGGATATTATCACTCTTATGTACAGACGTTGTGATGTTCCGGATATTATCACTCTTATGTACAGACGTTGTGATGTTCCGGATATTATCACTCTTATGTACAGACGTTGCGATGTTCCGGATATTATCACTCTTATGTAAAGAAGGTGTGATGATCCGGATATTATCATTTTTATATACAGAAGTTGTGATGTTCCAGATATTATCACTCTTATGTACAGAAGTTGTGATGTTCCTGATATTATCACTTTTATGTTCAGAAGTTGTGATGTTCCAAAGTACTTTGGCATAAATATCCCATTGTCTTAATCGATAATTAGATTAAGGGACATTATTTTTTTCTATATAGAGGTGTTTACATTCCTTTGTCTAATTTTCATATTCACCCAAGTCATGTCAAATTTGCAATGAAATAGGGTCATACCAAACTAAAAGATTGTCAATAAAATATAGATTAAAAACGATTTTATAAAAATAAAATTATTTAAATTGTAGATGTCTTCGCTGCATACATTAAACGTTTAAAGGTTACTTATATTTATTAATTTTAGATCTCAACTATCTCCTATGTATTCAATTCCAACGTTTTTTCTTTTATTATTTCAAGCAATAATTGGTCTATATTTTTAGGGCTTCTAACTATAGGTTATAAAGTCACGCGATTTTTCCTGAATCGCAAACATAATTTTTACAAAGTAAATTCTATTTTGTTACTTCTATAAAATTTAATTATACATAATTCTAAATCATGGGTGATACTATATAAATTATATTTGTTATTTACACCTTCATTAGATTGCTACTCCCCCTCTGTTTTTGTTATGAGGGGAGTAACAATCTAAAGAAGCGCCACAGTCTGTATTTGATTTTTAACTCAGATATGTTTTAGCTCTGGGGTACAGAAGAAATTTCTGTCACGCAAAAAACGACATAAAAAAAGTATCGCTCTTAAATATAAAAAGTATCGCATGTTACGAAAAAGTTATTAATAACAGATTTATTAATGATAACTGTTTATCTGGAATAACATACCTCATACCAATCTATGGTACAGCAGTTGACAAGTGAGGGATAAAGACGCAGTCGTGTTCTCAGCGCAGAACCAACTGGACTTAAACAAAGTACGATATGAAGATTCATTCGGCATCGTTGAATGAAGTGGAATATGACAGTTTGACTGCTCACTTCAACGTTTCTGTTACCTCCTTGAGCTGCTAACCTCACCATCTGAAACAATTACCAAAATATTATGTTGAAGAAGCTTAGATGTCTTACCTTTCTTAGAAGTAACGCGAATATTAAGTTACTATACAATGACTAACTTCTAGATTAGAAATAATATTTTAATAAGCCAAAGTTATTAATTTTTGATATTTGGAACTTGCTTCCAGGTAAATTAGACTCAAAGAGATTAATTAGTAAGAAAATGATTAACTTTGTAGGTTTCCTCCTTCGTAAGCTAATGTGGCTTCCAGCCACTTTATATTATCACTGGTCACGTCAGAATCGGGAAAATGGGAAAAACAAAGAAACAGTCATACCTGGTCAGCGTTTTAAACTTAAACAAACAGTAGAAAATGCTTCAACTTTTATAAACCGAATACGACCACCAACTTAATCTTAAAATCCAATTGACCAACAATACATAGGTTACCCAAAAAAGGATTATTCTACGTATTCAACAGGTAGTGCCGTGATATCTTGTGTCAAAATATTAAAAAGTTTTGATGGACATTTCATGTCACCCCAATGAAGTGCCATGATATTTACTCTCCAAACGTCGACACCAGGTGACACTGATGTAGTGGCATTGAATGTTCTTTAATCAAGTAATTAAAAATAGTCTCGTTTTGCGGTTTGATTCTGTAAGGTTTTACTTTCCGGAGGCAAGGAAAATTTTGGTGCAGCTCTTCATATCCACTGTCGTAAGTCTGCCGATTTATTTCGTCTCTAAATGCACTAAAATGGCAGATGGAACCTCTATAGTCACCGAAAGTAGACTGGTGAGTGAATATGACTGACGCGCGTCTTCATGCACAAACTTGTCGGGCAGCCTTGCATGTACACAAAGCTCCAGCCCATCAGTCTTTTGCGAGTTTGTCAAACTTCATTCCGTTCATCCAAGACTGTCAAACTTCCGTCCCTCACCTAAGGTTTCATTTGACAAATCTGGCATGATCATGGCAAGACTGATGACAAAACATGACGAATAGACGAGGCTTTAATCATAATTATTTAATTTTTAAAATATTTTATAGTTTCATACTTGATACAGAACGAAAGACTTCAAGATGCATCGATTCGAAGTTATTGCTTGGCAAGAAAGAAAGGGTAAAAAAAATAATATATATATAAATATATATTCTTAGAGCGATTATCATTTTTGTCACATTTCCAATAAAATCTTATGCTGAGTAAGAAGCGTGATCAAGTGACGAAAAAAAGGAAAATATCCCTAATCTAACAACCTTCCCAAAATATTCCAGCAGCCTATTATCCGAAAAGTTCATACACTTTTTTTATTCATCCTTATCCTCCTTTATATTTACCCACGATACTTTTTGGTGATGATAGCAACCCCATCAAAATGATAATGCGTACTGTTATCATAAACATTTATTGTCAGGTTTAGGATTTTTTTTACAGCCATTGTTTGTAACGACTTTATCTCTTTTATGCCGAATTAGAATTCTACCAATAATCACTATTATAACAAAAACAATTTAAAATTTACACAAATCGTTCTTTTTCCCATGATAGTATTGTTAAATGTTATTCCTTGATGTTATGTTGATTTACTCCCCCCCCCCCCCTTAATACCTCCCTGTTAATCCTGCTAATTGAATCTGAATACTGTCAGATTTTTGTTGTAACCTGAAATTTTAAGGGCTTTTCCTTCACACTTAATGCTTTTTCCAGGTTTAAATTTTTTTTTTCGATTGTGTTTTCGTTACATTTGGTGGAAATAAAATAATGTATCTATTAACTTTTTACTATTCGTTTAAGTTAAAAACAAGAAGATAGCTTATACAATACGAAGAACACTTAATTATTTTTACTCAATTTTATTGTTATATTTTACCTCAATAATTTCCTGAATTTCATCAATTGGAAATATGTTAGGGACTTCACCGGAATTAAGAAGTGCGTCTATATCCTGCAGGAAGTAATCTTCTTTTATTTGACCTTCGTTCATCAAGAATATTACTGGTTTGTTCCGACCTCCTGATTCCTTCAGCACTTTCTTAAGATCGTCTCTCCACTCATTATATCCTGAAACAAACCAAAAGAAACATTATTATATTAGTTCTACTATATACCGTATTGAAGAGAAATACTAAAAAAAAAAAAAATCGTTTAAACTTTTCATTATTCAACAATAATGGTAAAATAAATTTGCTGCAATTATGTGCTTTTAGCTCTCACAAAGGGTCTGTAGGCAGTTTAAGAAATCTTTATTATAATGACGTGAAACCAATAATAATCAAAAACACAATAAATCTACTCCGAAGTGTCTAGCACAAACTTTCCCCGTTCCCAAGATATTCGTTGATTTTCTAAATAAATAAAGGGGTGACTCAAAAAAAAACAATTTTTAAAGCCGGCCATACACGTTACGGTATACCGGAGCGTGTATGCTATCAAACTTTGCTGCACAGTTATGATAGCACTCAGGCTTCGGTTTACCTGTACAGGTTCACCTGTCAGATATGCCGTAACGTGTATAGCCGGCTTAATGACAATTGGTATCTATATCGTTTTGTTCCAAGAACAAGATTACTTCAAGGACTCCGTGTCCTCCCCTTTTATTTTATATCTCACATGACGCATTTCCGTAAAAAATTAACCCCTTGATTTTAAGGGTTTCTTCCTGAGATTGGATTGTTACATATTAAATAACTCTAAAGTTGCAAATTTTTGTCTTGGGTATTTTTGGATATACAGGTGCGATAACAATAGACAAACTCAGGAAAAGTGTCCTCGGTTTTGCCTATATGAACCCTAAAACTACACATACAATATTCTTCCTATTAGAAAATAGAGCTCTAACACTTTACCATAGCTTTTAGTTATCTCTGGCTGAATAATTGTCTGTTGAAGTATAGAACCGGCCAATTTTGCTAAAGACTGTCTTCCAGAACCTCCGACTCCCACAAGAAGAGCACTGCCACATGGCATAGAGAGAACTCGTAAAATTCTTGATAAGTGCTCTAATGCATACCTGAAATATAGGGGGTGATTTATTTTAATGCGTTAATGCGTTAATATATTAGTGGCTTAGCTTAGATAACTATATCACTTAAATATTAGTATCAGTGTAAAGGTGTCAATGCAACGATGTGTGTAAGGCGTGTCAATGCAACGATTGATAAGATTCGTACTCGTTCGGCTGCAGCCGCTTTCTCAATTTTTAATCCCATGACTTAAGTCGTACGGCTCTAGGCTGTACGAACCTTCAGATACCTACAGTATTCATGAACCGCACAGCTAGAGTCGTTGCATTGACACTCCACCATAAGAAGGGCCAAACTCATATTATACCGTTTTTGATTTACACTTAAGGTGGCCATACACGAAGAGTAAATCCTCAAGGAAAAATCCTCCGGGATTTCTTTGAAGATTTTCTCTACCAAACCCTCGCCAACACATGAGAGGATTTTCTTGGGACAAAGCCTCCGGAATTTCCTTGGGGATTTTCTCTACCAAACCATCACCTTTCCTACACAACCTTCAAAAAATCTCGAGGCCGACTATCGTCAACTCAATCCACGCCTCATCTGACTCTTAATTCCGGCCTCCAGGCGATCAAAAAAATTGTCTGGGATTACGGGGACTGCTGACCACAGGTGACCTCAAGGCACCATCCACCCACGTGTAGGTATTCCTTCTGGTCAGTCCAAGGATTTCCTCTTCATGTAAGGCCCCCTTTAATCGATTATTAATTATTGATGAAAATAACCAATCAAAGTCGTGCTTAAGAAAGAAAAAGGTTGACTATTCATGCACCAAGGTTAATCAAACATATTGAAGCTACTGCTATAAATATAGAATACTGTAAACAATACTAAGACAATTATCGTTTACACAAGGCCCTACCTAGCATAACATCATATAGTAAATGGCAGAGATGATTAGATAAAAATATTTTATCTACGATTGATACGAAATATAAACATTATATCTTTGTTTAGATGCGTAGAAAGTGATTATTTACGTACTTGTATTCATTGCGCATGCGCGTCTCATAGTTCTGGATAATTCCTCTTCTTTACCGCACTAGTGCGGTAAAGAAGAGGAATTCTTCAGCTTTACGCACGATTAGTGAGTTTGTTTACATTTAACAAAACTAATTTGGTGTTCTTTTATTAAAGTAACTGTTTATATCGAGTTTTTAGTGAAAAACAATGAGTGAATCAAGTGACTTTGACGAAAATGTGGAGAATAATAATCCTCCAGAAATAATTAATTCGGCAAAAAATACAACTAATGAATTAATGCCATCTTTATCAAGAGAGAGATACGAACTTACATACAGCAAGTTTATTTGTTTCTATATGTATTATTTAAATCTAACAATCGTAGATAAAGTACGGTACGCAACTCGTGCGAAAACGGCATTTTGCATTGCTCGTGTGGTTTTACCACACTCGCATGCAAAATGCTACTTTCCGCACTCGACGCGTAATGTACTATTAAGTATATCTAGTTCTATCGTATACAAGAAGAAGTTTTTAAAACAGTTGAATTTCTTCAATACCTGAACAAAACAACAGTCATTTTATTCTTATGAGTTGAGTTGTACTCGGCGATAGAATTTACAGCAACTTGATGAAATTTTTCTAAGTTAGGGATTTCTTCGTATTTTCTTGCTTCTTCAGCATCTACATCTAAGGCCGTTGTGAACATTAGATTTCTAAGAGCACCTTCAGATACCTACAGATGATAAACAAAAACTGTAGTTTTAGGCTAATTTTGGAACGAAGGTTAAGCCAGAAAACAATATATTATATTGATGGTACAGAAATAAGTATTATTGTTTTACCTGACATACTCTTGAAAAAACTAAAAAAATCTATTTTGTATATCTCTAGTTTTAATTATAAAAAGTTAAATGTATAATAATATAAAAATAAATTGAATAGCTTTTTTTCCTTAAAGGTTATTTGTGCGAATTTTCAATTATATGAATCTCTCTGCTAGATCTTAAGAGTGAAACGATTTCTATTGGATTGTGGTTGTATGGAATTTCAATGTATTATAGAAGTTTCTGGAGAAATTACTTAAGAGAGAGAGATGGAGAATTCACTTAAGAGTAGCTCTCAGCTAAGAAATATTAATATCCTGGTATATTAACTAATATTATGAATGAAGTGGAAAAGATTTTAAGTTTCCTATTAAAGCCTATTTACACTTTGATTACTAACAAATGGTAAGTTAGTGCATAGTTAGAAGTTTATTGTTAAGTGGTTAGTAGAATTTCCACACGTGTATACACATTGTTTTGTACTTGAAGTGGCTTAAAATTATACGTATAGTTATAAACCACACCAGATCACTCGACACCAATCCGCATCTACTATCTACAGGCTGATAAATCGGCCTTCAGATATTTCCTTACTTATTTACACACATTAGCTATTCTTGAGTTTCCTCTTAACCATAAGCTCAGAGGTTGATAAATCTGACAACCACCGATATATCCCCGATTATTTGTAACAAACAGAAAAATGAAATAAACAACACTTTTCTCCACAATACTTCTATATGAAACATGGCATCAGCCCTATAAGCGGTCATCGCAAAATGTCTAAGAAGAGAGAAATAGAGCCCTAAGCAGTCATAAAACATCAGAGAAGAGAGAAACAAGCAATCAGATGCAGGTCAGGTTTTAATAACATCCTTTAAAATTCAGTCTTATTAGACCTGGACTGTCAAGTTTTCAACTAACTGAGCCATTGGGATGGCACAGGATGACACAGAATTCCATTAGGATGGCACAGTTCGAAGGAAAGAAATAAGTTGCCTTAAGTCGGCCGCAACTGACGTAAAAAAAGAGGTAGATTTCAGTGCAGTTACAAGTTTTCTTTTCACCTTACAGTCTTCTTTTCGTTCTCTTGTTAATGATGATCACTTGAAGAGCAAGTGAAAGCCAAGTCTAGCCTTAAAAGCGTATTATAGAGAGTTGCTGGTTCTTGAAACTTAGGGAGACTAAAAATTAAAGCCCGGTCCAGACTGCCGAACCGAACAAAGAAAACGAGCCGAGCATTGGTCTCTGCGCATGCCCAGTCTGAATTGCGCAGGTGCTCTTTACAGCTAAATTACGAACATATTTATTCGTCCTTCGTTTGTAGTTATCTTTTTTGTATAACTATTCGTATATTTACTCTCTGACTGGAATTTACCTCTTTGACGTCTGGATTAGGCTCAAGTTTATCCATAACGAAGTCAAAAGTTTCCCTGAAATAATCTTTAACTGTTAGTTTTACAGAACCAAATAGCCATTCTCTGTCTTCAATGTCCACCAATCTATCGTAAAATACTCTCAGGATTTCGTGAACCCAAAGCCTGAAAAAATTAAAACCAAATTTGTTGTAAATTGTTTAAACATATTATGGCAAAGTAAAAAAATAATTATTCTCCATGGCTTAGGCCGATTTACCAACAGGTTAATAAATGTAATGGTCCAGGAGATAGCGTGCAAAAGAGTGTATGAATAACATCAATCTAAAATTTTGTTTAATAGTTAATATTTTGTGCCTTTAAGAATATGTGGTCGGTTAAGTTCGTCAGCGGGGACATAGCTTGACAAGAGGAATTTGAAAAAAAAACTTGTGGAGAGCTGCCATGTCCTGCCCAATTTGGTCGATAATTTGATCCTTAGTACAAAATTCAAGTTGATGTTAGTTTGTCACTTGATAAATGTCCACTTTGATTTTGGAGTAATATTTAAATAACTAACCTATCAAGTGACAAATTAACATCAACTTGCTTTTTGGTCTGCAAACAACTTTTCTCCCAGGATCATGAAAATCACATTGTCCACCAAAATGTACACGGAGGGACTATGCTGATCCCTACCGTTTTTTTTTCAAATAACTATTGCCGCAAGCTATGTCCCGCAGACGAACTTCACCGACCACATATTCTTAAAAGGCACCAAAAGATTAACTTATACTCAAAATTCTAGCTTGATGCTAGTCAGACACACTATCTCCTAGACTATAATGTATATAAAATATGTATGATTTGGTAATAAACGGATCTATCCATAAAAAGTAACAATTATACCTACGTAATTATATTTGGAAGACAGAAACAACTGGTTTCCACATAATTAATTTATTATAACTATTTGGATTATCAATAGTGAATTAAATAAAATTTGAGGATAGCGAGGATCAGTCGAGATTAAAAATCAAATTTTTTGATTCACTAACGTTTCAGAAAAATTTATTTACAGCAACATTATATTTCAAGAAATGAGCAACAATGGTCACCATTCTTCGACTGATCTGCTATTCTCAGGTTGTTTTTAGTCATTACTAACAATGCCACATGCAGGTCCAAGGTCTAATGACCAAGAGGTGAGACACGTTTGATACTAACGCCGCTAATGTGTCAACAAATATTCGGCAAAAATGGCTCCTCGAGAAAGGATATCAAGAACCGGAAACTGTTGGACATCACTGGCCTTAAGTATAAAAATAATTTATCTAAGAAATATTCGTAATTTTCAAAGATGTCGGCTGATTTCCCAGCCTAAATTAAGATAGAATTTTTTTAAAACTCCATAAGGACCTTATGGAAATACATTTACCTCACGTATGTGCGTTTATTTTCAGCCGATTCTTTTCTTAGAAGAAGCGTGCCAGTAATGACTCTAGCGAAGTCTCTAAGATTGAACAAATAATGAGACTTCATTGGTGTTGGCAAAAGATTCTCCGCAGCCGACTTAAATATGTAATTAGTAGCGGCCACAATCTGATTACATATTGGCATGACGTCTGTTGGGAAACCATTCCTCTGAAAAAAGATCGGATGTTAAAGCAATGTTGCAAAACAAAATGCATTATTATTTCCTGTGATAATAATTAAAATCTTTGGTACCTACTCTCCATCCAAAAAACAAGAGGTTGGTGAATATTTTTGTCATGCTCTCGTCAGAAAAAGCATTAATGGAAAATAGATTGAAGTGTCGGAGGAACCTTTGATAAATTTCTTGTCTACTTCCTCCAGGCAGGCCCATAGCAGCAATAAACATTACTCGCGTCAGTAAAAGTTTCGTCATATCTTTTAAATCGTACCTTTTAACATATAAAACAAATATTCAAGTAAAACAAGGGAGCATAAAAAAGAGGTAATACAGGAAGAACATTTCACGTAAGTAGATTTTTTTATTAACACATTTGTGTTTTTGTGTGGTGTGGCTTAAGGCGTTTAGACTCCAATCTCGAGCAATTACCTAATTACCTGCAGGCCTAACTAAATGAAATCAACGTAAGAATCCAATCGCAATACTTTTTATAATATTTTAAATTGGAATTATGAAATTCCTCAATCCAATAGTAGGTTTTGATTTAAATAAATAAAGAAGACTTTACTTGCAGTGAGTACAAATTACAAGTTATGCTGCCTTAATTTTAAGCTTGTTTCTCAACGCGTTTTCTTGCACTACATATACCTATAGTATAAAATTAAGTTTTAATTAAAGTTTTGTCTGTACATTGGTTAGAATTGAAAATTTGTTGGATACTTTTTTATTTCATACATTCTGAACACCGAATCGGGACTTAACTTTTATCGTATATGTATGTGTGCCTGTCGCCACCAATCCGACTTTATAAACGCAAAACCAGCTGAACTAATCCGATCATTTTTTTTCATGGGTGAGCGCAAACATGATGCTCATTTTGCAGGCTTGGTTTCATCGAAAAACTTCAGAAGTATTCAGTAGAACTTTAATTTAAAAAAAAAAAAAAATAGGTTGACCTACCATAACCAAAACCCATAGATTCGCTAATCAAAATGTTTGTGTACTTCTAGACCACCTATAGACTCGCGGTTTTTTGCGTTTGGTCGGAAATTGGCCCAAACCATAAAAAACCTTATAAAATTTAAGATGGCGGACACAACTATAAAGTTTTTTTGGAGGCTTATTGCGGCTAAACGGTAAGTCGTATCGAAAATTAGATTGCACCAGTGATAACTCATTTTAAAAGATCTACAACTTTGGTCCTATGACTTTTTGTCGTACCTCCATCGGTTCTACCTTAAATAGAGCTAAATTTTAAATATGTTTTTTATTTTTTTACTTTGAACTCTTATGGCGTCCGCAATTGTTGACCCATTTAATTTCTGATTGGGGCGCTTAAACCTCACACTAATGCTCTTTAAATCGAGTATATAATTTTATTTATTTGTCCTAGAACTAGTTATTAAATATTTACTGATGCAACTGCCGTATTGAGAGAAGATACTGGTAAATCAAATGAATGCACCAATGGTTGATTCTTCAATGACTTTCCTAGAAGGCTTTGGAAACAAAAATATTTAGGCATATCATTTAATTGCTATGCCTACATGATAACAGGAAACATAGCCACTAATACCTAGCATGAGCCCCACGTGGAGCGCGGGGTGAAGGCTAGTTTCATATATACAGCCTTGGTAGTTCTTATGTAAAAGTTTTCATTTATAATAGTTTTCAAAATCTGAAACGAGAAATCCTCAATTTAGGAGACTGAATAGTCCTAAACTTTAAGGATCATAGAAAACGTTGGAGAGAACTCTTTAAGTTGGTATGCCAATAGTGAGGCTAAGTTAGTGGAAGCCTGTCAAAGGGTTGGAAAAGTTGGCCCCTTATTGTCGACCCCTTTTCATAATCCCACTGAATTTAGTTGAAAGAGAACGTTTATAACCTTCTCTGAAATTTAGTGACCACTTCTGAAGAACCTTTCAAATACCTCCATGTATTTCCTCTATCATTTATTGCTATAATACGATTTTCACAGAAATATCTACAAAGAATTTATCGTAGCATAATAATTAATAGGAAAATATTATATATACCAATTTCCATGGTCGAAAAATTGTCTAATGAGTTCTATGGCTGGTATTGCTCCATACTGTTCTTTATTCGGTAGATTGCAGTCATCGATGAAAATAACACAATGTTTACCCTTTGGAGCGCCATATATTCCTCTTCTTAATTTATTTAACTTGGTGATTACAAGATCCTGCATACATGATGATATATTATTAAATTAAAAAGTGAAATTCAATATGAAAGAAATATATTTTATGTCAAGTAATTATGAACCTAAAAATGTATTTTACTTAAGATGAATTTAAAACTTGCTTGAAGTATATTTGCTGAAGTAGATGTAGTAAAAGTAATGAAGGCTGGCGTGAAAACATCCGTATTCAGCGTCATCATTAGATTTTGAATGTAGAAACTTTTCCCTGTACCAGTGGGACCTGTTACCAGGAACGGCATTTTGTTGGTTACACAAAGTTCCATCATGAACGTGTACCTACCGACAAACATTCAAAATTAATGAGTAAATCAGAGTAAGAAACGAAATGCTCTAGGTATACATTCTGAATTTGAATGTGGTAAATATTAATGCAACTAAAATATGCATTTAGTTTGCTAATCATGAACTAATGCAAATTTATACTTGGTTGTTTCGACTGTAGGAACCATGTAGAAATCCTTCATAGAACTTTCGTCAGTTTTTAATGTTTTAAGATAATCCGGCCAATATTTCCACTGTCCTTTAGCTTTAAAAACGTAAAAATAATCATGAAGTATTCCTTCACTGGGAATTCCTAATTCTTGAGAGCCTTCTACTACTTCTTCTTCAAGACCTTCAACTTCCCCTAAAGATAATCAAAATTATAATAGGCAACGTATTATAACATCGGTAAATAAATGCTTATTTATTAAAGAATTGTTTAGATAGTATTTATTTGATACCTTGCCTTTTACACTAAAGGATCCGTTATTGTAGTCAGCTAACCGTATACTAAATATGATAAACAAGGTTTGAAAAAATTCCAATTTGAGGGATGATATATAACCAAAAATGATGTAGTTATTTTATTTTTTATTAAAAATAAACTGTAGGCACAAATGGAGAATAAGAGAAAAAACAGGATTATTATATAGATACTGGATTGAAATCAGCGCAGTGAGAATGTGTAGCAAAATGGTAACGCATTTCTCTAAAATTCCTAGAAAAGAGAGACAGTGGCGTAACTAAGAAATCCGACGCCCCCCGCAGTTTTTGAAAATGCGCCCCCCAATAGCTTACAAAATTGACCCCCCCCCCCCCCCCCCCCCCCCCTATTCTTTTTCCTTCAAGAGTCATTATGGGTCAGATAGAGTGGGAACGATAAAATAAGCTGTAATGACTAAACAATTTATTTAATTTTCAAACAGGTCATTATTTCTATTTTTTGAATATACAGTAGAGCGTCGATTATCCGAACGTCAGTTATCCGAACATTCAATTATCCGAACTAGCTTCATGGAAAAAAAAAAAAAATCAAAAGCCACCGCTAAATTAATTCCTAGAAAGAGCGGTGTAAAGGATATATTTCGATGAATTCAGTTTGACGGGGCAGACATTAACATTTGTTTAATAAGAACTAACTTTTGTTTAATACCTTTCTATTCTGTTGATCGGTTATGTTAATGCTCTCAGTTTCAAATCATTCATTGTGAGGTAAACATTGAATTAGTTAGTGGTCAGATATTAAGTAAAACTTACATGTCGACAATAAGGAAACGAGTAGTGCTTTCATTAAAAGATAAAATGGAAATTATTACGCGGCTGAAGAAAGGTGAAAGCCAATAAGGCATTGGCTATCAAGTTCGGTGTTGGTAAATCAACGATTACGGGAATGAAAAATAATTCTGATTCAATCACTTGGTCAAGATTATGTGCACTTAATCTTGACAGTGAGGAGGGCAGTATAAATCGTAAAACTATAAAAAAAAGAAATCCCAAATTTTTGGAAGATGCTGCATTCACTTGGCTTTTGCAAAAATGGGCCTCTGGACAGCCCATGTCCATATCTGGACCCATATTGTGTGAAAAAGCAGTGGAATTAAACATGAAGCTTGATGGGGACTTAATTCATCATCAGTTTTGAGTGGCTGAAAAATTTCCCATTAAATCATGGGATACAAAAATATTTCCTGTTATCTGAAACCGATTTCTGAAATCTGAGACATAAAATGTATTCGTTCTTCAGAAAGGTAATATAGCTTCTGTTACCTTCGGTAAGCTCGGAAGCAAAAGAAAAAAGTGTTTGCTACTAGAGGAGGAGGAAGATGACGATGAGATATTTTAGTTATTAACAAATTGACGTGGCGGGGCTCCCCTAGAGTCCCGACGGCTATATAAGTCTGAAAAATGCACTCACCTTTTTAAATGAATTCTTCACCAAATAATTTAATTTTACGCAGAAAATAAAGGAACAGAATAAGCAATAAAAAATTGCAGAGCTTTCTAGCGAAAGGAAAGTTAAAATTCACAGCAAAAGACACAACCGCCCCGCACGAGAGCTGTAACTATAACTGAACCGAACTGAGTTTGATACATGTGATTAATATAATAGATAACAATTCTTAAATTAAGGGAAGGGTAGAAAAGATAACAACTCTAAAGGGAGGTAAAATTAGCTAGGTAAGAAATGAGTTTGAAACTAAATACAAAGAGGTTGTGATAGGGAAAAAGAACTAAGGGGGGAAAGAAGGAGAAATACATATTATGTAGCAAAGACAATCGCTAGAGAAAGAGATGGAAGAATGACTTGTTCGTTTGGAACAGATTTCCTTATCTAGTACAGCTAAAACTGGATTAGATAAGATAACTTTTAGTTGTAATAAACACTTGGATCTCCTACTAGTTCAAAATAAAGAAGGGAGAATCAGTTCGATTTACTTACCCATATAATAATTATAGGTATAGTGACACTTAACTTGGAAACCAAACTGGGCTCTGAGCTCTAAACCATAACATCGGATAATATTATCACCCTGATTTAAACTCTTTATTTGTTTTATCTCTCATTTATTTTCATCTCCCAAATATAATTTTTTTAAAAATAATTCCGCCCACATGGAGTTTCTTTTAATTTTTATTATCAAATTAAAAAATTATTGTTTACTCATTTTTCGGCGCCCCCTAGAGCAGGCGCCCCCCCGCACCGCGGGGTTGGCGGGGGCGCTATTTAAGCCACTGAAGAGAGATATATATGACACAAAAATTCATCCTTCCATCCTGCAATGCAATCTATGCCCGTCGCAACGGGATTAATTTTTTTAATTTTTATATTTAGAAAACAAAAGAAAAATTAAAACAACTAAGTAAATTAATTTAGATATCTATTTAGATTAGATATTATATCTATTTGAAGACCAACAAATCAAAACAAACATTTATTTTTATAGGAATAAATGTGGTTGCCTTTAGTTTAGCAATAACAAATTATTTCGTGGTGATTCGTCGCCATCGAGACACTACTTGATTATATAAAAATTATGTTGGTGTTGATCGGTGTAAAAGAGAGTAAAATATCTATATATATATTATTAAAAAAGTTTTGTAAACAAACAAATGTGTCAAATTGTGCGAAAGTTCAAGGCAGCGGCCGCTTTTAGACGAGCGAAGCGAGTAGGGGGCGGAGACCCCTAGTCTAAATAAAATAAATTTAGATAAAATTAACTAAAGTAAATTTAGATCTTTATTTGTTTTAACATAAATCTCACACACCTCTGTTAGTAAAAATCTGAAAAGAAGGTGTTTGGATATGGCATTTAGTATGTGCACGTCTTGTTTTGTCCACTTTTAGTAACTTAATTTACTCTTAAACATGGGAGCCAGGGTGGCCGAGGTGCTAAAGGCGCCGCACAGCTATCACTGAGTCGAATTGCATCTATGAATCGCGGACGGAGCAGGGCGAGGGCACACCCTGAGGGGTTCTCTTCCCCCACACTTTGATGATCCGTGTCATGAGATGTGATTTGTATCTATGGTTCGAGGACGGAGCAGGGCGAGGGACATCCCCTATGGGGCACTCTTTGATGTGGTCCGATTGATGTTGGTCCGTTCCGTGTCATGATGATGTGATTTGTATCTATTGTTCGAGGACGGAGCAGGACGAGGGACATCCCCTATGGGGCACTATTTGATGTGGTCCGATTGATGTTGGTCTGTTCCGTGTCATGATGATGTGATTTGTATCTATGGTTCGAAGACGGAGCAGGACGAGGGACACCCCCTATGGGGCACTCTTTGATGTGGTCCGATTGATGTTGGTCCGTTCCGTGTCATGATGATGTGATTTGTATCTATGGTTTGAGGCCTCCCCTAAGGGGTTCTCTTCCCCCACACTTTGATGCACGCTTATATAGCTTACTAATGACCACATCATACTCGCTTCGGCGGTACAATGTACATTTGTATGATGTCCCGTTGTATTGTTCCCGTCTAGTAGGAAGTACTAGGTAACTACTATTACTACTCTTAAACATTATTCCTTATGCTACGCAATAAAGAATGACCAAGTATCGATCTAAAAGAAACTATCAAAATTATTAATGAACCAATACTTCGTAATAATATTTATCTCCAGAAGGGAGAAAAAGTGAACCCCGTTTCTCCCTCGTTTACAGGAAGGGAAGTTACTCATTGCACCCATTCAGGTTGAACAGGGAGTAATGGAAAATAAGGGAATCATCAACTCTCATGATTCTCTCCAGTGTTGCCCTAGATTCTAAATAAAGCACAAGTAAGTACGTGGTTGCTGCTAAATACACAATTTAATTTATTTACTTTTGTTTAATGCCTAAATCTATTATGTCATCTTTACACATATCATGTAACCTCCACAACCTATTTTAATGGTGATTTATCAGTAAAACAAACAAAAAGTTAAAGGTGAAATCATAATTTCTAAATGACAAACTAATAAGATAAACTAATTCATATGTATATTGTATATACATCAGTTGGCAGTATTATTCAATACTTTAAAATTAAAATCTTATTAATTTTCATTTAAATAAATAAAATTATATTTTGTTTGCTTAATAAATGCTTTTTAAGTTGTTTATAGATGAGAAGGGAAAATTGACACCATTTTATACAAAAGTTGATATATATTTAAGTTATTTAAGCTATGTATTTATTTAATAACACCCAATAAACCTAGATACAAAATACGGGTAAGCAGGTTTTAACCAGTGGCGTAGCCTGTCCAGCAAGAATTTTCGGTAGGGGATATTTATCACAACTGCCGCTTGTATCATGTAGAGTTATTAAGAAGTAACAAACCCCAAACTTAATGTTCATGACGATCAATTTTCTAACTTGGAAAAAAGTTTGAACAAAAACCGTTTTCTATATAGGGAGTAGGGAGAAGTGAAGGTGAGTTTATATTTAGGTCCAGCAAAGTATTTTCCTCAACCCTCTGGCTACAGAATTGTGTCCTGACAATGAAGCGGTAGAAACAATTGTGGCTTTTCTTGTCATTTCTCATTGTTTTAAACCGTTTGGAGGCCATCTAAATAAAGATCCTTTCGTTAATGTTCTGTAGTCTTGACAGACATCCTTTATACCTAGATAAAAGTTTTGGTCTACCTTCTATTTCACAATGCTTTGAAAGTAGAAATGAAGATACTTGATATGATATTATCTAATGATTTGACGAAAACGTATATTCTTTGTAACAATTTAGAATTTACCTTTCCACAAACTCTTAAAGTAGACATCGTATGCATCCCTTCCATTAATATCAAGAGTTCCTGCTAAGCCCCAAGTAACAGCCATAATGAAGGCTGCAAACCACCAGACGGTCACATGTTTAGTCTCAGGACTAGATTCAAGAGCTCTCTGCATCAAAGCATTTAAGATATTAATGGTGCTCCTGTAAACACAGATAATATTATCTTTATTATTTGCAGTATACCTAATCGCCGGCATGCACTAACAAGCTTTTCTAAATTTACTGTACAAAATTATTATATTTATAATGTTAAGACATCACTAATCTGGAATCGAAATAGATATTTCGTAGTTATATGACACGAGCAAAGGATATGACGATGGCGAATGACAGCATCCGTTGTCATAAAAAATATGTTTTTCTTGATTTCAGGAGGAAGGCAGGTTGCACCGGTTATTACCTCATCCAGACTACCAAACCGAACAGAGGAAACGCGCCGAGCATTGGTCCCTGCGCATGGTCGGGCAGAGATTAGTTTTTATTTTTTAATTTAGATTTGTAAATGATTTTCTTTTTAGTTAATTGAATTATGTGTTGACGGGACTAATTGAATTAGTTTATAGCGAAATCCAACAGGCCTTATTTCTTATTTTTGTATAATTAGATTTGTTTCTTCTCTTTTATAATTTGATTTTCTTGATAGAGCTCTAATTCTAATTTTAATTTAACTTCTTCTTAAAACTACTCCTTTTTCCTTGCACCTGGGAAGAGAGCCCAGTCAGTCTGGTTCGAGAATCCTTACAGTTCACTTCGGCCAGTTCTCAGTGAAGTTTTACCTCCAAGAGGCACTTTATCATACCGCACAGTGTTTATATCCAGTGCTCGGTAACGCGATTACCTCCAAGAGGTCGCGTACCTTTACACGTTTGTGACCAGTGACGTCATCTCCTCCAAGAGGTTGTGTCCCACTGAACAAGGACTATATTCCGTGACGTCATCTCCTTCAAGAGGACGAGCGCCACCTTCTACCTACACCTTGTCACCACTTTGTACACTTAAGTACCATTTTTGTTTGTTTATTAAAGCTTTTATTTTTAAAAATAAATTCATTAAATTTCATTTAAGTAATATTATACTTCACTTTATTATTTTATGAGCTCTATCCAATTTTCTTTTTTTACTGCTGATAGCTTTCTCTTTTTTTATATATTTAATGTTTCGTTTTTTTATAAACAACTTTGATTACTATTTATCCATTTAAACTTTAGGCTAGTAAATAAATGTTCATAACAGTTTATTTATGTGTTTTTTATTATTTTATACATCCTATGCTACCTCTTTTCTTCCCTTCCTAAGTGGTGAAACAGTATATCCCTATCTGGCATTTTATTTTATAGCGTTTGGTAATTGGTGCGACTTAAACACCCCTCCTGCGCGCACATTTTTGGTCCTTTGGGCCGGATCTTGGGTTGCTGTTTTTACCAATTAGCTGGGCTGAAAGTAGCATAGTTTTTATTACTTTTTTTCAAAGAATTATTTTATTTTTATATTTGTATTCGTTTATATGTACGATTTTAAATTATTTTTGATTTTTTTAAATCTAATTTTGTAGTTTTGGGCTGCATTCAATTTTAGTTTATCTACTCTGTGGATTAGGAGTATTTTTTCATTTTCTTTTAATTTTAATATTTTAATTCGTTATTTTTTGTATTTACCATGCCTCTTAGCGAAGAGCAAACGTTGTGGGTTGCCAATGCCAAAAAGAAGCTTAATACTCTCGCAAATAAAATTAAGAGTATTATCGAACAGGGTAGATCGATCGCTACTGACCGTAAAAACTTATACATGTATAAGGGCATGTACAAGGAACTTAAACCTTGCCATGAAGAATTTAAATGTCTTTTCGATGAAATTGCAAATTTATATGTGCAACAAAAGTCCACTGAATTTCCGACTAAGGAGGACAAATCGTTTCAGTTAGCGATGGATAAATATCTCTTTGAAGGACATGCTATTTATGAAGAGCATATGAATCCTACTCCCGCACCTTCAGTAGGACCCCAAGCAGGTCCATCTAATACCAATAGTTCTACAATGAACGAATCTCGTGTTGTTAGAGCAAGGCTTCCTGAAATTAAACTCCCGGAGTTTTCAGGTAAACCTACAGATTGGCCATTGTACAGAGACACCTTTACGTCTCTCATACATACTGAAGAGTCAATTTCCGCAATGGAAAAATATCATTTTTTAATTTCTTCTCTTAAAGAAGATGCTTTATCTTTAATTAAGAACATTCCTGTTTTAGAAGCAAATTATGAACCCGCGTGGAGGACATTAAACAATTTTTATAATAATAAGCGATTACTCGCAACCACTTATTTAAATACGTTGTTTGATTATAAAGCAAGTTCTGGAAAATCCAAATTAGCTACATTACAATATTTTCTTACGCAAGTAGCTGATAATATTGCCGCTTATCAGGCTCTTAAAATTAATTCTTCAGAAGATTTTATTTTATTTTCTCTTGCAATTCGCTGTATAGATCCTAATGTGAGACAACGCTTTGAGAGAGAAAATAGTGATACTGATTATCCGCTATTTAAGGATTTGGTCGAATTTATACGTAAGGAGGCAAGAACATTAGAATTAACATCTAATGACTCGAGTATTTCTCCACTTTTACCTTCTGCTGTTAAGAAGTCACATATGTTTGTGAAAGGTTCTTCGTCAAAAACTAGTTCTCTTTTAAGTACTTCTAAAGAGGATTCAATACAGACATCTAACAAATGCCCAGTTTGTCAATCTACTCATTCATTGCATCACTGTTCTACATTTAGAAAAGCATCACCTTTAGAGCGTTTTAACCTGCTTAAGGGTTGGTTTGGTTGCAGAAATTGTTTATCACATAAACACAAATCCCTTTCCTGTCAATCAAAAATTGTTTGTAAGTCATGTGGCAAAAGGCATCATAATTGGTTGCATTTAAACATGGACAGCAATGCAAATCCTAATCTAACATCTGCATCTAATACACCAGTAGCCAAACAAGAATCTTCTTATTCCTGTATGCCTACGCAGAACGTGCCTGCTCCAAGAGCTGCACCAGTCGATACAACTTTAGATAAATCAAATGTTTCTACTATGCTAGCGGCAGCCGGAGGTTCAAGAGGAAAGCAAGATGATTTATTGAACTCTTATACCAGTACTTCCCTGCAAACGGAATGTGTTCTTGGCACCGCGGTAGTGTCTATTCAAAATGTAAAAGGTGAATGGGAATCTATAAGAATGGTCCTTGACTGTGGTTCCCAGTGCAGTTTTATAACTTATGATTGTGCGCTTCGTCTGGGACTTCCTCTTGAGCGATGCTTTCAGTCCGTTACGGGTATTGGACAAAATGATTTACGTAACACCCATGGTGTTGTTGAGTGTAATTTGAAATCAACGCAGAGTCCATCCAAGATAACTTACTCTACTAGTGCGATTGTCGTTTCAAATATTACTAATGATCTTCCTCGTCGTAACTTCTCTATGAAGGACAGGAATTTGTATGGCAAATATTTGCTAGCAGACCCAACATTTTGGGAATCTGGACCCATTCAGTTTTTGTTAGGTGCCGATTTATTTTTTGAAGTTTTGTTAGGTCCACCTATCTCTGTTAGGAATAATTATCCCAAGTTAACTCCGACTGCTTTTGGACTCATTGTTGCCGGCAAATCAGTCTTACCTGGAGCTAACAAAATAAATATAGACTCATTGTTATCTACGAATTCTCATGAATCGCTATCGAACGTTATGAGCAAGTTTTGGGAGATTGAGAATGTCAATACTTCTCAACCTGTTTTGTCTTCAGAGGATAAAGCGTGTGAGGAACATTTCCTTCAAACCACTCGTCAACTTCCCAGTGGAAGATTTGTAGTTTCATTGCCTTTTAAAAAGGATCCTTCCTTATTAGGGGATTCTAGGCGCAAGGCCTTATCGCGTTTCTATAATTTAGAAAATAAGCTTATTAAAAATAAGGATTTAAAAATTATGTATGATGAGTTTATGAATACTTACCTTAATCTGGGACACATGTCTCCCGCTGAAGATCCTGGTGCTTACATCATTCCTCATCACTGTATTTACAAGGAAGATGGAGCAATTAACCAATTCCGTGTAGTATTTGATGCTTCCAGTGCTACCACATCGGGTTCATTAAATGATTATCTGTATGCTGGACCCAAGCTACAGAATAATATTCCAGATATCGTTTTGACTTTTCGTACCTATGCCGTAGTTTTTACAGCGGACATAGTCAAAATGTATCGCCAAATTTTGGCTGATGAAGCTGATAGAAAATATCTTCGTATTTTGTGGAGATTTGACCCATCCCAAGAAGTGGTTGAATATCAGCTTAACACACTTACTTATGGTGTAAAGCCTGCTGCTTACCAAGCTCAGCGCGTTATTCGAATGCTAGCCGAAGAATATAAAGATACTCAGCGCCGGTGCTACTCTTTTGGCCGCCACAGGCAAGACGGTTTTTGGCCGCCCCATTGAAGTAGGAATATTTTGACCAGGGGTAGGGGGGGGGGGGAGGAACGGGAGGAGGGAGATTTTTTGGGGCTTCCTTACATTTATCCTGTGTTTAGGTAATTACACAAAACATAACTGGAAAGTTTCAAATTTTATGTTGGGTGTGTTTGGGGATACAGATGCAAGAAATGTTAAGGGTCCTCGGTTTGAGTTCTCCTAAGGACCCTAAAAACGGATACACCTATAGAGATTATGCAAAGTCAACAAAAGTAGGCATTTAAGTTGGTAAATTTTAAAGTATTCCTAAAATATTCCTATTTAAAGTTGGGAAAAATCGTATATAAAAATTAAGGCTAAACCATAACTGGGACAGGGCCATGTAACTGAATTTTGGGTGTGCCTATGTATTAATGTCATAATATTTAAATGTAATCATACAAACTACCTCATTTATTTTAGGGGTCCTAAAATTTTCTATGACCACATTTTTAATATTATTCTTAGAGGACATTACTTTGTGAATTTTTGCCCCCTCTGATATTTTATTTTAGATTAGATTAAAAAGTAAATTTTTACTGAATAGTCAACTTTTGTTAACTTTGGACAGTCTTGTCTTTTTTGGTTCTTGAGATTTAACAGCTTAATGTATTTTCAACTTTTTAAAATAAAATAATTTTTCCACTTTCAATCACCCTTACAAAGGGCTGAACAAAGTCTGTTTGATATAACCTGACTGCTTTTAAAAATGGTGCATTTTACTATTATTTAGCTATAATAGGGCTTAAGTAATAAAATAAAGTAGGTAGGCTATTTTTTAAAACTCAATATTAGGGAAGAGACCTATAACAGAACTGAGCTTTAAATTTTTATTTGATTAGGATTAGGAGATAACAGAGATAAAGGGTAGAAAAGATAACAGCTATAAAGGGGGTAAGAAAAGAGTTAAGTGAAAAATAAAAAGAAGGTATGAGGGATAATGGAAAAGAAGTAAGGGGAGTTACGAGAGAAAGAAAAATACATACATAGATACATATATGTACCTACTCATTTTCATTTACAGCAGACAGTTGATAAAAGTCAAGGAAACAAAAGAAATGACACCAGTGTAACCAAGAACCAACCCGAAATTGCGATTAGCTCGGCTATTAAACTAAAAAACGAAACCTGATTACCTTATCAGGTAATCAGGTTTCCTGATTACCTTATCAGGTAATCAGGTTTCTAGGTATTGTCTAAGGGTGTTATTATAAGGGTTTCATCTCACAAAATGCTTGTTCATTACTGCCTACTCAGTACCGAACGCACATTCTTATCGTTTTGCAACTATAAATTTTGTTTTTCAATTTATAAAAAAAAGTCTGAGAGTGTCATCGGCCGCCCCCTAAATTTGGCCGCCACAGGCGGCCGCCTGCCCCGCCTGTGCGTAGCGCCGGCGCTGAAGATACTCATCCCATCGCTGCACGAGTCCTTCAAGAGGAAACGTATGTAGATGATATTCAAACGGTGGGAGAAGCGCTGCAATTACAAGCTGAATTAATAGCATTGCTTTCAAAAGGCTGCTTCGAATTAAGCAAATGGTCGAGTAATAGAAGAGATCTGTTGTCCAATGTTACTGACTCATCTTTAATTTCTACTTGTGATTTTGTTCCTGTTGACGATTATGCGACTAAAGTTTTAGGGCTGCGATGGACAGCCACATCAGATTGTTTTTCTTATGAGATCAAGTCTCCTGAATTAATTGTATCTAAAAGAGCCATTTTGTCGGTCATAGCTAGAATTTATGACCCATTAGGTTATTTAGCGCCGGTCATTATGTATGCTAAGATAATACTTCAAGAATCCTGGAAGTTGAAGCTAGATTGGGATGAACAGGTTCCTGAAGATATTGCCATCAAGTGGTCATTATTTTTACGAGACTTGCCAGCCTTATCACAAGTGAGTATTCCTCGATTTATCCCTTGTGTGGAAGCTGCGTCTTGTGTTATTTTAGGGTGTTGCGATGCATCCTTAAAAGGCTATACGGCTTCTCTTTATATTAGGACTCAGTATCGGAATGCGCAGCCGCAAGTCCACCTTATTAGAGCGAAAACAAAGCTCGCACCCATAAAGTTAACAACCATTCCAAGATTGGAGCTTTTAGGTGCATTGCTGTTAACGTGTTTATTCGTTTCTACTGAAAGCTTCAGAGCTAAATTGCCGCTTGCAAAAACTAATATCTTAACGGATTCCACAGTTGTTATAGGACTAAAAGAATCCTTACCTGAAATAAAGGAACATAAAATCAGTTTAGTTTCAGTTCCTTCTAAGCCTGGCACCACAGATTGGATGGAAGGCTATTCATCTTTCTTAAAAATCCTTAGAATAATTGCGCTTACTTACCGGTTTATTGATGCCACCAGAAAAATAGCACCTGTTCGAGGTAAAGTCGTTGTCTGGGAGTATAGACGAGCCACAAGGGCTTGCGTCATAGCTGTTCAGCAACGTTTCTTCAAAAGGCCTACTCCAGAAATTGAAAAGGCCCTATTCTCACTTTGTCCTTTCATTGATTCTCAGGGAGTCTTCAGGGTGGGAGGCAGGCTGGATCACGCGGACATTCCGAGCGTTGCAAGCATCCAATCATTTTGCCAAGTAAATGCCACTTTACTATTTTACTTGTGGATCATGTTCACAAAGCAAACATGCATTTAAAATCTGTATTGCATCATATGCTTCTTCAGAATTGTACCATTGACACCTATAACATCGCCCTCCAGCTTATCGTAAAATTCTTGGCATAATTTTGGTGGGAGGCATGGTCGGGCAGAGATTAGTTTTTATTTTTTAATTTAGATTTGTAAATGATTTTCTTTTTAGTTAATTGAATTATGTGTTGACGGGACTAATTGAATTAGTTTATAGCGAAATCCAACAGGCCTTATTTCTTATTTTTGTATAATTAGATTTGTTTCTTCTCTTTTATAATTTGATTTTCTTGATAGAGCTCTAATTCTAATTTTAATTTAACTTCTTCTTAAAACTACTCCTTTTTCCTTGCACCTGGGAAGAGAGCCCAGTCAGTCTGGTTCGAGAATCCTTACAGTTCACTTCGGCCAGTTCTCAGTGAAGTTTTACCTCCAAGAGGCACTTTATCATACCGCACAGTGTTTATATCCAGTGCTCGGTAACGCGATTACCTCCAAGAGGTCGCGTACCTTTACACGTTTGTGACCAGTGACGTCATCTCCTCCAAGAGGTTGTGTCCCACTGAACAAGGACTATATTCCGTGACGTCATCTCCTTCAAGAGGACGAGCGCCACCTTCTACCTACACCTTGTCACCACTTTGTACACTTAAGTACCATTTTTGTTTGTTTATTAAAGCTTTTATTTTTAAAAATAAATTCATTAAATTTCATTTAAGTAATATTATACTTCACTTTATTATTTTATGAGCTCTATCCAATTTTCTTTTTTTACTGCTGATAGCTTTCTCTTTTTTTATATATTTAATGTTTCGTTTTTTTATAAACAACTTTGATTACTATTTATCCATTTAAACTTTAGGCTAGTAAATAAATGTTCATAACAGTTTATTTATGTGTTTTTTATTATTTTATACATCCTATGCTACCTCTTTTCTTCCCTTCCTAAGTGGTGAAACAGTATATCCCTATCTGGCATTTTATTTTATAGCGTTTGGTAATTGGTGCGACTTAAACACCCCTCCTGCGCGCACAGCGCATGCCCAGTCTAAAGTGCGCCTGCGCTTCTCGGACTGGGCATGCGCAGAGACGGTTTGGCAGTCTGGACGAGGCTTTAAAGTCCATAACATTAGTGGTTATTTACGCTAACCATACATATCACGATAAAAACTAAAATATTGAAAAAACCGTAAAATATTGTTTACCACACAGGATTAGTGTAGCCTCCATAAGTGAGCGCCTTGCAGTTCCTTTGAATGAACGTTATAGAGTGAGGAATAATCCAATCGAATAATTCTAAAATCATTTCTGGCCTTTCTGGGAACCACTCTTTAGGAATCTTAGAATACCATGACTCAACATGAGGTCTCCATCCAAGTGTCTGAGGCTCCATATAGATCATACCACAACGAGAAACCGTTGCAGGTGAAGCCTATATAAACAGAACATAATTGTATATTAGTAAACTAACTATTACTACGTTCCCACATCGTTTTGGAAAGGGTTTGAAAACGATCCGCTAGTTCAAAACGCTGTGTGAAAGGAGAACGACGGATCGTATCGGTTCAAATCCGCTCCACCAAAAATACGTGATCGGATCGGGGGATCGTATTCATAACGCTCGTATGAACAGGTCGAAAAGGGGATCGAGATATCAGGTAATTTTACTATTTTCCTCTTTTTTAGTTGAATGTTTTCAGGAACTTCCGTTTTCCAAAAATATTATCAATTGTATTTAGAAAAGATAAAGAAACCTAACAAAGACAAAGGTTGTAGGCATTGAAGAACAAGGTAAAATAATTTTACGAACTCTTGTAAAATTTGTGAAGAGGTCATCTAATTTAGAGTAATTTTACGGTTAACTATATACTGTAAATCCTGTGAAACAAGTAACTTATATTACCAACTAGTTACACACCTGCAGTAGATCCATGACTTCAAAAATAATGGACATGACTGGAGTCATTTGTATTACTTCACCAGAGTTAAGACATAGCTTTTTATTATCGTCTAATACTGTATTCATATTTTCAATCCATACGGCATCAACCGGACCGTCAAATATTACCCATTTTCTATCTGGACAAGGATCCTGTACGAAACCTCTGTAAGTAAAGTATATTTTCTAAAATCAGATGAGGATCAGTCAAAAAGTAAATCATTGTCAATATATTAAAGATGGAAATATGTTAGGTATTCCAAAAATTCAGTAAGTTCGAATTTTTGTTTGTTTTACTTTTTGAATGATCCTCGATATTCTCAGGGTATTATTTAAATCACAGTCGATGACTCACATAGTTGGCGTTGTGAAACTTGACTGGATACAAGAAAAGTGGATATACGTCATTATTACCAATTAAGCAAGTGGATGACAAATACTGCACCTGGGAGTGAATTATGTACTAAATTGACAAAATATTCATAAAGTTAACAACTAATGACAATTTTTATGCAGATAAAAGTTAAGATAGTGTTGCATGTTTCAAACCTGATGGGTTGCTTTACCCGTTAATTAACCATTTTATATTGAAGTAAACGAAGATCTGAAATAGAAATTGCCGAAGGTATTGGTAAATTCGAAACGAAATAAATTAACCAGTATGTGTTTTCAGCACACAAAAAGAGTCCGTAGGCAATTTAACAAATAGGATGAATTCGTTAACCAGCATAATCTATCCAGCCATATTGAGATGACAGCCATTAAATGGCTTGTTTCAGCTATTACTTTTGAACCATTTATTATAATGACGTGAAACAAACGCTGTTATTTGCGTGCGTTTTGTTGTCCAAACGCAATTAAACTACTCCGAATTGTCTAACCGAATCTGGTCATAAGATAATACATTTTTATAAATTAGTAGATTGTTCCTTGTAGTTATAAATTCTTGATTAGTTAGGTCTTTCAGGTAGGAAGGAAATTCAAATTCCTCCAATTTGCGATATTTCGATCCCTCCTTGGATCATTCTCAAGCTAACCGACTAAGTGATTACATTGTCATAGTTATTGTTTCATAAAAAAAATTCTTGAATGTACATAAATACTCATTTGAATCCTACAGATTCTCGTCAATTCACCTGAAATCAGGTGCTGTCAATTATTAAACAATATCTCAGACGTCTAATTACATAAATCTGCCAAGAACAACACATTTCTACTACCTACATCAACTTAAAACTTTTATATATTTGACTTTAACTACACCCTGGGACTGGGAGCATGGGGGATTGCGATAGAAATATCACAAATGTGAGGCATTTGAATTTCCTTGTAAGACCCAACTAATCAAGAATACATTTTTATGATTTTAGGTGGGGAAACATTTGTATCACAAAATGTGTGACGTATGAAAAAAAACCGTATTTTGTTTTTTGACAAATAATAGCTATGTTGTTGATGACACAAACCACTTCAACACATAGTTTTTGAGGGATGATTTTTTGGGGGTTTCTTTATAATTTTTTTATGATTGGGTTATTATACATATCATTACAGCAAAGTTTCAAATTTTTACTTTTGGCACTTTTGGACGGATAGACAGACAAATGCAAGAATGATAAAGGCCCTCGTTTATGCCTATGGATACGGCTTATATCCTGCCGATAAACATTTTAACAGTGTTGAAAAGTTGCAGTCAACTTGTTGCCAGTTGACGAGACCTCTGTTACCAACTGTGTTGCCTGGTCTATACTTAAGCTTAAAGTTTCCTGGGCACACAAGTAACTAGTACGTACATTAAAAACTTTTAGCAAAAGCAGTTTTATTAAATATACTTTAGAAGTATATTCAATGAATTATGGAATAATTTTGCGAATTATTTACCTGTAAATCTTAGCAAGAATACCATCATACCAGTCATGGGAAACAAGATCATACTGTCCGTAAAGCTGACCCAAAGTAACAGCTTTAGGATTCATAGTTGCATATTGACTAAGATCCTCTTGATCGTGGTTTGTTTTCATAGAACTTAGTACATCGGACAATACCTAGTAGACACACAATAATCGTAAATTTCAGTAATAACTTTTTTACCAATGATTTGCAAATCAGTTGTCAACATGAACTTTAGATCTTCAAGCAACACCTAGTAATAATTACTTACATGAAGTGTTGTTGTTTTACCAGAGAAAGGATCTCCAACCAACATGAAACCATGCCTGACTATCATCATTTCATATGTCTGAATGATCTTTATTATAAAGCTTTCTCTAGGTTGAAGGTTCTGTTGTTCGCAAACCTGCATAAAAATAATATTTTTTGGAAATGTAATAAAGTATAAATACAGAACTAATAGTTGTTGGGCTAAGACGGAGCACCTCAGAGTGTGTTTTTTTATAATTTTTTATTTTTATTTTGTCTTTACTCTCTCAAATACGTTATAAATATAAAGAGAAAGTATTGGATTTATGCGTTCTGTGGCCCACTTAGTCCAAAAAAGTATTGTTTTAAAAAATTTGAGGCCGCTACCTCTCTCGATAATTATTGTTCCGATGATTTTGATATTTAAAAACACTAGAATAAGTCATTTAAGTTCGAATCTAACCATATAAGTCGTTTACCCGAAAAAATATAGTTCCTGAGAAAATAGTTATAAACGCGGACAGTGAGAAGCCGGGTTCGATTCCCCGCCGGGGAGGAGTTATTATTGTGGTAAACTTTGATTAAATGTTCAATAATGATTAAATTTAACGACGAAAACTCGAGACTACTAATAAATGAAAAACACAGGACCAAGTAATTATATACTCATTTACATATTATATAAGAGTTAAGTTCAAGTTTAGAACGAAGCGTATAGAACGGATCCTTCAGAAATCTTTCTTATAGGAGCTAACGAGAAAATAATACTTTAGCTGGTGTTCAACCACTAGTTTTTAAATTTTAGTTTATAACTTTGTAAAGGAAATGAAGTTGACCACTAGTGGTTAAAAGCTCTGGCCTTGTACAATGAACTTATTTTTTAATTAAGACACATCTTTCTTTAAATATTATCATGTTATCCAATGCTAAAATCATCTTATTACTGTATTATATTCAAATATTTTTAACTGAAATGGCAGTTATCTTAACACAAAAATGGCAGATACATTAGCTAGTATCGATTACACATTACGAATTCCGTGTTAAAGTTAAATAAAATCAGCGAAAACGTAGTAAATGTCATGTGATTGTAAAATTAGAAGGCGATATCAAATTGAACAAATTCTTGAAAGAAGGAAAAATGTCGTGTTTTTAGATATGAATAGCATTGAACAATTTAAGCTTGTGTAGGTGTTCCAAAATTATCCGATGTTTAGTTTAGAAAACAACATATAAGGTTACAAAATATAATCCACCTCACATAGCTAATCAATTAATCGCGCTTGCTAAATTTGTTCATGATAAATTAGCAATTCATTAAAAAAGAGCTAATAAAAATGTATTTAATCTTATTGGTATAAATTGGTTACGTTTTATTATACACGACTAGTAATTAGTAATTAACACTCGTAATTAATTTCGTTTATTACTCTATTACATTAAGTATTTAATTTACCTCATGTATGGTGCTAATAATCAAATCGTAGTTAGGTGTCGGCAGAACTATAGAAGGAAACAGATCAGAAACGATACCCTGAAATAAAGGTACGTCGTAATTGAGAAATTTTGGTAAATTGACATCGATAATAGATCGTAGAAGGAGAATATCTTCGGATTCTAAAGGAAATTTCTGCTTCAGATTACCTGCCGCTGTCAGAACACTTTTTACTGCTCTCATACCTACAGCAATAAATTGAAACAGCTGTTTAAAAGACATTTAAAGGTATTATAATATATAAACAATAATTATATTCCTATAATAGTCATTCTATTCACTCAGGCCATTCTCCTCCCACCTAGTAACCCATCTAGACATAATTATGAAGTGGTATCACCAAATATCAGTCAAAACAACCACTCATTTGTTGTTATTATATTTGATTTATCATGGAAAATGCTTGGTTAAAACTTTAATTACTTAAGATTTCCCATCATTATTCCATGTAATATTACTCGTATCTTAACATTACAGGAAGTTGACTGCGCTTATCGAGCGATCATGAAGCAAGTAGAGAAAGAACCAAGAGTGACGAACGCAGTAGGTCATCCAGGATTGAATTCTATTCTGTTAGATTGCACGGAAAAATTGGCATTAGTTTTCGCTGGTGTCAATAGATACCTTAATTCTAAAAGGGTTTTCTTTCCAAGGTACAATATGGTGAAATTTAAGAACACGTCAATAAACACAACAATTGCTGTATTGTTGTGTTTATTGACATTTAAATACTTAATTAACAATGTTTAAATTATTAAATACTATAATTAACAATGTTTCATATTACCGTAATCATAATGCGATTGGGATGAGAGTTGTTCTGAGCAAAGCCGGTAGACAGAGACGATTTTTACTGATAATGATCTAGCAGCGATGAACCCATAAGAATAAAGAGAAATTTCACCGATCATGGCATAATCAGGTACCATCATAGCCACAGTTCTGAACAACACCTGTGAACAGAGTTTCTTTTACTGTAGGAAGTTTCACATTCTTTGAGACGGTGCCTTTTCCGATAATATAAATTCGTAAATCTTTTAACTTTATATAGGGTTTTAATTTAAATGAATTGAGATATATCAACAGTACCAGCTAAACGTTTGTAAAAATGTTAGATCACCTTTAAATTATCTGGGAGTTCAGATCTTCCAGCGTAACCTGGATTCATTGTAATACAGACATAGCATTTCGGATTTAGTTTAATAAGAGTGCCTTCAAAGAGAAATTCTTCTAAATCATTTCTAACTGCTTGAACAATGCATAGGATTTGTTGGGCTATGACACTCAACACTTCAATATCAATTCGATTGAATTCATCAAAACATGCCCAAGCACCTGCAGCAGCAAGACCCTTGAAAAACTAGAAAGGTAATAGTAAGTGTGAGATGTTAGAAGTTTCATAATTGTATTTCTACGACAACAAACAAACATAAACTTAATATTTTCTTTATGAGAACAATGATTATACCTTTGCCATAGCAAGATAATCAAGTCCATCTGAGCAGTTGAATACCACGCACTGAACTGCCAAAGCTTTTGCTAAATCCTTTGTAGTTTCCGTTTTACCAGTTCCAGCTGGTCCTTCTGGAGCGCCATTAAGATGTAAGTGATAAGCTCCAATTAAAGTTCTATAACATCTATCCGTCAGTGGTGTTATCACAAGTCTTGGTGTAGTACCTAAGTACTCATAAGCGTATTCAATTGTAGCATTGATAAGACGGACATAGACTTCATCTTCTACGTAATACCTAAAAGAATTTGTATCAAAATGAAAAAATTATATATTAATATATATAATATAAACAAATCATCAAGAAAAGCTATATTACTCTGTGAAAAGATGGTGGCTTATTTACCTAAGCTGCGCTTGCCATTCAAAGTCTAATTCGGAAACGACACCTTTCTGAAATAATTCTAGCGTGACATCTTTAGCGTGAACGTCCAATACTACAAGAGCACCGAGCGTTATTCTTGATTGTTTGCTCAATTTTCCTCTGACCACTTGAATTAGCTCTCCAAGTTGATTCTAAAATAAGTAGTCGATTTTAAGTGAAGGTTGATTTACAATTCTTTCATTCCCTTTTTATTTGCTATTTTCATGTAAATTTAAAACATTTACTTACGTTAAGACCTTTGTTATAGATTCCTAAGAGGCGATGATCTTTTCTAGTTAATACATCTTCAATCAATGTGGTCCATGTAACACAAGACACACAAAGGACAACCTGCCCGGGCCATCTTAGAACCCACGTTGATCTTCCACGAATGGTATAATCTTTTAAGGATTTGTAAATTTCTTCTCGCACACTCAGTATCATTACTTCTTCTACCTAGATTTTAAAGTGTTAAACATAAATATTAAGATTGTTATTGATCGTGGATCTTTAGGGATGTAAGTAATATAAACAAACTATATATTATTTTTGCTATATTTCTACTCTGCTTTGAGTAATTTTCCTCTACTCAATAATTTCTATAAAACTCTGAGGTCGAATTCAATTGATCGAGACAAATTTTAAAACTAGAACAAAGATAGACTTTAGTATTAATTAAAAAGCAAAAGCCGCATACCTGAAGTAACCACTTTTCGACTGAACCTCTAGCTTCTGCAGTGGAAATCGACTTGACCATTGTAACCTTTTCTCCTTCAGCACTTTCCATACCTAAGATATTGAGATCGGGATCAAAAGTAAGTTGAGCGATTCCTTCAAAACATTTCTTTAGATGAGGTTGAACACGTAGTGGATCCTTTGTCTCCGATAGAATTTCTAACATCTCTTCATTAGAAAGGAAGAAGAACCTGAAACAATAAGAAAAGTATAAAGTAAAGAAGAAGAAGACGATGTGGATCATGTTTACAATTGTTTAGCCACTAGTTATCTAACCTTGGAAAGAAAAGTCGTTTTGATTCGAGGTATCTATTGACACCAGCGAAAACTAATTCCAATTTTTCCGTGCAATCTAACAGAATGGGATACAATCCTGGATGGCCTGCTGTGTTCTTCACTCTCGGTTCTTTTTCAACTTGTTTCATGATCGCTCGATAAGCGCTATCAACTTCCTGCAATGTTAAAGATATCATGGAATAATGATGCGAAATCATAAGTAATTAAGATTTTAACTAAGCTTTTTCTGCACTTCTTTAGATTGTTACTCCCCTTATAAAAAAAACAAAGGGGAGTAACAATCTAAAGAAGGTGTACGGTAAGTTCTTCTTAAGACTGTTACTCCCCTTATAAAAACAGAAGTGTGATATTACTTTGTCCCAAAGTACATTGGACTAAATATCTCTTTGTCTTAATAGTTATTTAGTCAAAGTCATTTATATTCTAAAAAAAAAAAACAAAGGAGAGTAACAATCTAAAAAAGTACCGCATTTTCTATGATAAACCAAATATATTAATAACATCGCACATCTTGATAAAAAATATTTAATTAAGTACTAAGAATATTTTATCTACTCTGCTATAAGAAATTTTAGCGGTGTTAATCATTGATTACAAGAAGTAAATAAGAAATTAACTAGTTAATGAGATATAATAGCATAGTTACTAACTATTTCAATCATTGCTAATAGTTACTATATTACTTACAGTTACTATTAAATATGTCAATCATAGTTAATAGTAACCATGTCAATCATAGATAATATTCTTCTGAATTAAAAAAAATCCGACTGTTTTAAAAATATAAGATAAATAATCTACTTTCGAATTCTTGATCAAGACTTGGGTTATCAAAACTAACTTACTCCTCCTTCGCAAAGTTTCAAACTACTAGTTGATTATTTTATACAACTCTTTGACTTAAAACGAAAATTACAAAGCAATTACGCGATGATCATCGGCTTACTGATTTTGTATGTATTTACATAAAAACTGTATAATAAGAAAATTATAAAATCTTTAAGAGTCCTAAGAAGCCCCTTCTCGAATTTATATGAGCTTCTTTTAGATCGCTATGTTTATATGAAAAAGTAAAGTTGTATTTAGCGTTCTTAATTCCAAAATAAACTAAGTCAAATAATAATAATCCAGTTCACTTTCAATCACAATTCGTTACATCCGGCATCTCCGCTTTAAAAATATAAATAAATATTTATAAACTCTTTTGTGTCCAAAGGGGTAAAAAAAAACTTCTTTATAAGGTAATATTTCGTCCCTTGATTTCAGAACCTCTATAGAGTCAGTGACTAGGTGTCAATCAGGCAACCTCGTATGACTCACCTTTAAATTTTTATGACGAATTAACTTTATAATGATTTATATCTACTTATACTACTTTCTAGGTTTGAAGATGTTCCGAAATTAAGGGACGAAATATTACCTTATAAAGAAGTTTTTTTACCCCTTTGGACACAAAAGAGTTTATAAATATTCATAAAAAAGGGGACAACATATATTTATATTATATATATATATATATATATATATATATATATATATATATATATATATATATATATATAATGAATATAAATAAATGTTTAAATAAGTCAGCTTGTTATATCAGCTATCTGTCTACATTACTCCATTAATTGTTTGTTATACTAATAATGTGTTTTATATTAAATAGAAATTAACTCCGTGGAGCAACGGCCCGAGGGGAGGGGGGCTAGGCCGAGGCCTGCTAAGTGGCTTATATCAGTAATGGATTAAACGGGGTTAGTGAGCCGTCCCATCACCTTCATAAATCTTTACAATTTGAAATTAAGTAGAATGATAACCTGAAATAGAGCTCCTTCTTCTGGCATTTGAGCAACAATATCCTTGGAGGAGAATATAGGAAGCATATAAAGCCAAGATATTTGTACTTTTCCCCATTCTTCAATCGTATTGTTCATTAGAACTAAAAGGTTGTACCATTCCGTCACAATTTCTAGAAAGAAAAAACAAAATATTTAGTTGTAAAAATCATCCTAGACAACGTAGAACAGTCTCCTGGTAAAAAATTATTATGTGACTATCCTCAACATATGTACAGTAACTTTGTGAGTCAATATCACAGAAACTAATGTTTTTCTCAACAATCCACTTGAATGGTTTAATCAGTATATTAATAGACCTTTGCAATTTTTATAAATAAAAATTTATGTTTGTCTGTTTATCTGCTGTTTGTCTGTCTGTCTCTTATGCCTGCCTAAACCGTTCATCCGATTGTGATGGAACTTTGGGGAATGGTTGGACGCATGCCCGGGTAGGTTTCTAAGTTAGTAAAACCATGTTTTGATTTTGGTACACAGGGGTAAGGGGTACGGGGTACAAATGACAAAGTAATGAAAACCCTTCATGATGCATATCATTGAAAAGCTCTTTAAGACTAAAGTAATGGTTAAACGCTCGCCCGGAAGGTTTCTGAGTTAGTAAAACTAAGTTTAAATTTTGTTAAACAGGGGTACGGGGTACAAATGTCATAGTAATGAAAATCTTTAATGATCCATATCGTTGAAAAGCTCTTTAAGAGTACAGTAATTGTTGTTATGTACATTTTGTGTCTTATTTTCATTTTGGAGGGGGGTAAAATGGAAAAAAAACAGGGAAAATATTTCTATAATCTATATAAATAAAAATGAATGATAGTTTATCTGTATGATTTTTCATCTAAGACAACATTATTTAACTAAATAAACTATTTATAAGGGGTTTCAAAGGTAACAGCTATATATTTCTTATGTTATTATTGTTTATTATAGGCGGTACAAAGTTCGCCGGGTGAGCTAGTTCTTTAATAATAGTCATCAGAAACGTTTTTATAGTTTTTCATAGTTTTTTTGAGGGCAGTTCTTCCCAATTTGTTTGCTTCCTAATCTCGTTGAATCAGTTCAAGGGTATGTCAGGGGTTAACATGATCGTAGTACATGGAGAGGTTGGTTTCGTCCATTATAAAAAGGTCACACCCTTGTTTGGACACAGAGGGATGTTAATACGTTTAAATTCATCAAAATCTCAATGTTGAATTTGCACAACTAGTGAGTCAACCAGAGCTAAGGAAGCAGATTATTGAAGTAGTTAACGCCAGATCCCGCGATACGTGGAAACGATTTGCACAAAACTACAGAGATCGTTTCTATTAGTGTTTCTGCTAACGGCGAACACCTTAAGCGACATTATTTTCCAATCTTAATGAGTATAAAATTGTATTTACTGCTGATAATTCAAAAATAAAAACATTTCTCATCTATATACCTACTTCTGTGATTGTTTATAACCCCTCAAAACTGTGTAATGGTTCTGCTAAGCCCTGTGCAATATTTTTACATTGATTATCTATTTCATTTACTAAAAAATGAATTACAATGCTTCATCTCATTAATCTGCAACGAAGACATAAAATTATATTAATGCTTCAAGCATTTTTTAAGCATCAAATTTCATTCGGTTTAAAGTCATAACAAGGGCTTATCTTTCGAGGTAAAAGGTATCGAGAAACTTTGAAAATTTAGCTGCTCTAAAGTGAATCACCTAATTAATCTTTGATGAACTTTGATTCTATACCTGAGAAGTAAACTGCCAGATGATATCATCTATACAAGATTAGCAAAACTAAGATTTCTATCTCAAATCAAAATTTCTTTGATTTGAACAGTGTAATATCAGCAGAATGTTCGGAACCCCAATATTGTTTTATCTTATGTAGCCAGTATAGTAATCTTCAAATGGAAATATATTAAGGTAAGACGGACTCCATCAGAATTTCCATTTTCCATTTCCATTTTCAAACAGCTTTGCTGCCAGTAGCACGCATACTGCAGATGTTACAACCTTTTTGTATTCTAAACCACAAACATCTCGGCCATTGATATCATTATCCTTTCAAGGTTCATTTAAATTATGTTTCAAAGCGCTGAACTATCTTCTGGGTATAAAATTATTTAATCTAAGCTAATTAAATTTTAATGAACATTTTTAATCTCACATAATAATGATATATTTAAAGAGTATAATAATATAATAAAGTTACGATGTTATGTTCCTTCTGGAATAATTCTTTTCTTCAAGCAGAATGGCCAAAATCTGGCTGTGAAATTAAAATTTAATTTTAAGAAGTGTTCGTTTTAAACTGCCCAATAGGAAACGTATACTATTGACAGTAAATAGTATTGTCGATACAGAAAAATATTGAAAATGCTCTTGATAGTGTGTAGTGGATATGAAGTTTGTATTAAAGACGAACTTTAAACATTTCTAGCCTGATGAGAAGAGCAGATTTGTAAAAGTGAGCTTTTAGTGGAAAAATAAAAACTACTTTAGACTGGTTTAAGCTAAGATAAGATTATGAGTAAAGTGAGACGAGAAAATAGGTTATTCGAGTAGCAGGCTAAAAGCCTTCTTCGCTTGTAAGGAAGCTAGAACCTCCTTTCCAAGCCAATAACCTCTGCTTATCATCACTTTTGATATAAGATATAGAGTAAAGAGTTCGCCTGTAAAGAGTAGAGTCTCCATTTCAACTAAAAACTTTTTCTTACAGACTACACCAGGCTACAAAATTATTACTTCTATACTTTAGCGTCTCAACATTCCCGCATTATTACGCTCAATTTCCTATATGTATAACTAATAACTAAAGCGTAGTTTGATTTTACTTTAAATAAAAATGAATAGATATTAATTAATAATTATCAATCATTTATATGAAGATATAAGAAACATTCTGTTTTTTACAATAATAGATATCACATCCTACAACCTATATAGTTAATATTATCCTATAGGCAATATTATTGATTCTCAAATAGTTCAATTGGTGTCAAGTTAATTGACTTAAGTATTTTTTTTTCTAGTTCTATTTTTTTAAACGATAGTTTGTACCTAATTAATTTTACCTTGGACTGGTTTGACGAATGCAGAACCCCTCATGCTGAGTGTTTTAACAAGGTGTTCATCTAAAACAGCTTGCACGTCGTCCACGCCCGAAAGAATAGGTAAGCCAGTTTCTCTGTAGGGAAACAAAATTGAAGCATCGATATAAAATTTAGAGAGAGTTGATGCAGTACTAAGTTGTCAATGTTTTTAACTGATAAGTTAACAGCTCAATATATACTAGTATATATATTTTATAGTTTGAGATTGCAAGTCAGTAGTTATCACAGAGGTAAGCTTCCTTATGTTTGATACTTTTAATTTGGAATAATTGAGATCGCAAGTCAGTAGTTATCTCCTAATAAAATATAGAGGCAAGTTTCCTTATCTATGATACTTTTAATTTGGAATAATTGAGATCGCAAGTTAGTAGTTATCTCCTAATAAAATATAGAGGTAAGCTTCCTTATGTTTGATGCTTTTAATTTGGAATAATTGAGAAGTCAAGTCAGTAGTTATTTCCTAATAAAATATTGAGGTAAGTTTCCTTATCTTTGATACTTTTAATTTGGAATAATTGAGGCCGCAAGGGTGTAGTTATCTCCTAATAAAATATAGAGGTAATCTTCCTTATTTTTGATGCTTTTAATTTGGAATAATTGAGATGTCAAGTCAGTAGTTATTTCCAAATAAAATGTTAAGGTAAGTTTGTTTATGTTTGATGCTTTAAATTTGGAATAATCCTAGAGTGAGTCAATTATTCTTAGTTTAACTTTTTTTTTATTTAATTTATAAAATAATTTAGAACATCTTTAATAAATTACAAAGAAACATTATAATTATTTCTATGAATTCCTTATAGCCAATTAGAGCAAGGAAAGGCTTAGAGTACACTTCTACTTCTACCCTTCCAGCTACTTACTAAGGTACTTTTTAGTATCTCCACTGAAAGTTTCCAACCTATGGACAATAATTTGCTCATATCATCAGCTTAAGTCTTACCTTCTTGCTTAAATAAATAAAAGAACATACTTGAAAGTGTTGACTGTGAAAACAAGGTTTTCCCACTCAGACATCATTCTTTCCAGGTTCTCTCTCAGTTCTTTTTCTTTAGTAGCTCCTACACTAATGATCTCAAAACTGGAACAAAACATTAACAAACATAAAATTAACAAACAAAAGAGGGGTAGGGACTAAATCCAACAAAAGTGAAATGTTGGACTTCATATTGTCTCAGAATTATTAGCATATGGAAACCTAATGATTGCGTATTCATTGAACATATTAAACTTTTAAGTTATCACATTATAAAAACAAAATTTCACCTGCAGAATATTTAAAGTTATTTTTATTTTATAAACGCCTGTAACTTTACAATGTATTTAGCAAAAACACTTTACATCAGTCTGGTGTCTTATTAGACCCTGAAATTCCAAAGATTAAGAAAAGGTCTTTAAAAGAATTTTAAACCAAACCCTAACCCCGACAGTTCTGTGTTGTTGACTGTTAATTTTCAACACTTGTGTGCGTTGGAAGCACATCTATCTTTAATATATTTAAAAGGACAAATCTCTGTAGAAAGGATCTCGCCAAAACCGAATCTAAGCTATGACATCGATATGCCCCCATGTAGGGGACTGAGAAAAGAAAAATGAGCCCAAGATTGAGGGGGGTTGTTAAGGTTTTTGACTTGGTACCAGGTATAAGTATAGAAGAACGAGATGCAGAAATGAGGGTTCTAATTAATCAATAGAAATAAAGACAATATTAAATTTAATTTTGATAATGACGCCACGATGACTTTAAAATTATTTATTATGATGACTTTTAAAAGAACCTAAAAAAATGTAACAATGTTTCTTTGATAACTTTTAGTTTTGGGTTTTTTAATGAAAAATAGTTTTAGCAACTCCTTTCAGCTTATAAATTCCCACGGAAATTGTCAATATTTTGTTCAATCTTATACTAATTTAAAATCCAATCTTAATGGAAAAATGTAAACTTTTAGTTGAAGTAAAAAAGAAAATCATAATTATGTCATTATAATTTACCTAATCTCTTAAGAACGATGAGGACTTAGAACTTTGCAACATAACAAATGGTATTTGGTAAATAAAATATTTTTAAAAAAATCTGTTTTGGAAACCATAGGATCCGTAGTTAAAAGCATAAAAATATAAACATACGAGTACTAGTAACTCTGATAAAAGACAGATTTTCTATTCATTAAACCAGGGGTCTCCAATCTTCTTGATTGAAGGGCCGGATCTGGAAAAGATGGTCCATAGCGGGCCGGATGAAGTAAGAAACATTTAGCTATCGGACTTGACGATAGCAATAGCTGGCCATACACGGACGCTCTTTTATTTCGAAAATTGCGGAGTCTTTCCGAATCATTAATAAAAGCTCGTGTGTTAGTGGACTGTAGCACATGCCATGAAAATACGGGAAATTAATTGACAAATGATTCGCGAAAAATATCCTTCTGATTATCATCTGGTTAGTGGGCGTTAATACACGTGAGGAAAACGGGGGGGATTCGCCCCACGCCATACGTGTTGGATCGCCCCGCAGCATAGTAGTTGGGTCTTGCTCGCGCCGGCGCCGCAAATGACACGATAAATTAAGGTTTTCTCACATACACCAACGTTTTTTCCTTTCAAATGATAACGCGCCGCGCAATCACTTGAGAAATACCTTCGTCGAAAAATCCGACCCTATTTTCCTTTGCCATTCTTTCCTCTCCCGTATCCTCTCACGTTTCCGCTCCCGTTTCCGCACGACACGATTTACAAAGGGAAACACTTGCGGGGTAAATTTATCTCCACACTTTCCTTTCCCGTTCTATCCTTTCCATTTTCCTCTCCCGTTTACACATGCCGCGATTTTTGAAATGAAAGAGCGTCCGTGTATGGCCAGCTAATGTTAGGGAACATGAATAATATGCTCATAAACCACATTCATTTCAGCCAAAAATGCTTATATAAGACTCGTCCTGATCGTTTTAGAGGTTGAAATGGCATTTTATTTATTTTGCATTGTTAGGTTCATTTGTTAACGTCCTTAGTGGCGCGGCGGGCCGAATAAAAACGTCTCACGGACCGGATCCGGTCCGCGGGCCGTAGTTTGGAGACCCCTGCATTAAACTATCTTTACCGACAATGAGGAGGATAAAAATAGATATAGATGAAAATAGATATATTATGTGTGTTGAGGGAACTACCAATATTTTTCATAGGCTCTATCTACAAGCTATATAGATAGGACCTAAGAGTATACAGCCCAGAGCTTACTATATCAAGTAGACTCAAAGCACTACTAGATTACTTATATCACCTAAACCTAAACTATACTCGTATTTTCTCACCATTTAGCAAACTAAATTAATAATTGTAAAGGAATACCTGTCCATGAGATGTTCAAGATGGTATTCGATGTAGTTGCTAAGTGATGTCCCACTAATAGGAGCTATATCAAATCCAACTAGTTCTGACATTTCTTCCCAGTGGCGTGAAGTCATCGCATTGTTTGATAGGATAGAAATGAGCGGCATATTTACCTGAAAAATAATAACACATAATCATTTTAAAGAGACCTTAATGATAAAGAATGTAAAGCACTACGTTCATATCTACAATCTACATATATATATAAAAATGGATGTCTGTCTGTCGTTTATAGACTTCGACACCGTTTCACCGATCACCATGAAAGATGGCACATATATGCATTTTTTATGGAGAAGGATTATATGATTTCAAAATTTAAATTTTGGTACACAGGGGTAAAGGGTACGGGGTACAAAAGTCAAAATATTATATACCCTTCATGATTTATGTCGTTGGAAAGCTCTTTAAGAGTAAAGAAATTGTTGTTATGTACACTTTTGTTATATTTTCACATAAGAGGGGGTGGGGATAAAAAGGAAAAACAGGAAAAAAATTAGAAATATTACTATTTTAGATACGATTTAAATGAAAATTGGTATAAGAGCTTTATTTGATGCCAGGAACTCTAATATAAAATAATTTGTGTATACATTTAGTACTTTTGGGTACAAATTTTGCCTAATGTAGATATGTTTTAGACTCAGGTTCAAGTGGTAAAAAAAATGTATTTGTTTTGTTCAATACATATTTTCTTGGAGAAGGCTTTTATGATTTTGAAGTTTAAATTAAAATAATTTACATTTCTTACACAGGGGTAGGGGGTATAGGGTACAAAAGTCAAAATAATGTATACCCTTCATGATGATTGACGTTGGAAAGCTCTTTGAGAGTAAAGTAATTGTTGTTATATTTTCATATAAGAGAGGATTAAAATGAAAAGGCAGGGGAGAAATGTTATTTAATTAAAAATTAGAATACATGTTTTTCGCATGTTAAACTACGAGTATATAATGTTCCTTGCTCCAGAGTAGAAACTTCGTAAAAACTCTGTACATCTATACACCAAATCAGAAAACGAAAAATATTGTTTATTTAAATATACCTATAGCGAATGGAATAGAGAATAATATGGTTCATGCAAGTGGATTATAAATAAAAAAATAGACTGCCAATTGGTGTGGCACATAGCTTCCTCGCATGCTATCACGTACTTTTTGATTTAATGCTTTTACAAGTCATTATTGTCTAATTTGTTTAATTGTTTCATCTGTTTTTTTAATCTGACAAAATTATTTTGATTTTTTACTTGAATTAAAGTATCAATTAAGCAAAAGTTAAAGAGCGCAGACGGTTCAAAGTAATCTGGGGCTACCTGCGGGTTACTTTCGATAAACTATAAAAGTTTCATAAAAGTTTCAAAATGATCCCTGATGTCTAAACGGATTTCTGTCTTGGATTTTTTGAAATCGGAGACCTAAAAATGTTTCGTTCTTCAGAACGATCACATAGCTTCCGTTACTTTCGGTAAGGTCGGAAGCAAAATATATATAGTTTATTATCTATTTATACCAATAAAAATTATGGAATCTCATCAGTATAAGCCATTATTCTACAACGAATATAGATTCTAGATTACATACGCATCACCCATATTTAAATATACAGAGGTTAATAATTGCTCATAGGCAGGACAACGTCTGCCGGGTTTTGCTAGTCATATTATAAAATTAAATAACTGAACATTGAGCATTAAAGTTTTGCAGAATCAGGATTATAAATTTAATCCTTTTAGGAACTGGGAACTGCATGTTTTGTGATTAGGTATTATTAGATTTAAAAGTAATTATCTTCATTTAGAAGAGAAGTTAGAATTGGAATGAAGAGTTACTTGGTTCCCTAAGGTCATTATCCCTAGATGTGTGAAGAGGTCATATCCCTTAGCTACAGAGCTAACTTAGTAGTGGATTGCGAATTTCTCGTACCAATCTGAATACAATGCATAATGTCCTGAATGCAAAACAGATGCATGAATAGAGTACCTTTCGCTGCCAATCATCATCAAAGACACATCATTGTCAATGTTTTTCACATGAACGCAACAGGAATAAGAATCGATTTCTTCTGATCAATTATATATATATATATATATATATATATATATATATATATATATATATATATATATATATATATATATATATATATATATATATATATATATATATATATATATATATATAATAAAATATAGTCGTAGATAAGTATTACTGATGATATTAAAATTAAGTACCCTGAATCCTTTGATGCTTTGAAGAGCAGTATGAATTAGTTTTAGAGGTGTCGGCCAACTATCGAAATCAGGATCATCAATAAAACCTTTAAATCTCTTTGGATAATCTTCAGCAATTTGTTGTTTAATTCGACCCTTGTAGTTCTTCTGAAGTTGAGTGAATGTCCTAAAGAATGATAGAAAAATACTGCATATCATTTGAGAACAAAAATAAATATAAAACCCTAAAATATAAGTCCTAATAGGATAAAGAACCTTGGTTTTATTTCCAGTTAGATGAGAATAAGACATATATTTATCCCGCCACTATTCTTATTATTAGACGCATCTGTAGATGACAGATTCTTATATAATAATTTAATAATTTTACTACTATTAATAAGGTTTAATTGAAATGAACGTAAGCAAGTTTCTGTCATTCGACAAAGTATGCAATCTGTCTGTCAGTAACATTTAAGCGTGACTATAATTTGAGTAAAAGTTGATAAGTTACATTTTCTTTAAATTTAAAATTGGTATTTTAGGGCGAGAAAATATTCTACTCTCATTTATTCGATAAGACAAAGATTTTTCCGTTTACATTTTTTTTTTTTTTATAAAACCAAAACAACATCGCAATTAAGTGATAAATCATCGCTAAATCCTATAAATTCGGACCTAAACGATTTAAAGAGAGAAAATGTTTTTACCAATATCTTACGTTCTAACGTATCGATCTTTATTAAACTTCATATAAATCATACAATAAATCGTACAATTAAAACATAAATGTATAATTTATAAAGTTAAGTGATACATTTTATAATAGTTGGAAACTTGGAAAGAACATATCCGGGGCGTGTAAATTAGTGCAACGTGGTTGGAAGGCCCCCGGCTTACACCCAAATAAGACATTCCAATCATCCTAATTAGCTATCAAATTACCATAATTAACTATTTACTTAATATAAAATATTTACAAATTTTTAAGTGTTTGGTAGTTTTCATACTAGGGAAAGATTAATTTTTTGTAATTTGAATTTCTAATAGATTGTACTAGGTACAGGAACTAATTGAGTACTTTATAATTATAAGCGTTAATTCTCGGTCTAGTTCTGTTGCCGTTAATATTTGGCTCTCTAGATTTGTAGAATAAGATTGAAAGCTTGGATTCGGGGAATTTGTATCGGTAACGACAGAGAAAAAAAAATCATTCTCCCGTATAGCTCAGTTGGTAAGAGTACCTGTAACGGATTAATAGGAGGACTCGTGGTTCGAGTCCCGGTGCGGGGGTCTATTTTTCTCTTTATGTCTCCCGTAGTTATTATAATTTGATTTAATATAAAATATTTATTGCATTATGCTCACTTCAATTATAGTCACGTCACCACATTGTATTGCATTTTTTTAGCTAAAACTGTAGGTAGAACAAATTAAAAAATCGTCCGCGAACACTCAGACAAACTTTCTCGTATACGAATTCATAATTACTTAGCCCAGTGTTTTTCATTTATTAGTTTTCGTAGGCACATTTAATTATTACTGAACATTTTATCAAAATGTATCATGAAAATAACTTCTCCTCGGTGAGGAATCGAACCCGGCCTCTCTCCGTCCGCGTTTAAAGCTATTTTCTCAGGAGCTATATTTTTCCCGGGAAAACGGCTTTTATCGTTAGATTTGTATTTAAATAAACTACATTTTAGATTTTTTTTTTAAAATAAAAATCGTCGGAAACGTTTTTGGAGAAATAATTATTTTCACGTTTTGTTAGAGTTTCATGTTTTGTCAGAGTTGTAGTGCCCCCAAATTTAGTATGAAATTTTTTCTCGATTATGCTTCGGGGTATGGTTTTTCTGAGCATGCATCATGTATCCCAAATTTCGTCAAAATCGGCCTAGTAGTTTAGGCTCCAGGTGTCTACACAGAAAGACTACAGACGACAGACATACTTTTAAAATCCACTTTTTTTGGACTCAGGGGACCTCAAAACGTGTAAATCCATCAAAATCTCGAAATCTAATTTTCGCATCATCACAATACTTTCTCTTTATATGAGAAAAAAAAACAAAGCAATTAAATTGAACTTAATAAATATGTAATAACTTAATTAAATATGTTAGATCATTTTCCAATTTAATGAAAGCTTTTAAGGTCGGTGATATTGTGATCTAGTTATTCCACTCGAAAGATTTTCTAGGTCAGGCTTGTAATTCTGCCACTGGCCCAAGGGCCTGAAAATTACTAGTTGTACGGAGATAAATTAGTAAACTTTAATACTGCTTTAATTTTCAAGTGGATTATAGCTCCCTTTGGTGTAATCTTATATGCACGCGTTACGTTAAATTGAGTTAGTGCACAAGTTTAAGAATATTAAAATTAATTGAACTAATGAACTATGTGTTGAACAGTTTAAACATATTATACAGTATACATATTCACCGTTCGTTCATCCCCAGAACGCGAACAGACCGTTACACACTCACCAAAAGTTCGCCTCATCGATACAAGTCTTTGATTCGTTCCAAAAAAAACGCTCCTTGTGCGAGCGCCTCAAGTGGTGAGGCGATGACGAATGAATCGGCAATACATTCGCCTCACCATTCGTTCGAGGGTTTAATTGGGTTTCTAATATAATATCAGTGTTACCACTAAACAAAAACTCGACGACTCATTAATTATTTCTTAGAATAGAATAACATTTACATATTTATAAGAAAGGACGTTTTTAAACTTTATGGCTGTATGGCTTCTTGAACCAATGCCAAGAAAAAAGTTTTTAAAATGATAGTAGATGAAACAAAGATTATATATTCAATTAGATACATAATATTAATAATAAGTGAAACCACTATGTAAAGTTAGAACTTTTAGATTAGGGCAAAAAACGACTTGTTGCTTTTTAACGAATTACTAAAAACTTTGTAGACCAATACAAAAAGCACTTAGCCAAGTCTTAGTTCTCTTATATAAAGAACAGTCAATTAAAACAATTTTGAAGTTGTTAAATTAGGAAATAAAGGTGGCTTAATACACAAAGGCCTAGGAGGCATGGTTTATTCACGTTACGGAACATACTCAGTTACAACACTTATTAGGAACAAAAAATATTAACAGTTACCAGAGGTAGGCCTAATTTAGAGCAAAAACTAAAATATTTTATGATTAATTGTTTCCTTTCTTCCAAGAATACTCTTGATGGATGGTTGATTACCCACAATACTCATGAAAAGAAGGCTTCCTTGTTTTTATCAAATAATCCCTGAATTTAATTTTACCTACTTAATTCTCAAAAAAAAAACGTCTTTTCACACCTAAAAGTGACAATTTTATTTCAATATAGCTAATCCGCGAATAAGGAATGTAGGTTAAATTTAAGTCACAAATAAATTCATGGGAATAGTGAAAGTTAAGGATTACCCGTGTGTGATAGATACATCTGCACAAAAGTACTGCTACAATATATATTTTTATATTCACGTAAAACCAAAAAATAATTCAAGATTTTCAAACAGTTTTTCGTTCAGGGAAAGTTCTTTTGCTTTTAATGAGAGATAGTATTTTAAAATATTATTATTATAACTTGACTTCTAGTTTTATGTATTTCAGAAAACTACAAATAACAAAAATATCTACTTAGTTTTTCATGAAAAAAAAAAAAATAAATAAATAAATAAAATGGGTTGATAAAAAGCCACTTTATTATGTAAATATTGAAAATAATTAATTCATTTCCTAAAAACTAATAATAATAATTCCTTTTAAAGAGATTCCGTTATACTAATTTTTTGTTGGGTTTGTGCGAAGGGATATTTTAGTTTATTAATAAAGTTAAAAAGTTTAATACTTACTTCTGGAAAATTTCAATATTATCTTCGACTTCAATGGCATCAAGATCAGTGAATTCACCAAACATCCACAGCTTTTCTGTTCTGAACCATTTGCTGACTAGCCAGAACAGTTTGAGCATTCCGTATGTTAGTTCCTTAATAAATAAAATTAATTGAACACATTAACATTTACAGTCTAAAATTATCTTATTAAGGCTATAAAAGAGTTGTTATTTTAAGTTAGTTCCGGTACTAAAGATAGGTTGTTCGTGAACGAATGGGTCAACTAAATTATCCCGTGACCCGGCTCCCCTTTTAATTAAATGGTCGTTCTTCGTTCTTATCCCGACCCTGCTCTTTAGTAAAGTTATGTTTTCCTAGTTGTGACTCCAGCGATAGTCGCTGGGCGACTATCACTAGGAAAATAAAGTCGCGTCTAGGAAAATAAAGCTTTAACCGAATGACTGATTGAGTCTCGACTGAACGAACCCCAGACCAGATCTCAAATGATCAGGTTCATTACCAAACTTTTTAAGAGTTTGCTTATAACAACGTCCAGCCATAACATGCCACGTTCTTTTACATCGAGCAAGTATCGACGATAAGTAAATTCTTCAATTTGTATTTTTTAAAGTATATACAGAGGTCTACAACCTTATGACCTCTGATTCGGTTATAATCATGATTTTTTTGCTGATAATTTTCTTTGAATGCTATCTACTCAAGGCATAGTACATGTTTATCATGAAGCGAATATCTTTGTTATATTGTTTTGTGCATTGATATTTTTAATAGAAAGAAAGTTAATAATCAATATAACACAGTGCATTGTATTTGTATCAAATGGCTTTAATAAGAAGAACAATAGAAGGTTGGATATCGGATATTGAAAAATAGATTATCTTCTCAAAATAACAACTTCTAGGCAAGAACTCTCAATCAAACTCACTTAACGTTCACTTAAACGTTTACACTCTCAACTAACTCCAGCTTGAGCCATTTAAGCAATGAAAGCAACATCCGCACAAAATTCAAAGCAACAAAATATGAAAAAGATACATAAGATTGCACATCCTACATTTATTTTTCTCTTAAATGTATGTGAGAAGCGGTCCCAAATATTATTTATGGTTCATTTTTATAACTCTTAATTCGTTCCAAAGTATAATTTTACACTTGCTACTCTATAACGATAAGTGTAGATTTTATAAATAAAAAGTTTCCAAATTTAGTGGGGAAAAGGTGAAAATTTGTGGCACTCCAAGCTCAAAATAAGTGTGCTTATAAGTTTACCAAGATAACATACTTTGTATTCTTCCACTTCAGGATATGTTGATATCGGCATGTTGAACAGAGTCTCTTCTCCGTTGATCCATTTAATTATCGGATAAAATGCATCTACTGCATTCGCTAATCGTGTTCCTATCTGGTAAACAAATAATGAATTAACAATAATAAATAATTTAAGCAAATGGTTCTAATTTTTATATAATTCATAATACTTATTATTTGTCATTTTAATTAATGAGTAAGTTTCGGTTCTACCACACGAGCAATGCAAAATGCAGTTTTCGCACGAGTTGCGTACCGTACTTTATCTACAATTGTTAGATTTAAATAATAAATACAGAAACAAATAAACTTGCTGTATGTAAGTTCGTATCTCTCTCTTGATAAAGATGGCATTAATTCATTAGTTGTATTTTTTGCCGAATTAATTATTTCTGGAGGATTATTATTCTCCACATTTTCGTCAAAGTCACTTGATTCACTCATAGTTTTTCACTAAAAACTCGATATAAACAGTTACTTTAATAAAAGAACACCAAATTAGTTTTGTTAAATGTAAACAAACTCACTAATCGTGCGTAAAGCTGAAGAATTCCTCTTCTTTACCGCACTAGTGCGGTAAAGAAGAGGAATTATACAGAACTATGAGGCGCGCATGCGCAATGAATACAAGTACGTAAATAATCACTTTCTACGCATCTAAGCAAAGATATAATGTTTATATTTCGTATCAATCGTAGATAATAGTTATTTATGTAACTAGGCAGCAAAATAGAATTTTACTGACGAGTGATTAGATTAACCTCCGAGACGAAGGCGAGGACAGGCTATGATACCTATTTGACTGTCGAGGCGAAGCCGAGGCAGGCAATATGAAAAAACGAGGCAGAAATGTTTCCTTTGCTGCCTTGTTGCATACAATATTTTATCTACGGGCGGCAGAAAAATGACACTGCTAACATACCATCTTTATTAATATAACATTGTTAATTACTATGTTATATTACCTAAAATGAATGTTCATAAAGAATCAAATAAGGTTTGAAATATTAACAATAAGTGAATAGCAAACTGAATCTATAACAACGAAATACAAAACACACGTATATAACACGCAAAACTTCTGAATGAATAATGCACGCAATATAAAATATTTATATATATTTTTACTAAAAAATTACTAAAAGTATTAAATATATCTTCTATTGCTTACAATAAAAAAAGTAACTTGGAAAAATAGCTAGTCTAATCTAGAATGATTTCAATAATAATAATATGATATGAATGTTGGATGTTTACATGAAGCTGCAGTGTGGCGAGTGACTCCGCTATTTTTTTTAAATAAAGATCTACTATTCATTGAACTCATTTAACAGAATTAACTTATATAAATATAAACATATTATTTTATTATTAAAACTTATATTTATTAAATATTACTTATTAAACTATAATATATAATGCTATAAAATAGGGATAATAGTATTAACTGTTCTTGCCAAAATAAGAGGTTATGACACGCAGTGGTAAACACTGTTACTTTCCCTGCCTAGGCAGAAAAAGTATTTTTCTGGCTGTTTTAACTACTTTCCTGCCTGTTTTTAATATTTTAATGACAAATCAGCGAAATAGTACTTTCCAGCCTAAAAACAGTTAAGTAATGTTTAATTTTGCTGCCGTAAGTAGATAATAGTTATTTGTGCGACTAGTGCGGAAAGTGGCACATTGCTGCACTCGAGAGAAATATTTACAGAGAGAAATATTTGTAAAGGTTTCTCGAGTGCAGCAAAGTCACTTTAAGCTCGAGTTGCACATTAAATTTTTCCTACAGTTAGTTTTAATCTGTAAAAAAAAAAAAAAAAAAAAAAAATAGAGTGTTCATCAACATGTAAAAAAAACTTTATTTTCATCCAAATTAATGTACAAAAAAGAAGAAAAACATTTTTTGCTTGGATTGTTGCTTTGAGCATTGAAAAAATACTCCAGACAGACGAAGATTTCATAACTTTTGATAGTTCTGAGAAATTTGCAATTAAAATATTTTCAGACAGTTTTCCTACCTTCTTATTGTTACACCAAGAACTAAAACTTTCGTATCTGCGTTCGTATTTTTGTTTGGACTTGTCTGGAAGTAAATTCAGAATTACATTTTTCGCTATTGTAGCCAACTCTTCTGGAGTATTACTAAATTCAAAATCACTTTCGCTACAACTATCCATTTTCAGACAACTGTTTCTAAAAGGAATAATGAAAGGTTTTTCAATATTTACTAAACCAGCTGTTCTGTTGATAGTCAGTGTTGCCTTTTTTTCGAGATTCAGCAAACCTGTCCAAGCGCTGTTATATTTTATTATATTTTATTTTAACACTTACTCATCACATTTAATTCTTTTTTTTTAGATTGTCTATCTTTAGTTTTTTATATTTTAACATTTTTATATTTGATATATAGTGTAAATAATGTATTTAGTTAAAAAAGTAACATTAGTTGCCATTGTTGTTTTTATTATAATTTGGATTATCTAATCTTTGTTTAGATTTAAGTTGTTTATGTTCTTAAGTTGGAACACTGGGGTGCGGTAAAGTAGAAAGTGCAGGAATGTGCTGTTTTGCGTACTATTTTGAGTGCGATAATAACCACTTTATCGGTCAACAACTGTAGGAAAAAACCTTTCCCGCACTCTGCTTGCAATACCCTGCCACCGGCAGGTACATCTTTATATATATGTTCTTTCCTTACATTTTAGACCTTTGTCATAGCTTCTTTACTACCAGCAGCCATTGCTTGACTACAATTCTCTTATTATAATATGAAGGCTTACTTACCATCGACCTTGCTTGATCGGAGAGTCACTGGACCGGCTTCGGCTATACGCCACGACGATCCAGTGATCCTCCTATCAAGCAAGTATCGACGATAAGTAATCCTTCATAATGATTGCTTACTAATTTACGGTAATAATCCTTAATTTGACTTCAATTCTCTAATTATTATTTTAGAATTTTCCACTATATAATTAATATAATAATAAATCTTTATTTTCATTGGCGTATTTATTACATATAATTTTTTTTTTTTTTTTTACAATATTAAAGTTGTTTCTTTTTTTACACATATCTATATATATCCGCATACATACCTATGTACATACATTTACAGATTTACATACATTTCTACATGTATTTTTATTTATTTATTTTATTTTTATTTTTATTTATTTTTTTTTTTTTTTGTATGTTTGATATAATGCGAGCCCTCAATAGCTTATCCAGCTAGGGCGAGGACTCCGCCAAGGACAAAGTAACACCATTAAGAAAACATATATGTTGTAAGAGTGCTACTTATAATTTAATAAATAATAATTATTCTTTATTACTCTTGTTTTCATAGAAACTAATTAAAAGAAAAGATTAAACCTATTTAAAAAATATATATATAATTAAATAACTTGCTCGTGATTATAAAGAAAATATAAAAGAATGCACAAAAACATAGTTAGCAGCGAGTTCATGGACTTTGGTTTTAAATGTAATACAAAGAAATAAATATTTAAATCTAGAAATAAACTTCAAATTATAATATAATATTGATATTGTTATTATTAATAAGTTATATGCTTATACCAGTTGTTATTTATATTATTAAATAGTATTTTATTTTTTAGTGAGGTAGATTATATTATAGCGATATTAGAAAAAGGTTTATGGCTGTAAAAGGTTTAAGGGTTTGGAATACTCCTGCTTTAAATATGAATTTAAAGCTCTTTTAAATTATTTAAAAGTCTCGATTTGCTTGAGGTGGAGTGGTAACTCATTATAGAATCTGGGTCCCAAATAGCAAGCGGAATTTTGTTTCTTAGCAGTTTTACTTAATTTTTGCTTATATATTATACATTCTTTGAGTAAAATAAATTAATAGTCCGAAATTATCTAGGCTTTTATTATATTATTATTAATTTATTGTGCTGCTTCTTTTATATCTCGACCAACACAGCATTAAGCCATTACAGAATGGAGGGATCAGCTATTTAAAATAGGATCTAGGATTTAAAATAGGTTTGTCAATTGTCTGAGTTCATAGGTTTCCAAGGTTAATGTCATAATGGAGTCCTAAGCAATATTGACGCGGTCAATACCGGTAAACCTAGAACTCCATTAGGTATATCGATGTTTGGACATCAGTTTCAGGCGAGTGCCTGAACCAATATATTTTACCGATTCCTTTCAGACATTTATTAATACCTAGTGGCATTCTTTCTTTTACGTCCCTAGCTTAAATGAAGGGTTTTTTTTATTTTATTTATTAATACAGAAGTCTCTATTTGCAGCCCTTACTCAAATGGAATTTTCACATATGGAACTTTCTTGTACATGAGGACAAACTAGAAACCTTAAACTGAGCCGAGATCACGTAAAATTCTATTTATGCTGCGTTTACACATGTCTAAGGTGTTTGTTTTGTTGCGTGCATTATCGCGCTAAATCCACTTAGTATCGACTAATATAATTGCATTTGTATATTTTCCGAAGTTTTTAAAGAAAGTTAAGTCTAATGAGCAAGAATTAAATATTTCTAGGGTAGCATATTATCATTTTTTTAGTAACAGAGATCATATTTGTTTGTTAATTTTAATGATTATATACTGGTACTTCTTTAGATTGTTACGCCCGTATGATTTATTAGAATATAAAATGACTTTGACTAAATAACTATTAAGACAAAGGGATGGTATGTCCAATGTACTTTGAGACAATGGAATATCACACTTATCTTTTTATAAGGGAAGTAACAGTAAAAAGAACATTCCTTACACCTTCTTTAGATAGTTACTCCCCTCTATAAGGGGAGTAACAGTCTAAAGAAGTGCCTATATACTTATAATTAATAGTAATAAAGAGTCCATTTTAAAGTAGTGTCTGAAACGAATTTGCCTAGGAATTTTTCAATTCTTTGCCATAAAAAATTTTTCGTTCATCAGAATTATCACAGTGCATCAATTACCTTCGATAAATTCGGATGCAAAAGCTTTTGATAATTGATAATTCCAACTAACTACTATTAATTAAAAATAAAATTACTTTGATATTTTCGTGAATCTCCATTACGTCAGTAATACCTTCGTATACGTCGAAAATTCCAATGAAATCTACTACGAATTTCGTCAAAACCTCAGAAGTACAATGCATACGATCTTCCAGTTCGAACTTAGTTGCTTCGAACATCTAAACAAAATAAATTGTTTAATATAATTTAAACTTTAAAATAAGCAATTCACAATTGACGATAATTCATTGTTAAGAAAATTATGTTTATTATTATTACCGATGAAAAGCTTTCGAAGATACTTTTGCCTTTTTTAAAGAGGAATACGGCGTGTGAAAGTAAATCCATGTGATCTGTTAGCATTTCGTGATGATCGATAATGGTTATAGCAATATGAACAAGACGTTTCAGATTGTCTTTATACTTCAGCATGAGTTTAGTGCTTGCGTAGTTCATATATTTTCCAAGATCAACTAAGTCTTTGGTTGTTTTCGGTACCATCATTGCTAGCTTATTCAAATCAAGCATTTTTATCGAAAACCTAAAAACAAAAACTATTTTTAATTAATTATGACTAGAGAGGTTAATAAAAAGTAACACAGCAATATTGTCACCACAATTTTTTTTATTAATTGTACACAAACGCGTTTTGACATTTTATATGATCTGCAGTGTTAAGTGTTAGTGTGTTAGCTTAGTAATTAATAAGTCTATACTCTTACTATACTAACAATTAACACTGAAGATGATATAAAATGTCGATACTCGTTTGTTTATAATTAATATAAAATTGTGATGACTATATTGTTGTGTTACTTTTTATTAACCTCTCAAGTCATAATTATGAAATGGTGCCACACAATCTCAGTCAAAACCAACAATTATTTATTTTAATTAAAACTATTCAAATTGTAAACCTAATTATATATGGAAAACGTAAAAAGGATTTGCCAGAATGGAGGGTTATAAGGGGATCGACTACTCTAGACTTTTACTGGATGCTACTGTTAGTGGCGTAACCAGCGGCTAGGTCTGGGGGGGGGGGGCATAATATAAGTCAGTTTAGATTGGGCGGGGGGTATTCGTAGTGGTAACAAGAAAAGGGAACTACTTATTCAACAAAGCAGCTCCCCCCCCCCCTCCCCCAAAAAAGATGTACACTACTAATAAACACGCGCCCAAGTAACAACAACTGTTTTAGAGCGTATTCGTTAGAAAATGTTATGCTAATGCTTACTGCAGTACAATATCTTACTGTAAGTCAGGGGCGTGGTCTGCAGTTAATTATTGGGGGAGTCCGGGGGTCCTTCTCCGGGAAATTTTGAAAATATGACCTCTCAAAACATCGCTTTTATGCTTTTTTTTATATGGAAATGAATATGAGGTGTAAGTAAATAATTTGTATTAAGAAAAAAATACGGCGGTATTATTTTTTTTTTTTTTACTCTATTGGGTCTGGGGGGGGGGGGGCATGTGCCCCCTGTGCCCCCCTGGATACGCCACTGGCTACTGTCGATGGGAAACCTGCTTTATCTCTCTGGGACTTGAAAAATCAAGAATTATTTGTTGGAATTTGGACCTTAGAAGCGAGTTTCGACTACTGACTAATTGACGATGACGATCCCTTTGATTAGTTATTTATTACTAAAACTAATTCTGAATATGAATATTTGATAATCAAGCAATTCATTTTTTGGTGAGAATTAACAGAGTAACTAACTTAAGAAAGTAGAATAAAAGCTTCTTGCAGGTGACAACCTACGTTCGGGAAAGATTTTATTTTGTTGGGCGAATATCTGGTTCAAAGCACAGAACCGATTATGTTTGACCTAAATAACTGGGGTTCTCTTGTTGTTAAAGGCGTTGGAAAGCGACGTTCATTGTCAATACCACGCTACAATGGATTCATTTTTCCTAACTTGTGTAGAGCCCGGTCCAAGCCTGAAATTCAGAGAACTAAGGTCCATTCATTTAGTACACCTTGGCAAACCCAATGCCTTTACTACAAGCAAAGGTTGGTCGTGTTTAGAAAGGGTCTGTTAGACCAAATCCTCTTTGAGACAGGTGACCCAACTCACCCAGAGGCTTTTAACATTAAGAAAAATGAAGCTTTGAAAAGTTCGACTTTTTGTTAAACATGTCCCTTTAAAGTTTTTTTTTCAAGAGTTTGAAACAATCATGCTTTTTGTAAACAATTATTTTTATTTTTTTTTTTTTTTAATAATATACCTTTAAAAACAAAAATAAATAAGTACTTTTTTTTAATTTATTCCCTTCTATTGTAACAGGGTTTTTTTCTGATCCTACGAAGTATATAATTAAATTAATATTATTATGTATTGCCTTAAACAAGGGGTCTCCAATATTTTTGATTGAAGAGCCGGATCTGGAAAAGATGGCCGGATGAAGTAAGAAACCTATAATGATAATGCTCATATACCATCTCCATTTCGGCCAAAAAAACTTATATAAGACTCGTGCTGATCTTTTTAATGGGTTGAAATGGCAATAATTTTGCAAAAATTCAATATAATTTTGCATTGTTTAGGTTCATTTTTTAATGTCACTCGTGGCGCGGCGGGCTGAATAAAAACGTCTCTCGGACCGGATCCGGCCGTAGTTTGGAGACCCCTGCCTTAAACAATTAAAAAATATTAAGCTAAACAAGCTCATTAATAAATTCGGGATAAATGTGTTTGTACACTTATAACTCATAATTAAATTCTCAGTTGTATGCACACTACATGTATCAAATTTGTATCTGTAGTACATGAGATTATTAGCTGACCATACACGGACGCTCTTTCATTCCGAAAATCGCGGCATGTATACAAACGGCAGAGAAAAGGAGGATAGGAAAGAACGGGAAAGGAAAATGTGGAGTAAATTTAACCCAAAAGTTTTAGTTAAATAGTGTCATGAGGAAACGGGAGAGGATACGGGAGAGGAAAGAGTGGCTAGGGAAAATGGGGTCGGATTTTTCGTCTAAGGGATTTCTCAAGTGATTGCGCGGCCCATTATCATTTGAAAGGAAAAAACGTTAGAGTATGGGAGAAAATGTTTATTTATCGTGTCATTTGGCCTCGCGCGTGATTCACCCACGTGGCATGGAGCGAATCCCTTCCCGTTTTCCTCTCGTGTGTTAAGGCCCACTAACGCAGATGATAATCAGAAGGATATTTTTCGCGAATCGTTCGTCAAATCATTTCCCGTATTTTCATGGCGTGTGCTACAGTCCACTAACACATGAGATTTTAGAAATGATTCGGAAAGACGCCGCGATTTTCGAAATGAAAGACCGTCCGTGTATGGCCAGCTATTAAAACTCCTGCCATGTTATAATGTTCAGTCCAGGAAAGAATTGCAAGATCTTTTGAGGCAGCTGCCAAATGTATCCTTGATCCAAAGTATTGTTAAATTAGGTATTGTAGAGGGTGGCCGTTTCTGCAATAACACTATTTCATGTTGTGATATATTAAGTATCCCTTACCTAGATGTGTATTAGAAGAGCGGTTGAAGATGGTTATTGGAAAAATTGTGCTCTTAAGCCAATTCCCAAAAAATAAAATGTTTATAAAGTACTTACTGCACTATTTCGGAGACGTGAGAAAGTGAGAGTTCTAGAATTAAATCCGTAACTATCCTCTGACAGAGGTGGCTCAGGGTTCCAATCAGCTCACTTTGATTTATTCTAAAACAAAAATAAATTTAATATGTAATTATTATTTGATATATTATAAGTACATTAAACAATCAGTCAACTATTAAATATACATCAGATCTATTTTAAAATAATAAAAATCATTCTCTTTGACACTAACGCCATTTTCATTGCACCATTACTAATTACAATGAGTTCAAAAATAGCTTTTCTTAGCCCCGCCTCCCCAGTAGCATTATAAGGCTTCGTGAAGTCAAAAATACACACACACACTTTTAAACGTTAAAAGATTAGATCTCGTTTCTTATAAATGAAATTTAATACGTCTGAAGCAATACATATATTTTGGTAACCTAACCAAGGACGCCTAATGTGGGTTTTGATTTTGAGCACGGGCCTACACAAAGGAAATGGAAGGCTTCATTTACGTCATATATATATATATATATATATATATATATATATATATATATATATATATATATATATATATATATATATATATATATATATATATATATATATATATATATATATATAATCAGCAATGAAATACCGTGTAATCGTTTTGACATTATGTCTGATGTTGGAACAGTTGCTATGTGTCGCGCTATGTGGCACATCCCTTGGTGTCTCTCACTAACACAAATTGTGAACCTTATTGCAGTGTGCAAAAACACGGTATTACATTGCTTATGGGTTTTGCCAGCCAAGCAAGAATGGCGGCGTGAGAGCACGCTCGTCTCTGATAAGCCCTACATCTGATCTTCTTGATCTGTTATAGGCCCTGAGTTGGCATTAGCTCTTGTAACTTAAAAGAATAATTACCTGAAATTTCCAATATATTCAAATTTAGATAGTCCGAGAATTTTCTTGTATATGTCTTTGAAGAATACAAGTTTTGTACAAAGGTCTTCCATCGGTTGCTTTCGACGTCTAAATGACTCATATTCAAGCAGATTTTCTACCGCAATCAAACTACTGAACTCGTCCTCTAAAAAAATAAATAACGTCATTTTTTTATCTCGGCCAGCTTTTTTACTTGATGAAAAAATAGTATATTATGTTACAAGGCTGTGAAGTGAGTTTTTTCTTTACCGCGGCAATTACATTTACTGTCGAGCGAAGCGAGACAGTAAATATTGCCAAGGTAAAGAAAAAACACTTCACTGTCGCGTAGCATATGCTACTTTTTCCGAGGTAGCAGACAATGAAAAAACATTAAATATTAATCACTAATCAATATATAATAATAACAAATATTAGTACATACTTAAGACTTAAAAAAAGAAACCTTAAAAAGAGGTTACACTATAAGAAAAGGTAAATAAAACGCATTGACATCTAGCGGATTTTAATCGTACTAGAAGCATTTCTACAAAGACTGCAGCACTACTAACGGAAGTTTTGACAACTACCCGCCGTAAAGAAAAAATCTTTTAGTGCCTAGGACGTAAAAGATTTTTTCTTTACAGCTAGGAGTAATGAAAAGATTTTTTAAGTCCACGTAATGAAAAAATGGATTTTAGCTATGTTTTTTAGGCTCTAAAGTTACTATTTCACAGCCTACCACGGAAAAAAATTATTTGTTTGTCAGTCAAACCAATCAATTATAATTAATTTATTCCTAACATGTTCAGAGCACTTGTCCTAGTATAGTATTTAATAATATGTACAATAATTTTAAAATTTAAGGTTAATCTAAAAATGTTTTGGTTAACAAAATAGATAAATATAATCTATAATCTATAGACGGAAAGATCGGTAAATAAGAGTCAAAATAGAAGAAACGTTACCTAGGTTTCGCACATGTTGCATTATCGGTGCCAGAAGAGTAACGGCTACTGGTATGATCTTTTTAATAACACCAGATATAAATGATGGAGTTCCTTCCGTTCTGATAAATTGAAGTTTTTCTTTCATTACGTGATATTCAAGCTTGGGAAGCATAACTCCGGCACGATTTAGCTATTCAACATAACAATAAGAAAAATATAAAATTATATTAAAGGATATTTATGTAATATTTCTTTCATGTTGGGGGCAAAAAAGAAATATTAAGTTTACTTTATTTTTTATAAAGAAAAACTTATTTTTTATAAAAAATAAATAAATAAAGATCGAAGCAGTAAGACCTTAAATGTGGCAACAATGTTCAAACCAGGTTTAAAACAACTTCCACTAAGTAAACAGCTGACCACACACAAAAAGTACCTGGCTTAGGGGAAACGAACATAGTTCTTCAGTAGGCAAAGATTTTCCCATTTTTGCCAAATTTTATTTAGCATTTATTCTTTAAAATCCACAATATGAGTTGAAGTATGACCATAATTTACTATCACACACAAATAAAATTACATAATTTATTATGTAGATATTATGTGCTATTGTTATATAACTTGCTCTCATCTCACAATAACAGTATCAGTCTAAAAATATAAATAATAGACTATTCTTCCTGTAGTTAATTATTTTAACAAGCCAGCGTGGCCAAGGCACGCGAGCCGGGTGTGCTCTAGGCGCTCGCCCAGCTATCAATAAGTCGAGGCTACTCGAGGTCGTTGGTTCGATCCCGTGCCATGAACCTCTGAATTGCATCTATGAATCGCGGCCAGAGCAGGGTGAGGGACACTCCCATTGGGCACTCTTTGATGCGGTCCGATTGATGTGGGTCTGATCTGTGTCATGATGATGTGATTTGTATCTATGGTTCGAGGACGGAGCAGGGCGAGGGACACCCCTATGGTACACTCTTCCCCCACGCTTTGAAGCTCGCTTATATAGCTTACTAATGGCCACACCATATTCGCTTCGGTGGTACAACTAGGATGTGTGAACTAGCTGGAACTCTCCACCACGGGGCTAGTAAAATGGGCCTAAAAGATGGCATAATTGCTAGGTTCGTCCTACCCGTTCTAGTAGGAAGTACTAGATTACTAATACTACTTATTTTAACAAGTTATTAAGTTATTAAAATTAAATGCAGTCCTCAATGATTATAAAAACTATTCTGGAAATTATGAATGCAAAGTTAAATTGCATTAACACACAAGAATAATAACATTTATTCCCTATTGGGTTCTTAAAACATATTGTCATGCGCGGTTGATCAATAAGGGACACTACGCATGCGCACGACCTTCTACCTCAGCCCTTATCCTTTCCAGTTAGTTTATGCAGAATTCCGTAAAAGCAATTATCTTTAGGGAAGCTGTATGGACCTCTTCTAATACTCCTATCTTCTAATCTCTCTCTACCTTAGTAAAATTACAAACAATAGATGATATTATGTTTACTGACCTGTGTAATCATGTGAATATAGTTCTGAATGACCCTCGAGTATGAAGGGATTAACGAGATTTTCTCTTTGCCAAAAAAAGCAAGACGAAGATTGACCAAAGGGCTTGTCCTCACCGAACCCACGACGCTTAAAGCCCTCTCAATTGTTCTTTCTTTAATACAGACCACCTACAACAAAACACTCTTACCAAGCTATTCTATACTTTAAATGCCCCTACTTTCCCTTTATGCCGTCACTCTACCATAAAATCATTGAAAGAATAGTTATTTATGTAACTGTAACTAGGCACCAAAATGGAATTTTGCTGACAGATTTTAAGTTTTAGTTCCGAGCCGAAGGTGAGGATAGGCTATACAAATTTACTGCAGAGGCAAAGCCGAGGCATGAAATTTAATATTTTACTGACGAGGTGAAGCTGAGTCAGAAAAATTTCATGTTGACTGACGAGGCGAAGCCGAGGCAGGAAAATTTAATTACTGCTAAGGTGTAACCGAAGCAGGTAATCTTTAAACGAGTCAGGAATGTTTCCTTTGCTGCATAGTTACATACTATATTTTATCTACTAACAGCAGAAAAATTACACTAATTATTATAATATTCCATTTTTAATATATAAAAGATCACTGTAAAATAATAATAAAAAAATATTACCATAATCATTTAAGTTATTTTCAAAAAATATTAAGCATAATATTACCCTTAAATATATAAAAATGAACAATGTGGGAGTGGTTGTAACCTGCTATGTAGTAACCTTTTTGTAGTAAAATTTTCTTAAAAAGTTACACCTGTTTATTTTGCGGACACTTTGAACTATTGCTGACACTATGATATTTTGCTGACACTTTATTATTTTGCTGCGTGTTTTTTTGGTACAAAAGAATCAAGAAAAATTACATTTAGCAGATTGAAAACAGAACAACAATGCTTAATTTTGCTGCCGTGTTAGATAAAATATATTCTCATGCTACATCTAATTATTTAACGTTTGATTTAGCTATGGATTTTATCATACGGAATACAGAGTTTGATGGTACTTTAGTAGTAACTTTGGATTTTTCTATAACAGCGTAAAATGACAAAAGCTGCTAATGTTATGCTAAAAGCGTACCTCCATAACCTCAGCAGGAGCAATAATCCATTATATTTACATTTACCCATCAGCATCGTAATTAGTCAGAAATAGTTTTATGCGGTTATGACTTCATACTTAGAGTAACTTTCGGTTTATTTTTGTAACTCTTTAAGAGCTTAGGCTAGGTGCACACTGGAGACAAAACAGTCTGCAGACTGTCTGCGGAGGCTGTCTCCCAGTGCAAAAGATTGTTGGAGGGCGTCAGTTTTATAGACAGTCTGCAGTCTGTCTGCGGAGGCTGTCTCCCAGTGCAAAAGATTGTTGGAGGGCGTCAGTTTTATAGACAGTCTGCAGTCTGTCTGCGGAGGCTGTCTCCCAGTGCAAAAGATTGTTGGAGGGCGACAGTGTTGTAGACAGTCTGCAGACTGTCTGCGGAGGCTGTCTCCCAGTGCAAAAGATTGTTGGAGGGCGACGGTTTTGTAGACAGTCTGCAGACTGTTTTGTCTCCAGTGTGCGCGTAGCCTTACAAAATTCATTGAAATAACTCCTACAAAGATATTCCCATAGAACCTTTCTTTTAATGAAATGACATTTTAAACACTAAATTTATTTTTACCTGTTCCTTAATAAACTGATTGAGTAGGGCGACAAGAGGTTTTTGCTGTGATACAGGCAGTAACATTATCGAAGCCTGATGACCCATGACCATATCGACAATTTTCTGATACCAAAGAGATGTAGCTGCTCTGTCGAACTTCGAAACACGCTCTTCTACTCGTCCACAAACCCTCCCAAGAGCTCTATATTCCTTATCTCTGAAAACCATAAACAAAACTCTATGTTTAAAACAGTTTTGTAAAAATTCTAAGTTAGATTTGTCTTTGACAGTAGGAGAGAAATAGACAATAAGATTAATGCAAGAAATAACTGGAAATGGATAAATAGATGTCTAATAGGTAAAGTGGGAGACAACCTTTTTGATAAATTTATAGTCTACTTTAAAGTCGAGGCTCGTAAAAAATATCATTTGATAAGTATGTGAGAGACACAATCGCGAGGAATTTAAGAATAATCAAATGTATTATACTACTATTGAATGTTTATTGGTCTTGGATTAGATTAAGATCAATTAAAGAAATTTTAACATTTTTTTTGGTGTTTTTCGAGGTGTCCAGAAGCCCTTTTTAAACTTTGAAAGCTAATGCTTGGCACACTGAACAAACCAGCTAGTTAAACTATCATTATTCACGACAAAGCCGTGCGACATTGTATATAGACAGTCGCGATGCATTGTCCCTAGACTGTAACTAAACAATGTGGCGTGTCAACAGTCCACACCTACTAGAAAATCAGAGCCAGTTTTAAAATAACATTTAACACGATAACTCGAGAAATAGCTCTCTGTGCATTTAACTTGTGCCTGAATAATGTAAGGTCATTTAAAATGAGAAACAGTTTTAATCCTAAATATGTAAGATCATCAAATATGTAACCTGATTATTAATATAGTGATTTAGTTGTTGTAGTTAAGTCGAGGGGTATTGTTGCTTTATTTTATTATTCCATCCTAATTTAATTGTATCCGCAGTCCGTAGTAAGAAATGAGTGAATCGGGTTATAACAAATAGTACTGGAGAAGGGATCTATTTTTTTAAAGGCATTAATGTTGGTGTGACTTTTCTCGAAAAATTGAAACAAGAAGATGGCCATGGGTTTCAAAAATTTTCTGAGTATGAGTGCTACCGAATTCAAAACTATTTTTTAAATGGCTGGACGAAATATTTCCAATGATTGCTCTGTGTAAGGGAAACATTCGAGCCATCTCAAAGATATTGGAGGGCCTGCAAATCTTCAATTACTTTGAAAAAAGTCTTATTTATGGCGGACAGTAGAGAAACTATCTTAGAAGTTGGAAGTCTCGGTACAGACGACGAAATGCTGCACAACATTGCATTATGTTCCCCCGTTGTGAGAAACCCGCGACTTGAGAATTTTTTTATTGCGGCAGTCCCGGAAAACGTGAAATATAACTAGCAACAGCCCTGAAACTTGTCCTGATACACTTGTTCTGCGTGTGTTGCTAGGTGTGTACTAGGCTTAAGAATATAAAGCTATCTATTATCCTTGTCCCTTGTCCAGCTAAAAATAACGAGTAAATTGTCATTGATAATTTTGTTATTTTCGTTCTTTATTTAAATTATTATTATCAATCAAATTATAATTATCATTAACTACGGGATACATATACAGAGAAAAATAGACCCCCAGCACCGGGACTTGAACCACGGGCCTCCTTTATATCCGTTACAGGCGCTCTTACCAACTGAGCTATACTGGAGAATGAATTTCTCTGTCGCTACCGATACCAAGTCCCGAATCCAAGCTTTCAATCTTTTCTACAAGTCTAGCAAGCCAATATTCACGGCAATAGAACTAGACCGAGAATTAACGCTTATAATTATAAAGTATTCATATAGTACCTGTACTTAGTACAATCAATTAGAAATTCAAATTTTTAAGTTTTAGGTAGTTTTCTTACTACGGAAAGATAAAATTTTAATTTAAATCAAATTATAATTATCATTAACTACGGGAGACATACAGAGAAAAATAGACCCCAGCAACGGGACTTGAACCACGGGCCTCCTATATATCTGTTACAGGCGCTCTTACCAACTGAGCTATACTGGAGAATGAATTTCTCCGTCGTTACCGATTCCAAGTCCCGAATCCAAGCTTTCAATTTTTTCTACAAGTCTAGCAAGCCAATATTCACGGCAATAGAGCTAGAAACTAGACCGAGAATTAATGCTTACTTATAATAATTTGATTTAATTCAAAATTTAATCTTTCTGTAGTAAGAATACTACCTAAAACTTAAAAATTGGAATTATTATTATATAAAAAATAAATTTTACTCGGAAATAACCATTAACATTTAAACTTCGGTTTAAATGTTTATTTATCATTTATTTAAAAAAAAAAAAATTGTTTAATAACTAAAACTATTATAATTTATCAGTATTATTGATTTAACGTTAGATTTTCTAAACTATAATGAAACGCAGCTAAGCAATAAAGGTTTAGTCTAATTTCTGTTTTTTTCCAAATAGAGAAGTGTTTATTCTGAAAAATCAGAACAGTCCGAATCTGAAACCTCTAAAAAGTTTTGTGATCAGTTCTCATTATGAAAAGACGTCGTAGAAGATATTTAAACTGCTTTGTCCCAAATATAACTCCTAGTAAAGCTTTTCGTGTAACAAAATGAGACCGTTTTTATTCAGTCTAAGTCCAACCAGCTAGCATAGTGTATGATCTTCTCTTCTCCATCTAGAATTTAACTTATAATTGCCCCAATTGCTATTACTTGCATCAGTAAATAAAGAGAATAAAGAATCTCTAATGATTTTACTCACTTATAACGATTGTTTTTAATGTCTAACATATCTCACAGGGTTAAACCCAGAATATTTTTGGTGTTGGGACTTTAGTTCCAGGGATCAAAGCCAAGGATCATAGCCTTACTTAGACTCTTTTATGGCTCTAATCTCTTCTTGATAGATGTCGAATGTCATAATGTTAAACAGAAACATTAAACACAGCTGTGATATTATTGCTATTAAATATTTTGTCCCTGTGTGGTATTAAACCGTAGGGAGATAATTGGTCATAGATTAAATCCAATATTTGGTGGTTCATGCCTAATCTACCTTGAGTACATAGATTCCTTTCATACGATTACCTGAGTTCTAATAAATCAACTACATAGACTGGTAGAACTGAGTTGGCCTGCCACAAAGCAAATCTCATTTGTACGGTATTGGTCAAAAGACGTTTACTCATGTCGGCTCTTTTTGATTTGACTAGACCTCTCGTAGGAACGTCCATCTTGTAGCTGAAAAAATAACCATTTTCAATTATTATGGAATCTATTCAAAATATCAGCTACTTTACTTTATGTGTAAATAAACAGGAAAGTTAAAAATCAATTCAACAAACTCAAAAAAAAAAAACCTTTCTCGGCACTTTTTTACTTTAGCCCTTGCCCAACAAAAGTCTCAAAGGTTTGTGTGATTGACTCCCCAAGGCATTGAGATTCCTGGGGAAGTTTTATTGTGCTATTTTAAGATTGAGTCTTATCACGTGCGAATACTAAATTTTAAACTGAAAGCTGTAAGACAATGAGCTCTACAGTTTTAGAGTATATTTAATGTTCCTTTGTCTTAATACTTAATTAGACTAAGGGTTACTATCACATTTATATACAAAAGTGTGATATTTTTTTGTCCCAAGGTACATTGGACTAAATATCCCTTTGTCTTAATAGTAATTTAGGCTTAGGAATATATACTACTCTGTATATGTTCCTTTGTCTAAATAACTATTAAGACAAAGGGATATAGGGGGGTACTAAGTAAAAAAATACGCCTTTCTCGTATGCTTAGTGATACTGAATTAAAATACCTTAATATCTAATTTAATGAATTCATTTTTAAACATATTTAAAAAGTGTCCAATAGCTGAATGTTTACATCTCGTTTTCTATTTTCAGCAGAATCAGATGTATTTTCATCAATATCTCAAAAAACTTTATTTTTACCGGGAGAACATAGATTCTTACTTAAATGGACTAAGAAATTGAATTACAAAACGGAACCGTTTTCTCATATTTTTAGAGTATTAGAGGGTAGCGCCCTCAAATTTAGAGCTGAGATACATTTCTCATTTCGCCTTGAGGTATGATTTTTCTGAAAATGGATGCAAATTTTATTAAAATCGGTCCTGTGGTTTAGTCTTCTGTAGATTACAGAATACCTTTGAAGGCAGCTCAAGAAACTGGATCCCAACACCAAAGGTTATGCCACAGAACTAACATACGTTATGCCGATAGCCAAAGTGCATACATATGAAAATGAATAGCAAAGATAATCCTCAAAACATATAGGCGTCTGCTACCACTTCATCAGAGAAGCTTATTGTTCTAGCGATATTGAAAGTGAATATGTCAAAACGGAAGACATGGTAGCGGATAAATTCACCAAAAGATTAGGGAAGGTAAAAAATGGAAAAGTTCAACAGACTTATGGGACAGATTTGGGAAGAAGTGCTGAAATTCTACTTATATTATTTTGACAAATATATCTAAAGGAAAAATCAACTCAAACTTGTTTACTATGTATTTTTAGAATGTAATTAATCATTACCGTTCTTACATTACAATACTTACTCTGGTAAAATTTTCTTATTGAGAAGGACCCTGTTTTCTCTGAGAGTGGGTTTAACAGCTCTGTAGACATAGAGTAGAGTAAGTTTCTTCCTGTGTTCTCGACACATAGATTCAACTAATTCTTCTTTCAAACGATCTCTACGTCCTTCCCACATTCGTACATCCAATCCCTAAAATAACAAAAACAAAAAGACTTTTATAATTTTCCAGGTTCTATTTAGGGGTTTGAACGAGAAGATTGGCTTGAGAAAAACGTAGAAAGAGATTTTTCCAACCCTTTATTCTACGGCTTAGTTTTAGCTCTGAACACCAGACAAACTTATTTGCCTTTTCTCGTTTCTTCCCCATTTCCATAAATCCTCATTTTATTACGGTATTGTAATACTGAAAGTAAACCAACAGCGATAGTAGAATGCGGCTTTGGAACAACACGGTAGGAACGTGTAAAGAAGAGAAAAATAAGGCTCCAAGATTAGTAAGCATGAGTCTAAAAAATAAATAATCTACTTGCTAAGACATCAAAGTAACTTAAATTAAAGGGTTTAATACCCACTCCTTTGGATCTAAATAATTTACTACGTTCCACACAAATAATCACAAAATTGCGATTTTCGTTTCCCCCTCCATTTTTTTTCACAAATAAACTGAAAAATTTAAAAATAATTATAGTTATTCTTCGAAAAAACAAAGGAAATTTTTTATTCGTTGCATATTTTTTAGCTAAACGAAAAGTTCCCCTCCTAAATTTTGAAAATGAATTATGTCGGGAACAGGTTGGGCTTGACTCTAGACATTTCAGAGTATGAAAATTCATTGCGTTTTATATAATGGCGTTTGTTTCACGCCAAAAGAATAAATGGTTCAAAAGTTATAGCTATAAAAAACTTTTATATGGCCACCATCTTGAAAAATGGCTGGGCAGATTATGCTTGTTGCCTAAGGACCCTTTGTTTGTGCTGAATGCACTTACTGTTATTTTTACTTACCAATTTATTTTTTAAATGTAAATATTAGTTGAAACACATTCTTATTTGAAATGTACATTCTTATAGTTGGCAACACACATTTTTAGTTGAAACACATTCTTAGTTTAAAAACATACTTAGTCGAAAAACATTCTTATTTGAAATGTATATTCTTACTTGCAACACACATTTTTAGTTGAAACACATTCTTAGTTTAAAAACATACTTAGTTGAAACACACATTATATGTTCCAACACACATTCTTAGTTAATGTTTGTTTCGACTAAAAATGTGGGTTTTAACATTCTTAGTCGAAACAAACATTCATAATTCAATAATATGTTTTGCAGGTAAATACATCAATATAGTAGATGTTAGTGAAAAGGAGAGAACATATTATACTAGGCATCGAGTGGCTCTGTCATTGAAGTGAGCGTATTGCAATAAAATACTGAATATTAAGAAATTTTATTAATCATGATGAATGTCATATACTTAGTTAAAGATAAGTGGAAGAGGGTAGTGTGGGGTAGAGTGGGGGTACTTGGTACAAAGCTCACCTTCCTAGATAAACCTATATAACTACACTCCTATAAGAATCTTAACCACCCGCAGTAGCGTTTAAACTATTATTATAAATGTATCACTTCACTGCTCAAAACATCTGCTTGTATCAAGTTGAAATTTTACATACCTGTTTTAATTGTACTTTAGACGATGTATATGGAGTTTTATTAATATCGTTACGTAGAACGTAAGATATCGGTAAAAACAATGTTTTCTTTACTTTAAAAAACTTTAGGTCCGCTTGAATAGTTTTAACGATCTTTATTAATTCATAGCGGTGTCGCTGTTGGTTTTAATAAAAAAATGTTCGTCTCATCGAATAGGCGATGATAGAATCTTTCCCGTCCTGAAATTCCAATTTTACATTTAAAGCTCATATTTACGCAAGCGTTGCGCGCGAACTCTTGGACAAAATATGCTGTTCAACGAACAACGAACTTAGCATGAGCATTACCATTTACCAAATTTCAACTTTTACTCAAGTTATCGTCGGACACGTAAACGTGACTGACAGACTGACAGATAGACAGCTAGCTTACGCTCGCTTCAATTAACTTATAATACTTTCCAGAGATAATTCAATAAATATCCAATTAATTTACCTGAAGTATATTGATGAGGTGGTGCTGTGGAAGTGTGTAAGTTTCTAAATCAGTTCTTCGAAGAGTAAAAAATATTTTGGCCCATTCTGGACTAATCAGTTGCAAATCATCAGATCTCTTTCTCGAAATGGGTTCAAAAAACACTCGAGTCGTCATCGCCAAATCCATCCTGTGAAAAATAAAATAAAAGGCATTAAAATGTAAAAATTAGGTTTATAACAATTTTTTATATTTTAGTTTGCTGTTCAATTTCAACAATGTCTTTGATGTTTAGATACCAAAAATTGTTATTTGTGGTTGAATCTACAGTTTTTGTCCGATCTCGATGAAAATTTTCTCACTTGACCTTAAAAGCAAGGGTAAAATCACTGCCTACATGAATTTTCGAATTTTAAATTTTGGTACACAGGGGTACGGGGTACAAGTAATGAATACGGGGTCAAAATGAATACCCTTCATGATGCATGTCATTGATGTTTTGTACAGTTTTATCATATTTCATTTAGGAGGGGGGTAAATTTGGGATACTTGCAAATTATCTTATCAAAGAGGAAGGGGTATAGAAATAAGGGTTCTTCTTTAGATTGTTACTCCCTTATGTTTTATTAGAATATAAATGACTGACTAAATAACTATCATATCAAGACAAAGGTATGTTTAGTCCAATGATTTGGGACAAAGGAATATCAAACTTCTGTTTTATAAGGGGAGTAACAGTCTAAAGAAGAACATCCCGTGCACCTTCTTTCGATTGCTACTCCCCTCTGTTTTATTTATAAGGGGAGTAACATTCTATAGAAGTGTCAAAATATGTGGGAGGGATAGAATCTAGGTATACTCGCATAGTAAAATAATAAAATGTTTCTTGATGGTAATTTAAAAACTTATTAAATTAAAATAACACTCCGTAGCGAAGCACGGGTATCCAGCTAGACTTAAATAAATTAAACATTTTAAATTTTTTATAATAAATTATTATTATAGTGTAGTGAATCTTATGTTATTAAGTTAGAAATCATTTGCGATATAATATACATGCGTTAATTTATTTAGAGCAGTATCTCATTTTAATTACTACCTGTTAAAAATAATAGGCAATTAAAACCCTGCAATTGATTGCAGGAGTAAATTGGTGATATCCTCTGCCTTGACCATGGTAGTTAAGGAAGCAATTTCAGGTTTGACTATAACTAGGTACTGAGAGGTAGATTGTAGACACACTTAGTTGCGCTTCGTGTGGTTCTACCCCTTCTCGCAGAGTAATTGCAGGCTCAGTGGTGGATTGTACCCAATGCATTTGAATTGTTTATAATAAAATCATGCATATTTATAACTATATATCAATTATAAGTGATAAACGTTATCAATAATCATTAAAATAAAAGTATTAATTTTCTTCATTATATTATAAGTAAATTGCAATTATTATGATAGATAAAACTAATTTTATTGTATAAAAATTGACCAATATATTGGTCAATACGACAAAAACTTATGTATTTACTAACCGATTTTGACCAATTTAGTTGATCATTATAAGTAAAAACATAATTAAGTTTCACAATGACTAAGTTAGTCAAATTCTCGGTTGAAATTCTCTAGAACGTTATTTTTTTTTACACATTGCTAAAAACCACAAATATGTTTGATGTAATTGGTTCGAACCCTAGAGTCTGACACATGTTTCACACACTGATGATCACATCGAGTAGATATGTAATGATTCTAATCCCCGTCTTGCAATAACCTAATGATGTGCTGATCAGGACGTAAAAAAAAAAATTAGAAGGACCAACAAATTTTAGAGCCCATATTTATTTTCTGCAGAACAGAAAATTAACAAGTAAGGCGCGCTTCACGTAAGTACGTGAGGCGATAATCACCAGTTTCTGTACGATTAAGTTAAAATTATTAAGTGTAATATTTTAATAAATGCATATTGTTTTTATACACTTCAAGACCTTTAAATTGATGTATATAACATGTCATGGTGACTAAAAACTTTTTTTAGTCTTCCACCATATTGGCCCGCCATCTTGGAAATATTAAGTGTGAAAACTCCAAAAAGTGTACAGTTGTCACAAATGCCGAGGTGCACCTGTGTGCAGAATTTCATGTTCCTAGCTATAGTAGTTTATGAATTGAAATATGCCAACGGACACACAGACAGAGCCGTTATAGGTAGATAGCAGACACACTTAGTTGAGCTTCGTGCGGTTCGTAGTAGCCCTTCTCGCAGACTAATTGCAGGCTCAGTGGTGGATTGTTATACTTATTGTTAAGGGTTGTTTTCGTACTTCGTACAGAAAACTAAAAGCAATCCACTAAGAGAGGCAAAATCGCTGTTTTTATATGATTAAAAAAATTATGAACCAAAAAAAAATTGATAAAGGTAAAAGAGATTACCATTCTAAAGTTTTTTCGATAAAGAATTCTTTAGCACCATCTTCCATGTATTTTTCTTCAGGTGTTCCTACTTCCATGAATATCTCATCTGGCGTATCCATGTTTATCTTTTTAAATATAGCTGAGCTTAATTAATATTTTTAAGAATTTATTGAGTTTTTTGTGTTTAACTCAAGTTGGTTATTTGTGAGATAGTTAAATAAATTGCCTGAGTATTATAAAGTGTTTATATAGTTATCTAAACATAGATTCATACAACATATTATAATTTCTTACGTTATGTTTCTTAATGGATTTTAATCTATTATGTATAATGTATAGATTAAAAACCAGATTTTATCTAATAAAAGTTAAACTGAATTTGCAATGTATTTAAGTTATAAAACATATTATCTTTTACTACATAAAAGTTATTATATTTCCTATTAATTCGTCATCTCGTTGCGAAACCTAATACACTATTGGTAATGGGTAGTAAGTTGGTCTTTAATACTATTACATATAAAATCAGTTTAACCTATTATACAGTTTGGAGGTAATAAAAAAAAATTGTTCAATCGCACTAAGAATATATATAATAAAAAATCGGATACTATTTTTAAAAATTAGTTTTGCATCACTCTAGCCAAAAACACGAGGAAAGAGTGAATTTCTTCAATCAATAATTTGCTGATGTATCAGTTAAAACATTATAAAAAAAAATATATATATATACATGCTGGCATTGAAGCAAGTATGTGAAATGAGAATTATTCTACATTGATAATTATGCAAAAAAAAAAAAAAAAAAAAAAAAAAAAAAAAAAAAAAAAAAAAAAAAAAAAAAATGTTGAGGGTCATCTTAAAAAGATTATTTTTAATCGGAAACCACATTTCTTACCAAAACAAACAATTTATATGATGAAATATAAATAAAGATTGAATTATATACATTAAAAAATAAAATAAGAAGAAATGTTTGACATTCCTAGTAAAAATATTCTTCTAAAATATTTATTTATTTTATTTATTGTTGACAGCAATCAACGACGAAGGTCATTTATATATTTATTTGTGCATCCACTTATATCAAACAATAAGTATAAAAAAATAAAATAATATGTGAATGAAAAGAATATTACATGTAAAATTATATTTTATAAAGAAGACTCATGTAACTATGGAAGTTACTAGGTAAGTTTTTAAGAAATATTTTTGTATTTTTTATTTTATTTTTACTTTTTTAATTAAATTTTTAGTTATTAAGTAATTAAACATAAAAATAAATAAATGAAGTCATTTGTATTGTATTGTTAATAATTTGTTGAAATTTTGTTATTGTTGCAGCCTGAAGGAGCCGTAATGTGAATCGCGAAATATAGCATTGAAAATAAAATTGAAGTTTTTATTTTTATCTTTATATTATATTTTAATAAAAATTAATTAACAAAAAATAATAACCCTAAAAATACCTATTTAAAAAAAAGAAATTAGTCTACATAAATTATATTATAAAGAAGGGTTCCAAAAAAAAGAAGAAAATAGAATAAAATAAGTATAGTTAAAAAGAAGAAAATAAATTTAATTTTAAATTTATTTTTAAATAAATTTTGTATTCACAAATTAATTTATAAAAATATTAAGTTAAGATTTTTTTTTTTCGCTTTCAAGTGGAATTTTTCAAGAATAAAATATCAGAGGAACAATTTGTTTGAAGCTTATGCACTTTTGTTTGAAGTAAAGGGCAAACAAAAATGATTGAGTATGATTGCCCCGGCCACGAGACCACCTAGTATTTAATACTAATTAAGTATTGATTACACATTGAGACGATAAAATAAATAATAATTAGCAACAGCACGATGTTTGATTTCACTATTAATGTGTAATCAATCAATCTGAATCAGTTTATACAATCGGACATCAAAAGCATTTTAGAAGCGAGTGAATAAAACATTAAACATCCAATCAAGCACCGTAAAAAAAAAAGATGTTCCTTAAATTAATGATACAAACAGCATTATTTATTTTTTCCTTTTTATTTTTTTGAAAGAACGAAATAATTAATAGTTTAAACACCGTCCACATTAATTTAAATTATACGCATTGATTCTAAATAAAAAGATTAAACGATTTCCATCCGCTAGAAATTGAATCGGACTTGATATGGAGAAATGAAAATGTCACTTTGTTCAAAGAGGACGATGTATTTCATTCGACTGCTTTGTTCAAACTGAACATAAAGGGTTATTCAGTGAAGACTTGGTGATATTGAGGGAAAACAGAGGAAAGTTATAACTCCATCTAAAGCTAAGTTATAGATGTCAGTATCTCCCTCTATTCCCCTCTCAATATCTGTGACATGTCTATTGTCTCCTTATTTTTGACTATCGTGCTTGGGCTAATAATAGAGTATAACCAATCTCGTGTTTTGTTAAGAATATAACAATTTTTGAATTTTTCTTTATTATTGTTACACTGTAATTTTCGAGTTATTTTGTTTGAGAAATATATCTTTACTTTTGATTATTTGTTTGACATTTATTCAAGCCTTTTCCTTAGTGATTTCCTTCCCCTATGTCTGAGTTTATAAACTATATTTTCTTATTACTAATATAAAACCTAAAATGTAGTTTGTAGTATATATATATTATTTTTTTCTTTAAAACTTTTCCGACATGTCAACAGTTTTTAGAATTATCATAGTAAGAAGGATTTTGTTTAATATAATAAAACCTATAATTAAAGGGTCAGGCTAAAGGAACAATTATATAATGTTTCCTCAAACATAAAAAGAATCCAGAAATTTTCGTGATAATAAGATAAAGGTTTTTACGAGTTGCCGTGCTATCTGTTAAGTATTTCTTTCGCTCCAGGCAGAGAAGGAAGGGTATAATATCCTACCCCTAGATTTAATTATTTGTTAAATAAAGTGTAAAAATGTAATACAGCAGATACATTTTGAGGTGAAAACATTGTCAAATCTAAAGTTAATTCCATTTGATAGTAACTTTTATCATAAATAATTTATTTCTACTAAGATTTTTGTGGAACAAATATATGTGATGAATCAAACTACTAAAGCAAAATTTGTAATAATAAAAATAACATTTATTGCATGCTTTATAAATGAACTTCCTTTCTTATGTCCTAGTTTTAATGTTTAACATTTTTATTAAGGTTATGTCATGGGTGAGCTTTGAAAGGGACATATAATAGTTCCATAGTATTTTTTTTAGAATCCTCTCACTTAAACTACTGCAGTAAGTATAAGTACAATAAGAAAATGTTTAGACATATTTATTGACATTTTCATGTTTAGGCTATGGAACATAAGTCAAAAACGTTACGTTACTTTTAGCTTAAAAACTCAGAAAAGTATAGCAGGGAGTTAGAAAAGTATAAGAGGTCTGTAATCCAGTCTCCAGCTGTAGTGCCTTCCCCTACCGCGCTTCGTAGGGCCGAAGAAAGTCGAAAAGATTTATACGTGTGACAGGGAGTTAGGAAAGTACAAGAGGTTGCCATCAACTCTCAGCCCTCTCGGCCTACCTAGTATGAAGGCATATTAACAATTCGTAGAAGGGCCGGCGTCTTTGAATTCAGTCGTTTGTAATCAAGCCGCGGCAGTGCCGGTGTGGAGATAAAAATAAAAATTATCTTCCATCTAATTTTATCAATTACTTGAATAAATTACCGTTTATATTTCATTTTATGTCGGTAGTTTACAAAGAGCGAAAACATGAAAATGTCTCACTGTCTTGCGGACTCGTATGCAAGAAGTTTTTTAAATTATATTTTTAAAAAGCTTGCGTGATAAATATTTAAAAATGCAATGAACTAATGCAAAACTTAAATTAAATTCAAAACATTAAAGAGATTGTAGAGCAGGTAAGAGATGTTCATGTACAGGATTCTACTCTTGAGTCTTGGCCTTGGCCAATATGGTGGAGGGTTTGTGGCAATATCAGTTCTTTAGAGTGTTGATGAATGACTATGTTGTCTTTAGTTAATGCTCTTTAATTACTAGTGGTAAATTTAGATCTTTGTGAAACGTTGAGTTAGAAACGTTCAAAGGCTCCTGTTATGATCCTAAAAAACCGATTGAGAACTCTGTACGAACACTTTTATCTGTGAATTACTGGCTGAATATGTTTGAACGAATGATAAGTAGATTAAACTTTTTAGTTGAAGTCTATAAATACAGGTTTGACAATAACTATTCGCTAACTCTGCGCACTATAAAGTTATGTATGACTTGCTGGGACATTTGCTTAAATCTGTACTAAACTACCAATGCTACTGACAACACTAAGTAAGCGTCACCGGACGTGGACGTTCAGTCGCTAGCTCAAACCTGAAATAGGTTTTATCCACGATTGATACGAAATATAAACATAGTATCTCTGTTTAGATACTTGTATTCATTGCGCATGCGCGTTTCATAATTCCTCTTTTTTTCCGCCCTAGTGCGGTAAAAAAAAAAGAATTCTTCACCTTAACGCACGATTAGTGTGTTTGTTTACATTTAATAAAACTAATTTGCTGTTTGTTTAATTAAAGCAACTGTTTATATCGAGTTTTAGTGAAAAACAATTATTGATTTATGTCATTATGACGAAAATGAGGAGAATAATACTCCTCCCGAAATAATTAATTCGGCACAAAATACAACTAATGAATTAATGTCATCTTTATCAAAAGAGAAATACGAACTTACATACAGGAAGTTTATTTTTTATTTTTTTTTTCCTGTATTTATTATTAAAATCCACAATCGTTGATAAAGTACGGTACACAACTCGTGCGAATACTGCATTTTTCTTTGCTTGTGTGGTTTTACTACCCTCGCTGTCACCCGTGTGGTTTTACTACCCTCGCTATCGCTCGTGTGGTTTTACTACCCTCGCTATTGCTCGGGTGCAAACTCCACACTCGCATGCAAAATGCTACTTTCCACGCGAGGAATGCTTATTATTGAGACTACGTGCTGTATGTAAGAGTGAGTGAGTGTTATATCGAATTATTGTTTTGATTGATATCTGAAAATCTCTTTTAGAATCTACTCTGCCTATAAATGTTTCTGTCTACTATGTCCATAACAGTGTATGCGTGTTAGATATTTCAGGATGCGAAATTGAGAGATTATATTACTATTTTCCAAGAAAATAATTCTTTTAATACTTTTATCTCATACAAACTATTAAATTGAAATTAATGAAAATTATCCCGTAATAATGTGCTCATTTGACGTTGAACCTATGTCTAGCCCGAGATATCAGGGAGTCACATTGAGGTACGATAGTTTAGTCATGTACTATGGGTTAAGTATGTAGTATGGGTCATGTATTATTAGTAAAGGTGACTTGCTTGGATTTTTCTGGAATCATAGCCATTCTTTTGCACTATTCTTCCATTTCAGAGAAAAAGGACTGAAGTTTGTCTGCTGATATTTTATACTTGCTTAGATTCATCAATGATAAAATGGTCTGTGTTGAATAATTTGTAATTATAATGGTTTTATGAAGCATCGTTAAATCATAAAATATAATTATGTTTTCAACCTTTTTTTTCTAAACAAGCTTCTAGATGAGGACAAGTCAAGTTAATTTTCAGCACAGCATTGTGTAAAGCACTCGTTCTTATCATTGCGGAAATGTCATAAGACGACACCTAATGCTTTCCAGATGAACTAACTTGGAACGTTACCCAGTTTTAATATCGATTTATTCTTATCGCACTCATGTAACCGAGATATCCTGTTACCTTCTAATGTTTCTTTCGTCAAAAAGATAAACAAAATTATAATATGATACATTTACTCTAGAAAGAGGTGATAGGAATTTAAAGCAACATCACTTAAATTCCTAATATACTATTTTTTATAAATAATTTAAAACTTCTTATTTCTCTATGTTATGTATTACTTTTTCCACTGAGTTAAATGCATTTAACTCTTTAAATACATGAAGTTAAATTTCTTGCTTGTGTGAATGGTCATTACAGAAAAAAAACAGTCTCAAAGTTTTTCTTATATTCTTAATGTCTAATATTTTTAGCTATTTCTTTTAAAAAATAGACTGTCAATTAGTGTGGCACATAGCATCCTAACATACTTTGGCATCCTAACGGACGTACATGCATAACGTACTTTTTGATTTTATGCTTTTACAAGCCATTATTGTCTAATTTATTTAAATGTTTCCCCCGTTTTTTTTTAATATGTCAAAATTGTTTTGATTTTTTTACATGAATTAAAGCATAAATAAGGCAAAAGTTAAAGAGCGCAGACGTTTGAAATTAATCTGGTGCTATCAGTGGTCTACTTTCGACAAACCATTTCAAATTTCATAAAAATCATATGAGTACTTTTGAAGATATAGGTGTAAATAAATGTATGTTTGTGCGTATGTTGAAGAGAAACAAATGGGCGCAGAAGGTTGAAACTTTATATGACCAACAATGGGCTAATTATGGTCTATCATCCGAATTTCAATAAAATCAGATGAGGACCTAGTTTTTAAGATATGTTGGTTCGTAGAAGATTGGAACTTTTATGAGACCTACAATTGGGACCTACCATACAAATTTCATAAAATTGGGACGTGTAGTTTTTAAACTATGTTGGTTCGAAAAAAATTGAGTGACAGACAGACCGACACGGAGCTAAATATGTTCCCTGATGTCTGAAACCGATATCTGTATTGGAGGTTTTGAAATCGGAGACCTAAAAATGTTTCGTTCTTCAGAACGATCGCATATCTTCCGTTACCTTCGGTAAGCTCGGAAGCAAAATCAAAACAATTTTGACATTAAAAAGACGAGGGAAACAATTAAATAAACTTTAAATTAACTTTAATTTGACTTATAATATAGTTTAATTGGTAATTAAATTGAATATATTAACAATGTTTACTTTCTCATAAAAGAATTATATACAGAAAGAAATTTGACGTACATGTTATATAATTAAAGTTTTAAAACGAGTTTTTAAAAAAAATAAAAACAAAAAAAAGGAGAGCAGCATAAATTCGAAATTCTACAGTCGAGGATCAAATTATCTGAAGTTAATTTAATTCGTGAGTCCATAGTATATCAAAAACAAATCGAGAGAACAAAAATCCCTTTACAATTTCGTTTGTAATTTTAATAAATCAAAGTTACTCCGATGTTTTTCCAGAGGTATTATTGTAACAGAATTGGGATTACATTTCTTAATTATAAAACTCAAAATTGTAACTGTTCATATTGAAAGGGATACTGTTATTAAATTTCAGTTTTAGAATGGAATATTGTTAGGATAACAAGGAATATTGTTGAAAGACCTCATACAAAAGAAAAGGATTCTAAAGAATTCTAACAACAACAAAAAATTATTCAGACGAAATATTCTCGGAACATTTCAACCGACTTTTCAGTTAAAAACTGTTAGCTACAAGGAAAAAATGATTTTAGAAAAGGAAATTTATATTTTTTTGAAACAAATGTCAATGTTCAATTCCTTTTACTCCGAAAATAATTTAAAACTATGACTTAAAAATAATATAATAATAAAATTCGAACATTTTTCTTGTATTTTTTTTGCTTTCACGAATAAGTAGCGTATTAGGAGAAGAAGTATTGTGATGGAGAGAAAATTCGGTTTTGAAGTCCGCAGTGTTCAAAGAAGAGAGTTTAAGAATTGTCTGTCTGTAGTCTGTGCAGACGTTTGGAGTTTGGAGCCTAAACTATATTGAGCCGATATTGATAAAATTTGACATCCATGATGAGAAATGTCATCAAATGATAAATTTTGGGGCACTAACCCTGAAACAATGTGAAAAAAAAAAAAAAAATTTCTCAAAAACGTATCAGTCCATTTTAATTTTAAATAATCTCTAATGTAGTTAATTTAGATGCGAATCCAAAAATAAAAACCGTTTTCCCGGGAAAGATCTAGTATTCGAGATTGTTGGAGACCAACAGTTGTTCTTTATTTTACTTTATTATTTATATTTTTTATTATTTTGTAAAAAATGGCAATTTTAGCAACAAACGGACATATCACTTCTACATTTTAAACTCATTTCTTCGTTAACGTAAATAACGTAAGATTCGCAGGAAACCACGATGCAACCTCCTCCTTTTTTCTTCGAACGTGTTCGGAGAAGGCATCACTTTCACTGGAATTCGAACACATATGATCCTACGCAAGATTTTCCTTACGTAATTACGTAGTAGATAAGGAATCCGAATCCTGCGATATACGCATTCGCCCTCCGAAATCTGCAGAAGACGGTTCTCATCGCTTTGTAAAAGCGACCGACACGTGCACGTGTCACCACTCAAGTATTAATGTTTAAATAATTTAACTTCATTGGTTTAGCATCAGGGCCCTCAGCATCACATAATTTTACTTCACATCTTCTCATCTCTTCGAGTCGAACAGTAGAAGACGTGGGACTAGCAGCTTGCAGCCTAGGTCGCAGCGTCAGCGTGGACAAGTCACCACGGCTAAGTCCATTTTATATGTATAACATTTCATGTATTTAATTTAACTTCAGTGTGAATGTGTGTGTGAATGATTGTTTTGGTGTGAAACAATTTTGTGTGTAAATTTAACTTTAACTTAACTGGTGTGAATGCGTGTGTGAAAGAAGCTTCACTTATCTTAAATTCCTTTTTTCCGATCTATTGTCTGTATTCGGTTTCGGAACGAATGCAGACAATATATCTGGTTTAACTTCATTTTTCATTTTTAAATTTCATTTGTAAAACAACTGCTGGTAACTTATACCGCGTGGCGTGTGCCACACGTAAATTTATTTTTGATTGCAATTATATGCTTGTTCGTTACGCTATCAATTCTTGTTCGTAGTATTTTATTTTTCCTCTTTTAAAGGTGGTCCTTGGGTTATTTTTGGTAATTTTGAAAACCAGAATATTTTAGAAAATCATATAAGGTTTGTACCCTATGAGTCTAACATAATGGTCTAGCTTTGGGTCGGATTTCAGCTCTCTCAATTTAATTACCCTTCTTTGCTATTTTTCACATCTGTCAATTTCAATCTAAAATTCAATTTATTCTTTCTCGTTATTTCATTTCCTTTCATTACGAACTTTTGGTAGCATTTTTTCCAGTGAATTTAAGTATCCTATGCTATAGGTCGGTTTTTGAACTTTGTTCCTTGTTAAGGTGACCTGTAGTTGTATCTCATTTATTAGGATTTATTTTACCTAATTTCTCTATAATTCATTTCAATGGAATTATTTTCTTATTAAATTCACCTGGACATTTAATTTACTCGTTATTCTTTCTTTATCTAATTTACTTTTTTTCGAAATTTCTACCAGCAGTTAAATTGTTTAGAATCAGATTTTGTTTGTAATTTTGCCATTTCATAATTGAACTTTGGTTGGACACGTGCGTTTAATTAATTGACAATTAGTTATTTTTTCATTCTGGTCATTTAGGCACTTGATTAATTTTTACCTTTTTTGTTGGGGCCTTTAAGCTTATTCAAGCTACAATTTAAGCTACATTTGATTAATGTTTTTTTTTATATATCAAGTGTCTTTTGGTTTTCTGCATACTGATTTTCATCTTTAATCATCTGCCTAGGCTTGAGGTTATTTTTAGGATATCCTCAATTATAAAATATTAATTTATTTTCTGGTTCTCCTGCAAGCATTGACTTGTTCCTTTAGTGCCTCGCACTCTTTGTACATTTACTTGTACGTGTAATAAAATTTAAATTTATTTCTTGGATTTCTGACAAGCTACAACTTGTCCCTTTAGTGTTTCACACTTTTGTACACTTGGTGTACTTATAATTAAATTTAAATTTATTTTTTGGTTTTCTAGGCAAGCTACAACTTGTCCTTACACTTTTTTTGTACACCTGTTTGTACTTTTTTGGTTAAAATTTATTTTGGTTCTCTTACAAGCTTAGACTTGTTTCTTTGGTGCCTCGCACTCTTTGTACAATTGTTTGTACGTTTAATTAAATTTAAATTTATTTTTTGGTTTTCTAGGCAAGCTACAACTTGTCCTTAGTGTTTTTACACTTTTCGTACACTTGCTTGTACTTATACTTAAGTTAAAATTTATTTTGGTTCTCTTGCAAGCTTAGACTTGTTTCTAGTGTTTTACACTCACTGTACAATTATCATTTGTACTTATAATTTAATTAATTATTTTTTGTTTGGGATTTCATTCAAGCTTGACTTGCTTTGGTGTTGGTATACATTAATTTTACAATTACTTGTATTTATTATTTAAATTTTATTGGTTCTCTCACAAGCTTTGACCTGTGTCTTGGGTGTTCACATTAGTGTAGTTACCTTTACTGTATGATTTTAATTTAAATTTATTTTTTGGATTTCTTACAAGCGTCAACTTGTTTCTTTGGTGTTTATTCATCGTATAACCAACTTTACTTTATGATTTAATTTAAATTTATTTTTTGGATTTCTTACAAGCGTCAACTTGTTTCTTTGGTGTTTATTCATCGTATCATCAACTTTACTTTATGATTTAATTTAAAATTATTTTTTTGGATTTATTATAAACATCAACTTGCTTCTTTGGTTTTCATTTATCGTACAATCAACTTGTACTCATTTCTAGTTTAAGCATTAAACTTATTTGATTGTACAAAGATATTTTTTTTTTGTTTCTCAATTTATCATTTAATCTGATTTGGCCATTTATTTGGTCTTGGTGATTCCTGAGTCAACATTTATTTTATTTTCTTTATTTTTGAAAATCTTAGTTTATCAATTTTCAACTTTCTTGGTGTCATTCTTCAGTACGTTGAGTGTAGTACTTAGTTTGAACTCTATTTTGGTTTACCCTTTAATATTACTTTATTTAATTTTTTTTTCCTTCCTTATATTTTATATTTTTTGTCTGATCTCTATCACCATGTTAGGTGAACTGGAATTTGACGCTGAGTCGGTTCGTAGGAAGCTGACTCTTTTAATAGAAGATTTAAGAGAGATCAGAGATCAAGGCAAAAAATGTCTTATGGATCCCACACAAGTTTGGCTATTTATTGGTATGATGAGCTCTATCCAGGGCTTATATCAGCAATTTGATACATTGTATCAGGAACTCTGTGACAGTGTTAGTGAGTCTGGCGAGTCCGCGGCGACTGCTGCCGATCATGCGATGAGATCAAACGCCAAACGTTACTTCCATGAAAGTAATGGCTATTTAGCTAATGTAAATGAGTCGAAGGCACGGCCGTCTACATCCTCCGCAGGTAATCTCACTAGTGTCCTTAACAACACAACAGCTCCATACCATAAAACTAAACTTCCTGTTTTAGAGTTGCCCAAGTTTAAAGGTGATCGGAAGCATTGGCCGCGTTTCAAGGACACCTTTACAAGCTTAGTAAAGGATGATCCTCAATTAAGGGACATTGACAAGTTTCACTATTTAATTCGTTCCCTTGAAGCCTCGGCTTTAACAGTGATCGCTCAAATTCCTGTAAATGAAACAAACTTTTCTGTGGCCTGGTCCATGTTGGAGGAAGTTTTCGACAACAAGCGTCTCCTTGCCACAGCTTATCTTGACCAACTGTTGGACATTAAAAAACTGACATCTAAACCTAATGCTGTCGTGCTCACCAAGCTGGTGTCCGACATCTCTGAAAATATTGCTGCTTTTAAATTATTGGACATTCCGGAAAGGTTAGACTTCATGTATTTCTATCTAGCCAGTCGTTGTTTGGATCCCTACACCCGGGAACAATTTGAGTTGCAAAACACAGCAACATTTCCTACTCTTGACCAATTTGTCAAGTATCTTAGGTCCCGTTGTACAGCCGCTGAGTTGGCGAGTGGATTGTCTTCAGTTACTCTTGTAAAGGATGTCAGGGAGGAGAAAGTGTTGCGTAAGCCTTGGCAACCCAGATCTATGTCATCTGGCAAGTCAGCCTTAATGACTAGTTCTGGCAATAGATCTCCAGTTAAGGTAACTTCTCCATCATCACGAGCCTCTTCTAGCCCTTATCGAAGAACGCAGAGTTGTTGTTGCATCTGCAAAGGACCTCATCTCTTGATGAATTGCGTTAAATTCAGTAGTGTCTCTGTGGCAGAACGCCACCGCTTATTACGATCATGGAAAGGTTGTAGGAATTGTCTTCATTTTGGTCATGATACGTCTCAATGTACCTCCAAATACTTTTGTAAGTTTTGTAAACGCAAACATCACTCTTTACTTCACGGCTTTACTACTCCTCAAAATTCTTTAAAGGTTGGATCTTCCAATTCTTCGTCCCCGTCAGACAATGTAACTTCATCACACGAACAAAACGTGTCACCTCCCGACACGCGTAAACCTGCTTCATTGAACACTGTTGGTTCGGGTCAGTTAGAGGTTATGTTGGGAACGGTCGTGTGTAACATATTGGATCCTAAGGGTAAATTACATTCTATCAGACTTGCTGTTGACTCTGGTAGTCACTTTTCTTTTATCACTCGTTCTTTCGCTGACCGTTTAGGTTTGGATATCGATATTTATTCTGCAGGTGTTTGGGGTATTGGAGAAACTCCGCTACCTGGCTTTAAAGGTCGAACTCGTTGTTCACTTTCTCCTAGTCATTCTATTTATCCTCAATTGTCAACCACTGCTTTGGTTGTTGACACTATTACTTCAGCATTACCTGGATTTCATTCTGATGAAGGTTTCTGGCAACCTTATCTTGAGTATGAGTTGGCTGATCCCAAGTTTTGGGAGTCACGACCTATTGACTTCTTAATTGGTTGTGATTTATTTCCTGATATTTTAACAGGTCAATTGATATCGGTGTTGCCTGATATGCCAAAACTTCTTGGTACTATTTTTGGTTTTACTGCTTTGGGGCGTGTCAGAGACATTTCTGAAGTTTTTTCTTATCCTGCTCTTATCGCTAATGCTGAAATATCTTCAGATTCATTAAATGATCAATTATGTCGGTTCTGGGAATTGGAAGAACCCGCAGTTAATAACTCTCTTAATCCTGATGATGAGCGGTGTGAGGATCTTTTCCGTACTACACATTATCGTTTACCCACAGGTCGTTATGTTGTGAGAATGCCATTTAAATGTGAAAATCCTCAGCTTTTCGGTACTCGAAACTTAGCCCTTCGTCGGCTGGAACATCTTGAGTCCAAGTTGCAACGGAAACCTGAACTTCGTTTATCTTATAATGCGTTCATGCGCGAGTACTTAGATCTGGGGCACATGCAACTCGCCAAACAACCAGGCAAGGTGTTTATTCCTCATCATTGTGTGTTTAAGGGAGATAAGGACAATATTAAGATAAGAGTAGTGTTTGACGCAGCTGCTCGAACTTCGAGTGGTTCCTTAAATGATCACTTATTAGTTGGTCCCAAATTGCAAACAAACATGGTTGACATTTCTTGAATTTTCGTCTTCATAAATATGTTTTTACTACGGACGTTGTAAAGATGTTCCGACAGATTTTAATAGATGTTCAGGATAGGCTTTATTTACATATTCTATGGCGCTTTTCTCCCGAAGAGGCCGTTGAGGAGTATGAGCTGCAAACTGTAACTTATGGAACAGCACCAGCCCCTTACTTAGCTATTCGTGCGTTGAGACAAGTTGCGAAAGATGAAGGTTCTGCCTTTCCTTTAGCTGCTGCTGCCGTGCTTAGCGATATGTATGTTGATGATTTAGTTACAGGTGCAAATTCATTGCCTGAAGCCTTAGAGCTTCAACGTCAAGTCGTTGCCTTACTAGGTAAAGGCGAATTTACTTTAGGAAAGTGGGCGGCCAACCATCCTCAATTATTAGAAGTATGTAACTCACAGGAAACCTCAGGTTTGGAACCTGTTTCATTGAGTGCTAGTGACGACACCTCTATTAAAATTTTAGGTCTTCAGTGGGACCCCACTTTAGATTCATTTTCGTATAAAATAAATTCACCACTGGAAACATGTACTAAACGTGCAGTATTATCGGCTATGACAAAGATATATGATCCTCTTGGTTACATCGGTCCCTCGGTGGTCTTGGCCAAGATTTTAATCCAGGAATCCTGGAAACTTCAATTGACTTGGGATCAAGACTTTCCCCAACACTTAAAGGAACGTTGGTTAGAGTTTGTTAATACTATGCCTTTGTTAGGCAAACTTCATATTCCCCGTTGGATTGTTCCGAACGTTGGTTCTGTTGAAATTTTAATTTTTGCCGATGCCTCGGAGACTGCTTACTGTGCTGCGGCTTACTTAAGATCCGTATCTGAAAAGTGTGTTCAGGTACATCTTTTGTTTGCTAAAACCAAACTTGCGCCAGTCAAAAGGTTGACTATTCCTCGTCTGGAACTCTGTGCTGCTTTGCTTGCTGGTCGCGTATGGCAGAATCTAAGCAATTTTTGTAACAGACTTCCTTCTAATCCCAAAGTTTTCTTTTTCTCTGACAGTATGATTGTCCTTTCATGGTTGCAAACACCAACTCATCGTTTAAAAACTTTTGTTGCTAATCGTGTGGAAAAAATTAATGAATTAACGTCGGCAGGTGAGTGGCAACATGTGGCTTCTTGTGATAACCCTAGTGATCTAGGTTCCCGAGGCGTCACCCCAGAATTGATGTTAGGTAATACACTCTGGTTTAACGGTCCTGAATGGGCAATCCTTGATCCTTCTGAATGGCCGGTGATAAGTTCACCTTTTAAAGTTGATGTTCCCGAATTAAAGGATGTTCCCTGCTCTACATTAATTACTTCTGTTCCGGAATATTCTTTAGTAAATTGGTTTGATCGTTTTTCTACCTTTAATAGAATCGTCCGTACTTTAGCTTATGTTTTACGTTTTGTAAATAAATGTCGGAAGTTATGTTCGGATTCTGCAGAATTGAGTGAGGAAGAGGTAGTCAGTTCAAAGCGAATAGCCGTAAAGCTAGTTCAGAGACATTTCTATTTTGGTGGCAAAATTCCTTCTTCTGAAACTTCAATGCCTAAGGAGTTGATTAGTTTGAGTCCTTTTCTTGATGAAGCGGGTGTTCTGTTGGTAGGCGGTCGCCTTAAATTTTCTAGCATGTCAAGGGAATCTAAACATCCTTATATTTTACCGGGCAAGGCGCACTTATCTCGTTTAATAGTAGAACACTATCACCGCACCTTATGTCATTGTGGACCTTCACTATTGTTGGCTACTCTTCGAGGAATATTTTGGATTACTGGAGCCAGAAATTTGGTACGGCAAGTCACTCGTCAGTGTGTGAGCTGCCGAAAATTTGACGCATCTTCTATTCAACCGGTTATGGGTGATCTACCTGCTGTTAGGTTCCGCGAAGGGAGGGCATTTCTTCATGTTGGTATTGATTTTGCTGGTCCTTTCTTTGTTAGGGAGTCGTTACGTAGAAAGGCTCATACATATAAGGCATATTTGTGATTTTTGTGTGTTTAAGTACTAAAGCCCTTCATCTGGAACTTGTATCTGCACTTAGTACAGAAGCCTTTTGCGCTTCATTGGACAGATTCATTGGAAGGCGAGGCTTGCCAGAGCGGATTCTTTCCGATAATGGAACCAACTTTGTCGGCGCAGCTAACGAATTGAAAGAATTATACCATTGGTATTTTTCGCCAGAAAATCAAGATTCCTTAAGGTTGTATGGTGCTCAAAAGGAGTTAAAGTGGAGCTTCACTCCTCCGTTTTTCGGCGGAGTTTGGGAGGCCGGTGTCAAGTCTGTCAAGAGATTACTTCGTTCGGTGTATGGCGACAATGCTTTGACTTTTGAGGAGCTGGCGACTTGGCTAATTCGCATCGAAGCCATCCTTAATTCTCGTCCCCTTTGTCCTCTGTCCAATGACATTTCTGATCTTGACTTTTTGTCCCCTGGACACTTTCTTATAGGTTGTCCATTGATTTCCGTACCCGAGAAGTCTCTGTTGAAGGTACCTGAAAATCGTCTCACCAGATGGAAACTGGTATTTCAAAAATCAGAACATTTCTGGCAGCGTTGGAGAACTGAATATCTCACGTCTCTACAAGAGAGGGTAAAATGGCGCAAACCTGCATATAATTACAAACAAGGAGATCTCGTCTTGATCAAGGAGAGCACTGCACCTCGTTTGCGTTGGCCAATTGGCAGAATTTTAGAAGTTTTCCCAGGGCATGATGGTGTTGTAAGGGTTGCGTTAGTTAAATCTTGTAGTTCCACGCTGAAACGTCCAGTCAATAAACTCATTCCTCTTTTTATGCTAGATGAGGATTCTCCTCCGGTTAGAAAATCTGGTTTAGAGCAACTTAAAATTTAATCTTAATCTAATTTTTTTTTGAATTCCTAAAGAATTTAAAATTTTCTTTGTAAATTTTGGTAGGCGGTATGTTGGAGACCAACAGTTGTTCTTTATTTTACTTTATTATTTATGTTTTTTATTATTTTGTAAAAAATGGCAATTTTAGCAACAAACGGACATATCACTTCTACATTTTAAACTCATTTCTTCGTTAACGTAAATAACGTAAGATTCGCAGGAAACCACGATGCAACCTCCTCCTTTTTTCTTCGAACGTGTTCGGAGAAGGCATCACTTTCACTGGAATTCGAACACATATGATCCTACGCAAGATTTTCCTTACGTAATTACGTAGTAGATAAGGAATCCGAATCCTGCGATATACGCATTCGCCCTCCGAAATCTGCAGAAGACGGTTCTCATCGCTTTGTAAAAGCGACCGACACGTGCACGTGTCACCACTCAAGTATTAATGTTTAAATAATTTAACTTCATTGGTTTAGCATCAGGGCCCTCAGCATCACATAATTTTACTTCACATCTTCTCATCTCTTCGAGTCGAACAGTAGAAGACGTGGGACTAGCAGCTTGCAGCCTAGGTCGCAGCGTCAGCGTGGACAAGTCACCACGGCTAAGTCCATTTTATATGTATAACATTTCATGTATTTAATTTAACTTCAGTGTGAATGTGTGTGTGAATGATTGTTTTGGTGTGAAACAATTTTGTGTGTAAATTTAACTTTAACTTAACTGGTGTGAATGCGTGTGTGAAAGAAGCTTCACTTATCTTAAATTCCTTTTTTCCGATCTATTGTCTGTATTCGGTTTCGGAACGAATGCAGACAATATATCTGGTTTAACTTCATTTTTCATTTTTAAATTTCATTTGTAAAACAACTGCTGGTAACTTATACCGCGTGGCGTGTGCCACACGTAAATTTATTTTTGATTGCAATTATATGCTTGTTCGTTACGCTATCAATTCTTGTTCGTAGTATTTTATTTTTCCTTTTTTAAAGGTGGTCCTTGGGTTATTTTTGGTAATTTTGAAAACCAGAATATTTTAGAAAATCATATAAGGTTTGTACCCTATGAGTCTAACAGAGATATTGATCAAAATAAATCTGATTTTGTTGAAAATAGAAAGCAAAAAGATAAGAACCACCGGTTTGGACACTTTTTGAAACTGTTTAAAAATAAATCAATAGTTACTGAGATGAGTTTTAAATACAGTATCAATATATCCAATATCCATAAAAGAAAGATTTGTTCCATTTGTAAAACAGATTTTTAAATTCTTAAGTAGTAGGGTCTATTAAGGAATTAAATAGGATCTCTTTGCGGTAATATGACTTTGGGTTATTTTTAAGCTGATGAAGATAGAAAATTAAATTTGATAGTGTTAATAAATTCTTATATTTAAATCGTCATTTTCACCATAATTCAGGTAATGTTTAGGGGATTTATCTTGTTTTTGTGTAAATGCATCATATTTCATCCAACTCATTTTCTTTTGTCTATCCTAAAATCCCTACAATATATATTTTTATTTATAATATTCATCTATGATGTATATTTCTTCATCTATTCATAACCACTGCAACTGTGTAGCTTAACTACTCAAGAAATGTAATCACGGATCACGGTTAATGTATCAACCGCTTAGTGTAATCAAAATAGCTTGGAACGGCTCCACCCAATCCAAATATTGTGATCAAAGTTGAGATCGTTGGATTTTTTTTTTATAATTTTCGGTGAAAAGACTAGAGCTGTGGAACTGGTGTTTCCGTGAAAAGACTAGAGCTGTGGCACTGGTGTTTCGGTGAAAAGACTAGAGCTGTGGCACTGGTGTTTCCGTGAAAAGACTAGAGCTGTGGAACTGGTGTTTCGGTGAAAAGACTAGAGCTGTGACACTGGTATTTCAGTGAAAAGACTAGAGCTGTGGCACTGGTGTTTCGGTGAAAAGACTAGAGCTGTGGCACTGGTGTTTCGTTGAAAAGACTAGAGCTGTGGCACTGGTGTTTCGGTGAAAAGACTAGAGCTGTGGAACTGGTGTTTCGGTGAAAAGACTATAGCTTTGGCACTGGTGTTTCTGTGAAAAGACTAGAGCTGTGATACTGGTATTTCAGTGAAAAGACTAGAGCTGTGGCACTGGTGTTTCGTTGAAAAGACTAGAGCTGTGGCACTGGTGTTTCGTTGAAAAGACTAGAGCTGTGGCACTGGTGTTTCGGCGAAAAGACTAGAGCTGTGGCACTGGTGTTTTGGCGAAAAGACTAGAGCTGTGGAACTGGTGTTACGGTGAAAAGACTAGAGCTGTGGCACTAGTGTTTCGGTGAAAAGATTAGAGTTGTGGCTTTTGCTTATTGTTATCACTTTATTTGGGCCCCAGAGTGATAATAATAAGCTTCGTCTAATGTATATAATTATTGTCTGCTAAGATAAAAAAAAAAGTATAATAAGCTGTGGTGATATACAGCCCTAAAGAGTCTAAGACCCATGGTGGGGCACTTTACCGTCATTGTCTAGATTTATGACACAGGGTCAGAAGTCAGTTCATCTGCCGTATTTAAAATAAATCAAAATATATATTCAATATTTATTTCTTCGCAGTTCTGCTCTGTTCTTAGAACGCATACAGGTAGAAATAAGCGCAAATAAATTGGGCCACATCCAAATATCTCATAATCGTAAACATATTACGGAGTCTTATTATTTGTTGTCAAGATTGCTTCGAGCTCTGATGATTTAGTCTCAAGTCTGATTTTATACCATGATTTCATCAAAGGCGTAGTGTACCGATAAACAACATTTATTTGATACTAACAATATTATATTCAAGGGAAAAAAACTTTTACGTATGAAATATATTCATATGTGTCCATAAGATTAATATTCTTATAAACATAATATTTACGCACTAATAAATAATTAATTAATCAAATAAATGGTGTTTTCTAATACATTATTGTAGCTACTTTAAAGTTATTAATTAAATAGATAATTAGTTAGATATGTGGTTTGATTCCCGGGGGTGCGGTAATATTTTTTATCTTTCTCTTTTCCTCTTTTCTGCTAATATAAAAAAATACATAAAAGAGTAAGTTCCTTACTCTTTTCAATAAATATATAAATATAAATGATTAAATATTAAAATATAAATGATAAAATCTCACTGCTAAGTATAAGATGCTCACTAACCAAAAACTTCTGCTCGTATCAGGTTGAAATTTTACATGCCTGTTTCAGTTGTACTCTAGACGATGGGTATGAAGTTTTATTAACAACGTTACGTTAGATCGTAATACGTCGGTAAAAACGTTGTTTTCTCTATTTCTAACGTTAAGGCCCCGATAATAAATTTAGCGATCTTTAGCATTTCAGGGCGGATAACGTTGTCAAACGTCCAACGAACTCGTCCTGGGCATTGGTAAAATTAAGATGTATACCAAATTTCATCTAAATTGGTCGTCTTTTACTATAGTAAAAGTCATCTGTTAATTTCGTGACGGTCGGTTTTGAGACGATTGGTTATGTGACGGTCGTTTTTTTCGGATTCACACCCGGGCTCCAGACGGCGTAACGTGCCATAAGGAACTTCGTTCCAAAAAAGTATATTATAAAAGTAATATAATAATAATTAAAGTAGTAATAAACTTAGCTTTACTAATTGAATAGCTCATCGTGGCTGAACTATCTAAAACTCCATGCATCCCTCCATCCCGATCCTGCATCCCTCCATTACGATATTATACATACATAATGTCCTCAAAATTTAGCCAGACGATGAGCGAAACGTGGGGCCATCATTTGTCTAGAAACAGTCATTACCAGAAGACCAAAGCGTCGTCATGTTATTAACCGTGAAGATGAACTCCCTTCATGATAGTTCTAAAATAATTATAAGCGAAACATCGGGACAAAATCTTATCGAGAAGCTACCCCTACCAGAAGGCCTAAATCTTCATGTTACTACAGCGTGGATGCTTACGGAACTATGACTGATGACATAAATTATAGGAGAATAATCAAACTATATTAAATTATTTGCCACTACAGTTAATTCTAAACACATAATTTGCATATTATTAACTTAATTATAAATTATCTAAGTTCAAAGTATCTTTAATTCCCCACATATATAATCAATAATGGTTTCTTTTCTCGGTCTTTTAAAAATATGGCAGGTTAAATCGTTACGGTACGCATATCTTACGCACTCATGAGAATTGATTCAGGTTGTGTTAAAAGCATTTCCATGTATATTTTTTATTCTCAAACCAAAACATGAATAAAGACTAGCGAGCTGAGTCCTTTTAAAAAATATTGATTGGCTAAATGCAAGTAACGTTTGACTCAATTAGGTAGTAGAATCCATTATATGTATTTTTCGACTAACAAATAAAATTTTACAGATACTCTGAAAGGCTGACTTATTCATTCTTAATGTGCAATGTGCACTAACTGTTATCGTTCCAATAACTCTGATGTAATGCTCAAATAATTGATTAAAACATCAATAAATGTATATGGAAGCATACATAATCAAATTTGAAAAAATAGAATAAATAGAAGGAAGAAAATTTGAAAGTATAGATAAACAGGTCAAGTGTGTGCTAGTCAGCACACAGCGAGGGTCCGTAGGCCACACTGTATAGTTTAAGCAGTACCCTATTGATGGTGTTTTTTAAAATGCTAAAAAGCTTACTTTGAACTATCCTATGGGTCTGATATTCTCAAAACACATAAACAAACTTCTGATATATATTTTTTTGCCAACAGAACCGGACTACAACCATATAAATACATCGAAAAGACCAAAGTTATAAAAAACGTATTTTATCAATAAAAAATAAAATAATATTTTTTTTTGAAATTTTCAAAAAGTGGTATCTTTACTTTTGGTCGAAGAATGTTCAGGAATTTTTTCAGATTTTTTGCACTTCACATAAGCGAGATAGAGGGGGGGGGGACACGTTTCACACCCACTTCAAACTTGCCTACGCTCGCCCTATCAATGTTATAACCAAAGAATTATATATTTTTGTAATAAACTCGACGTACCCTTTCATATGATACCCCTCACGGTGTCGAAAAAAAATTAAAAAATGTTAACCCTTTAGTTTTTTTACCCTAATTTTTTTTTAAAAATATTTTTTTTAAGTCGCTATATTTTTAAAATATGTGGGCAGGTACAAGACACATACATGCCAAATTTCAAAGTGATCGGACGAAATGTGTAGCCGTGAGAGCATGCGACAGGATTGACGGACAGACACACACAGGAAAATATAAGGGTCCTTGGTTTTGCCTACGGACCCTAAAAATTGAAGGAATAGAAAGCGGTATGGATAAATATAAAATCCTAAAATCCTGCTAAAAATTAAATTGTTAAAATAATTTGTTCTTGAATTGTAAATTAAATTATGTAATTATTTAACAGTCAAAACAACCAATTATTTGTAATTAATTATTATAAAGTTTGTGTTTATGCAAAAATTATTAGGTGAGACATAATGCGTTATGTAATTTTGAAAATTTGTTACTGTGACATCCTATCTATGTTAATGTATCATCCTATCTTTGTTAATGTAACATCCTATCTATGTTAATGTAACATCCTATCTATGTTAATGTATCATCCTATCTTTGTTAATGTAACATCCTATCTATGTTAATGTAACATCCTATCTTTGTTAATGTAACATCCAATCTTTGTTAATGTAACATCCTATCTATGTTAATGTAACATCCTTTCTATGTTAATGTAACATCCAATCTTTGTTAAAGCAACATCATATCTATGTTCATGTAACATCCTATCTATGTTTGTAACATCCTATATTTGTTAATGTAAGCTGATCAAACGTATCCCTTTTACCAATAGAATACTAAAAAAAAAAAAAAATCCAAGGAGGATATTGTCTCTCTCCTTTACTAATTTTATAATTGTTTATTATATTATATTTATTTGAACCTTTTAGCATGTTTACGTGTATTTAAATTTTGAGTAAGGCTCAACTCTTCACTTAATTAGGAAGCAATACGCGTAAATCCATCAAAATCTCAAAATCCAATTCTCGCGCCATCACAACACTTTCTCTTTATTTAAAAAAGTAAAAAAAATATTTGACATCTATTTCTTTAATTGAGTTATTTTCTTCGGATGAAAAGCCATTTTAATAATAATAACTTTTTTATCTTTTATTATAATTATTTCAGTTAAGCAGCTTTATATCCCCCTAACTAATTCACTTTTTCTATTAACAATGACTATTAAAGTCTACATATTGTTATAGCTAATAGTTAATAAACATAATTGTGCTCTAATTAAACCTTAGGATCAGACATTTCCTTCAACATTAAAAATGTGTGTAAAAACCACATTACAAAGTAAAAATAATTATTATCTTCTTTAATTCAAAACATGTTCTATAAATTTCCTTCATACGTGTTTTCCTAATCTGTTTTAGTGCTCTGGATACGATAGAAATAATTACTTATTTACAAGACGATTCTATTTTATTTACCAATAGCCCCCATTCCCGTGTTTCACTATAAAGAGTGTTGTTAAATGTATCTTTTTTTTCTTCTTTTTTGTTTGATAGGATTGTATACTACCGCTAAAACTAAAACATTTAAGCTAATCAAGTAGAATGAGGCTTTATACTTTTAACTAAAGTTTTTTTTTTTAAATCATTTTCGGTTTTTAGTGAACAGCGAAATTATTAAATTATAAAATACTTTTATCTCCAGTAGGGAAAAAAAGTTATGATTTTGAAGTAGTTTAGAGGGACTAAAACCGGTCTTTTTATCCCTGAACTCAAAAAGTAGGGAGAAAAAGTAAAAGTAGGGCGAAAAAGTAAAGTAGGGCAAAAAAGTAAAGATTGCAACTTAATTATTTTATAAATAGTAGAAAATGTAATGAAGTTGTTGAAATCAGGTTGGCGGCACTGCACTTTTTTGACCATGTTTATCTTTGTTTACAACATTATAACCTGCATCTAAATAACCTTCTATTTGAGTTTAATTCCAATTCTTATTTGTTTTTAATATTGAATCTCTTATATCTGCTATTAAAAGTTCTAATAATTATTGTTATTTATTAAAATAATAAATAAAAACTGTGCAATGGACGAAAATGTGTATTTTCTTCCTACTGGAGATAAAATATTGTATGTACCTCGTGAGTAAAGTGCCATTATTCCCCTCGCGATAATTATCTCCCGAGGCGCAGCCGAGGGAGTTAATCAGGGTTATTCCCTCGGCTGCGCCTCGGGAATTAAAAAGTCTAAGTCCCTCGGCTTCGCCTCGGGATTTAGGGACCATGGTTCCTTCGGCTTCGCCTCAAGAACCAACTTTTTCACTCAGGGAATAATGGCTTACTTTACTCCCTAGGTGCATAAATAACTATCTCACTGGCATTTTTTTTAAAATCATGGACATTGTTTAGCTCTGAGTAACAGAAGAAATTTTCGTCTCGCTAAAAAACGAACGTCCCAGAAAGTTAAAATTTAATAAGAGGTAGATTGGTTTTCACTTCTATTCATTGTGGAACTATATTCCAATAGAAGTTCTAAATTTTATATAATATTATATCAGAGCTCCTAGCGGACCAAATGGTAATCAAACTGGATTAATTTTTCATAATTTCACACATTAAGATCCATCTTCTACATCAATTAGACAAATGTATATGGATTTTCTCCACTTCATGGAAAAAGATTGAATTGCCGATTTGTGGATTCAATGCCCAAAAACAAATCTACAATTCGGTGTTTTTCCGTGAAATGGAGAAAAATAAGGATATTTTTTTGTTCTAGACAATCCAGAAGGCTACATAAAATTAGTATAGGTCGAATCTTTTTCCTTACATAAAATTAAAATGGCTATTTGGAAAACCTTTTCACAAAATATGTTTCTAAAAGGAAGCTAACTTCCAAATTTCGTAGGATCAGTGATTCCAGAAAAATCGTGATGAGTGAATAGGTTAGTGGTATTTATTTTTTAAGTGCATAGATTATGGAGCACTCAATTGAAATGGTTTATTAATGTTACAAGTAATCATCCATGTTATATTATTGGTAAACAATTATTTTAAAGTTTATAATAATCATAAAGCGTAATGAACTTACAGGTAAAAATGTATGGTGTGCAGTTTGATCTTGGTCATGGTGTAGGAGAAAGGCACTCTTGGTAATGGCCTCTTCAGACTTGCCACCCGCATATCCATATCTTCCAGATATTCTCCTGGAATTAATTCTATTCCTGGACCAAGGGTCTCCGACACGCGACGTTCTACAACGTCCGACATCTTGCCTCTTCTAAAAAGCACAAATCAAATAAGAAATTACATTTTTGAACAAAAAAAAAGTTATTAGTTGATGAAACCAAGTTAAGAAAGAAAGATTGTATAGGTCAACAATGGATAAGTTAATATATTAATACATTAATATATTCCTCTTGAACAGAATAGATACGATTCTACATCACATTAGCTGTCATATAATAATATTTTATGCTAACTTTCATATTAATAGAGTACGATTTAGATCTCCCCTAAAACGTTCATTCTGGGTTGCATATTAATAAATAAAACCGTTTACCAAATTTTTGAAGTCTTACACACAAAAATGAAAGAGCGAGTTCGTTGGATTTCAGTTACTCTACTTCAGAATATCAAGCGTGTATCCAGCAACTTAAATAAATAATATCACGGTTATACTTCTCTAACCATCAAGCATAACACAATCTGACATTTTGTGTAAAATCTTCCAAAATAAAGCTAAATCAACCTTAAGTATAATACTAATATTTAGTATAATATTTGAGGTTAAATTCATATGATTACTGTGACCAAAATCATCCTAAAAGGTGTGTAACAAAAGCAAAAATTGTGTAGCGGAAGCACTATTAAATGAAAGCTAACATTTTGTGCATAAAGGCAACATTTTGGTCTTTGTATTATTTTAAAGTTCATAAGTATCTTCCCTCCCTTTTTAAGTGTATGTAGGTGTGTTTATAAGTGGCCGTGGCCACCCCTTTTAAAAAAGAGAGTTTATATAAGCAATGACCATTCTTTTGTTATCAAAAGAGTTTCTGTTTATTAAATGTGGTTGTTGGAAATTTGTTTTTGACGAACCAGAGATAAGTGCACATGGTAAGCAGTTGAGACTTTCATTACAAAAATCGAGGTCACTCAAGCATTAGGATAATTATAAGGAAAAAACAAAGGTTTGAAAAAAAAAATCAGGAAAGGAAATCGGAGCATTCTAGGTAAGTGGGTTGTCTGCGGTAAATTTACCAGTGTCTCGCCAAATCAAAACCGCAGGAATATCTTGAGGGGGCAGGAAATGATTCAATCATCACATCCTTTCGTGTTTTCTTCTCAGCAGATAATCCATCTTCCATAAGATGCTAACACACAAAACGTAAGTGTAGTAACTGGTTTAAACAACTTAAATTACTATACTCAATAATACCTATATAATATATGTTCAGCAATGCAGATAAATTAGGATTTCAGACTACGTCAATATCATAATTGGGATGTTTTCCATATTTATCGTCGTATACTCATCATGGCAGAATTTAAGACTAATAACACTGTTAACTTTGATTAAAAACCGCACGTGAATATTTTCAAGCATTTAGATGGACTGCTCTCATAGACAGAGATAAAAGGAGTAATTTGAACTAATTGGCTAATCATTTAGAAAGGATATAAGATAATCTCAACTAGATGACAGTGACATATAGCTGAATTTGTCATATTGACAGAAGTCAATCAACGTGATAGAGGTCAACAAATAATAGGTTTGTTCCAACCACACTTCAAACTAGTTTGAAACTGTCCGACGCATGCGCATCGGACCAAAATTGAACGCCTGTTGCTAATGCGCATGCGTCGGACAGTGTCAAACTAGCTTGAAGTGTGGTTGGAACAAACCTAATATATTTAAGCCGGACTAGACAGGACTCTGTTTTTTTAGAGTATACTTGAACTCCGTTTTTACGCTACTTCGACTGTGTCATCAGGTCACCTAAGTCCTCTTATACATCCAAGTTGTATGGACTGGTGCCCAACATTTTTTTTTTTTTTTTTTTATCAAAGTATAGATTTGATTAAAGCAAAAATGGCGCCAACTAAGAATAACACTGAACTTTGGCAGATTATTTCTTAGAAAGTATATTAAGTTCCACAACTTGGTCCAAGTATAATTGGCTCGTATAGACTAGGTTTAAAAAGTTCCACAACCACTTAGACCAAATGGAATTTATCAAAGTTACTTGGATATTATAAAACAGGCTTTATAAGCATATGAATACGTATTACTATTTATGATTTATAAAATTTAAAAAAAATACAAATACAATTCTCGACTCTAGTTACAAATATAGTGTTTGTGAAATTAAAATATATTTCGCACATCCCATAGACAAACATTTTGAGATAATCTTATTTTATAGAAGAGAAAAAAGACAAGATCCTATCTAAGAAGTTATTATTTATTAGTGTCACTCCTGTCCACTTAGCAGATGTGTTTTGTTTTTGTTTTTGCTTCCGAGCTTACCGAAGGTAACGGAAGCATTGTGTTCACTTTTGAGAACGAAAAACTTTTATGCCTCCGATTTTAAAAATTCCAAGACAGAAATCCGTTTCAGACATCAGGGAACATTTTTGGTTCCGTGTCTGTCTGTCTGTCTGTCTGTCTGTCGGTCTGTGTGTCCGCGAATTATGAAACGTGCGACAATAACTTGAGTAAATGTCAACCGATTTTAATGAAATTTGGTAGACATGTTCATTTTACCAATGCCGAGGAGGAGTTCGTTGGACAACATTATCCGTCCAAGCGTTCACGAGCAACGCTCGAGTAAACATGAACTTAAAATTTAAAATTGGAATTTTAGGTCGGGAAGAAAATCTAACTTCATCTATTGAATGAGACAAACATTTTTTTCAAATACAATTTTTTAGTAAAACCAACAGCGACACCGTTATAAAGTGTTAAAGATCGCTAACACTAAAATTATAGTTTTTACACAATTAACAATATAACAATAAAGTAATATAACAATAATTTTAATGTTAATATAACAATAATGTACATGATAGGATACGAGGAAGCTATGTGCCACACTAATTGGCAGTCTATTTTTCATTCTTAGGTGGTTATTTTGCACTCTTCTGAAAATTAAAATCAATGATAAAAGCTGAATTTGATAGTAATTATCTTACTATTTTGTATGTAACGGACTGTTGTTTACTCGTAAGTGTGCAGGTTTGTTTTTTGTGACTAGGGTGTTTTGAATTTAAATATAAATATTATTAGAGAGTCGTTGTAGTTAAAATTAGTATAGTTAATATCCAAGAAAGAGAGAATATCAAAGCTTTTGGTAAGGATCAACAGAGATAATTTAAATAAATGAAAGTTTTGGGGTAAAACCCATTGGGGAACTGTGTGATAGTATAAATTTTACGACTTTATGTATACCTTATACCTCACAACCTTAATAACTTAAAAATACTAGTAAATACCCACAAAGGCACTCTTTTACTTTGTTACCCACCTTTTTTTATTTTAAAATAATGTAGGTATACACAAGTGTGATATTCCTTTGTCTTATTGTACATTTGACTAAATTTCCTTTTGTAATAGTTATTAACTTTGTTACCCATCCTACTTTTCAACATTTCATGGATATTAATATGGGTAACAAACTAAAAGAGGCGTATGGGGGCAACTCTAGCACCTAGTGGATAAAAAAGTAAAATAGTACCCCTACAAATTATTTTTAAAAAGAAAAACAATTTATATGAGACAAAATTATCATTAGATCATTTGCTTGTTATATTTTAAGTTTTTTTGAGACCCCAAAAATTCAAATTCTGCCGAATTTCTTACTTGAAAGTTGGAAAAAAAAACACAATTACAACTGTTTGCTGTTTGTTTTTTACTTCGAACATGCCAAACCACCCACAAATAATATTAGAAATGAGAGGAGAAGGGGAGTGAAAGATTACAATAATTTTGGCACCGGTTTCTATCTTCACTTGGAGTGCCTTCAGTGACAAACACGTTAAAATAACAAATGGCCTGACAAAAATAAAACGTATGTATATTATGTATGTATTGTGCTGTAAAGCGACGAAGAACTTTGACAAATATAATTCTCAGATAAACACTTTTGTTATTAATATGATCAAGATTTTTTTTTTTTTTTTAATTATTAAGTTTATTATATATGCGATTTTATATATCAATGGCTAAGAAGTGATGCATCGTAACTACCAAAATGGTGATTTTGAGATTTTCATTATATTGGCATTGGGAGGGCATGTCTGCAAGTACATGCGAGATCTCGTAAGTGAAAAAAATATCCTTTACATATAAAATGGGCAGAGCTAACTGTTGTGACATCTCGTATCAGATTCGCAAACTATTTGTTATGTGATAGCTTGTAACTACGATAGACAGGTGTAGTGACACCTCGTATATGTGTTTCTGGTGTATGTGTTTTGGTGAAGGTTAGTTGTAGTGACACCTCATAACTGAGCTGCTAATTCGTAAGTAAGACCTCTTGTGTGTTTCTGGTTTATGTGTTTTGGTGAAGGTTAGTTGTGACACCTCATAACTGAGCTGCTAATTCGTAAGTAAGACCTCTTATGTGTTTCTGGTGTATGTGTTTTGGTGAAGGTTAGTTGTGACACCTCATAACTGAGCTCCTAATTCGTAAGTGAGACCTTGTATATTTTTCTGGTGTATGTGTTTTGGTGAAGCTTAGTTGTGACAACTCACAACTGAGCTCCTAATTCCTAAGTGAGACCTTGTATACGTTTTGGTGAAGATTACTTGTGACACCTCATAACTGAGCTGCTAATTCGTAAGTGAGACCTTGTATGTGTTTCTGGTGTATGTGTTTTGGTGAAGGTTAGTTGTGACACCTCATAACTGAGCTCCTAATTCGTAAGTGAGACCTCGTACGTGTTTAACTTTATTATAGAAGTGACATAGTGAGAACTTGTAACTACATTATTTTATGAACTGTTATTATTTGACAGTTACCAATGTGTCAGAAGGGTTACATGTTATACAAAATTGATTTCTACTGATAATAATTATTTAATATTATATAATATTACACTTATAATATTGTATTTTACAATAAACTCATTGTATTGTGCAATTAATAATAATAAGAAAGATACTTATAAACAATAAGTGGAAAACCCCATTATCATGGGTACAATCTTTACTACTTTGATAATAATACTTCAGAAACATGCATGAGAAAAGTTATTTAAAACATTAATGGTAATAAATATAAAAGTAAAACTAACAAGATTATATATATATTTGTGAGTGTGTAACATCTTCATGATAATTTTAGAAACAAAATGTAGAAGAACTAATAAATCTTAGTCGAAGTTTTCAACCTTTATCTCTGTCTAACTATAAACACAGGTGTCTATACCTGAGAGATATGAGTTAAGAAACAATGATTTATTAAAATAAAACTAGATATATAAGTTAATCTAATATATCTGTATATAGTAGTATTAATAGTTTTTACCTTTATACTGTCCCCTTGTGTCCCAGTTACATAAGGGTTGATTTTAAAAACAGAGCCGTTTGTTAGACAGTGACTATGGTAACTAGGGCGTAGAGTTTGAATCCAAACTTATTTCCCCACTCGATTTGAATCTAAAAATCGTTTCTTGTTGTGTTGACGTCTTTTAGAGGAAATAGGTTTGAAGGGGAAACATTACTTTCATAGCGCTGAATAAGAAAGAAAATTTATTTTATAACACTAAGAAGCTTTAACAACCTTATAACCTGTATAGATTTTAAGACTTGGTAAAATTCATTTTCTTGTAAAATTATCTTCTGCAGATTTTTAGAATGTTAGTGTCATTGTGTTATAAATATAGCAATATATTTACACTGGTGTGGTTTAAGTATAAGTTGACTACGCTGGTAATACAAATTTCCTACAATGCGAATTAACCATACATTTAATTTAAAACAATTTCTCATTAATTAAACCATTTTTTTTTTTTCCTGCTAAAACTTTATTTCTACTAATAAAAGTTCCTAAATAAAGATGGACGTGCAATCTGAGAAGATAAAATTATTTAGGGAAAACCGCGTTTAATATATATTTATCTTATGACGATGGTTCTTAAAAATTTGCACTTATGCTTTAATACAATCTCTTCCTAATTAAGAAAAGTAAATATACGGTAATTTAAAGGTGTAAAACGTTATGGGTTGCCTTAATTTGTTTTTCGTATGTTAGGAGAGATTAGTTAAAATAAACAGGACACAATCGAGTAAATTATTACATTAATGGTCAGTAGTACATAGAGTGTAGCTCGTGATTTATAATGCCCTCTTCGTTTGGGAAGTTTGCAGTAAAATTAAGCCTTACATTTACATGCATGGATGGTCATGGTAATATATTTATTTTTATTAGTATTTAAGGATCGATTAAATAAAAAAAAAAAATGCTATATTTTACCATACTTGAGAAGGAAAAAAGTAGTTAAATTAAGCCTTAAAAGGATGGTCATTAGACAGTAGTAATTATGTTTTATTCCCCCTTATTGATTCGGAAGTACTCCCGCTTCAAACTCGCCTACGCTCGCCCTATCAAAGTTACAACCAAAGAATTATATATTTCTGTAATCAGCTCGACGTACCCTTTCATATGATACCCCTCACGGTGTCGAAAAAAAATGTAAAATTTTTAACCCTTAAGTTTTTTTACCCTAATTGTTTTGAAAAATATTTTTTTTAAGTCGCTCTATTTTTAAAATATGTGGGTCGGTACAAGACACATACATGCCAAATTTCAAAGTAATCGGACGAAAGGTGTAGCCATGAGAGCATGCGACAGGACGGACGGACAGACACACGCAGGAAAATATAAGGGTCCTTGGTTTTGCCTACGGACCCTAAAAACAGAAGATTGTACAAAATATTTTTTTAAAAAATAAGCAATAATAATAATTACTTTTTTAAACATTTTGAGTTTCATTATTACTATTTTTTCTTCTTCTTTCTTTAAATCCAATATCTTAATCTTATTTAAAATATACGTGGATTTATTCGTAAATTGATAGTACTATAATAGTCTGTTAAAATTAATAAAGAGCAAGATCAATAAACTCGGATGAAAAGCGGATAAAATAAGTACTATCATTGGTTGTTCATAAATACTATTGTTATCTATTATCAAAAAAAGTACAAATGTATGAAGATTTCCACGTGCAGACAACCTATATCGAATTGCAATTTGTCTAGACTTTATTATATCTGTGACTAAATAAAAAATAAAAAAAATCTTTGGCAAAAAGCAAAAATTGTTTCCGCCATGTCAGTTAAGTAATGCTAAAAGAAATAAATATGAACTAGTAAAAGAAAAGGAAGATAAAGGTATATATATGAGTTTTGTAGGCTAAATTAACGTTATCGCCAGACCAAGGATCTCCACGTGTCATTTTGATATGAGATAACATTGCAAATAATTCAATTGAAATGTATTTCTTTGTTTTTTTTAATTTAAAAGGAAAAGATTAAAAATATAAAGTTGTGCGGTTGGTTGTATTATTAATATTGTAAATGGTTGGGTGTTAAGGAAAATTAAACATTTCTTTTTTGCCATATTTTTAATCCTTTTTAGATCATTTTCAATCTGATTATAAGATTACTTAAGGTGACCAGACGTACGTAATTTTTACGGACAGTCCGTAATTTCAACAATTTTTCCGGAATTTTTTTTTGTCCGTATACGGACGCTGATTTGTCCGGAATTTTAGAAAAAGTCCCGAATTTGTCCGTAATTCAGAGGTTTTATAAAATTAATGTATAAAAAGCACTTTTTTAAATAAAATATGACTTACAATCTGTACCAATTCAGAGTTAGTGCGTTGATAGCGGGGGGTTTTTAAAATCCTAAGAGGATTTTCTAATCCTGAGCTCTCATTGGCTCTCCACTCAATTTTTTTACTTTCCCGCTCTGTCAACGCACTAACTCTGCATTGGTACAAAGTGTTTTGTATTGTAGAAATATTTTGATTTGTTGCGTAGTTTTTCATCTTCTCTCGACATTTTGATAAGAAGGACGCTAAAGATGAATAGGAAGATGTTATCATATCTTTGTTTGAATTGTTTCCTATATTTGTTGTAGTTTGTATTTACTATCTTAAATTAAATATTTATATTATCTGTTTTTAATATAAATAATCAGTGAATATTAATATTACTAAACTAGATTTTTCCCGGGAAAGCGGCTTATATCGTTAGATTCGTATTTAAATGGACTACATTTTAGAATTTTTTAATCAAAATCGTCGGAACTGTTTTCGAGAAATATTTTTTTTTCGCGATTTTCCACAGTTTTGGGGGGTAGCACTCCTAAATTTGGGGCTAAAATTCATTTCTCGATTTCGCCTCGGGGTATGATTTTTCTGAAGCTGTCTATGCCAAATTTCATCAAAATCGGCCCAGTAGTTTAGGCTCCACGCGTCTGCACAGACGACAGACAGACAGACAGACATTTTTTAAAAACCACTTTTTTGGACTCAGGGGACCTCAAAACGTGTAAATCCATCAAAATCTCAAAATCGAATTATCGCGCCGTCACAATACTTTCTCTTTATATGAGAAAGTAAAAAAGTAGTTTTTTATAATAAGTTGTATTTAAATTTTAAATTATATTTTTTTCCATATAAATGTATATATTTATTATTTAAAAAAAAATATTGTTACTTTTTTTGGGGGGGGGGGGGTGTTCTATTGGGTTAGAGGTGGTTCATCTTATTCTTCTATAAGCGGTGGTTAGAGGTGGTTCATCTTATTCTTCTATAAGCGGTGGTTAGAGGTGGCTCATCTTATTCTTCTATAAGAGGTGGTTCATCTTATTCTTCTATAAGCGGTGGTTAGAGGTGGTTCATCTTATTCTTCTATAAGAGGTGGTTCATCTTATTCTTCTATAAGAGGTGGTTCATCTTATTCTTCTATAAGAGGTGGTTCATCTTGTTCTTCTTAAAAGGTGGTTAGATGTGGTAAGAGGTAGTTCATCTTGTCAGTGGCGTACCAACAGTGATGGGGGCCTGGGGCGCTACTCAATGTGGGGGCCTACCCAGTATTCACAGTTTATCCTATAAACATAGTTCACAAATGTACGATACTACATTACTTTTTAATAATGGAATACGTTTTTTGATTTATGATTCACAGGTATTTATTTATTTTCTAAAGGGACCCTAAAAATTGTCTCTGATTATAGTTTTCCCTCAAAGGACATAATATTGTGAAATGTTATAGAAACACCCACTGATATTTTTTTTTAGATTTAAAAGTACTTTTTTGCTAAATATGTCAACTTTTGTAAACTTAGGATAGTCTCCACTATTTTGGTTTTTGAGATATTTATGATTACTACAGTTATCAGCATAAAGTATGTCCTACATTTTAAATTCAATACAAAGTCTGTTAATTATAACCATATTCTTTCTTGAAGAAAATTATAGTTTTTGAGCAATTAAATGTGTTTAAAATAAAGTAGATTATTTTTTGCAACCTTAATTTAAGGATATAATATCAGACCAATATTGAAGAAATGGGTACGAGACAACTCAGATTAACTTTCTCATAATTCTCTCGGTCCCAGATTCCAGAAACTATTAGTTTTCAATGTTCAACAAAATCGTATTTATTTTCATCAATACATATCTCGGAAACTACAAGGAAAAAGCTTACAACGTTAAATTCGTATTGAAATGGACTAGATTTTAAATATTTTTAATGATAATGGTCGCAGCAGTTTTCGAAAAATAATTTTTTACAACCGTCTTAAGTTATTGGAATGGAATGTAGTGCCCCAATTATTTTATTTTCAATTCCGCCTCGCGGTAAAATTTCTTTTCTTAAAATCTAAATTAATCAATATAATCAGCACAGTAATGTTTTTGGGGGTTAGGCCCCCGACTTCGGAGTTAACATTCATTGCTCGATTTCGTCTCGGGGTATGATTTTCTGAGCATGTATGTTGTATGCCAAATTTCGTCAAAATCAGCCGTGTAGTTTAGACTCCACGGGTCTGCGCAGACGCCAGGCGAGACAGAATTTTTTTAAAACCACTACTTAGGACTCAGAGGACCTCAAAACGTGTAAATCCATTAAAACTCCGAAATCGGATTTTCGTGCCATCACAATACTTTCTCCTTATTTATAAGAAAGTAAATGATGGAAGAACTTTTTAACAATAAATTGTTAATTTTATGATACATTTTTATATAATATAATGTTCAATAGTAATTACATTTAGCTACCTACGAAAATTCAAAAACTGATAAATGGAAAACACTGGGCTACGTAATTATGAACTCGTATGTGAAAAAGTTGTCAGAGTTGTCTCGGACCGATTTTTTACTAGTGAAGAATTGTTTTCAATAAATCAATGTTTTAATGTTTCAATGTTCAATGTTTTCAATATGGCTACCAAGAATATTTTTCAAGGAAAAACTTACATATTCTTATAATATAAGCTTAATTATTAAACCGAAGCGACACCTGACGAGGGGATAGGTGTTTCCTACTGCGGATGTTATTACTAGGGTTCCATCTCAAAAATGCTTGTTTAAAGATACCTTTTCTTTAATAACTTACTTAGTACGCCACGCATATTATTATCGTTTTGCAACATTGCATTTTTTTTTTTTTTTTTTTTTCTTGAATTTATAAATAAAATTGGAATCTATGTTTTAAGGGGGGCATAAGTTCAATGGGGGGCCTCTCATCAAAGCGGGGCCTGGGGCGGACCGCCCCCCCTTCGGTACGCCACTGCATCTTGTTCTTTTATAAATTCTGTTTTGATCAAATTTTAGAGGTTATCGTAATTCTAGTTTTGGAATCAACTTGTTTCCAATCGCATAACCTTCTGTACTTCTTATTTTGTTTGTGTTTAGTTTTATTTTAATTTGTGTTATTTTAATTTATTATCATACTTGTATTATTACAAAGCAGTTTTATATTATTAATGTATTAATAATATTATTATTATTTAAAAGTTTAAAAATGATAAGCTGAAAAAGGATTTTAACTGTTGGTCTTTGAATAATTAATCTCGAATAAGAAGTGGCAACACTGGAGCACGACTTCTTTTGGTTTGAGTTTATTGACAATTCATCTCAAACTCTTCCTAAGCTTCCATTTTTTTATCTGCATAGCGTGAGTAGATAAAATATTATATGCAACAAGGCAGCAAAGGAAACATTTCTGCGTCGTTTATTCATTGCCTGCCGAGGCGAAGCTGAGGCTGTCAAATAGGTAGATTACTTGCCTCGGTAGTTAATTATCATAGCCTGTCCTCGCCTTCGGCTCGGAGGCTAATCTAATCACTCGTCAGTAAAATTTCATTTTGCTGCCTAGTTACATAAATAACTATTGTTGCACCCAACTTATTATTACTTCATACCTTATCATTCATTATTATTATTGTTTTAAGGGAAAAGTATTTTCCTGGCTGTTTTTAATATTTTTAAGAAAAATCAGCGAAATAGTATTTCCAGCCTAAAAACAGTGAAGTAATGTTTAATTTTGCTGCCGTGAGTAGATAAAAAGATATACTGACGACTGGAGTGAAGGACGGCGTATTTATACTACCACTCCACACCTCATAAGATGCTTCCAGTAGTGGAAGCGAAATGTCCGGCTCCGACTCCTTCATGATGCGGATTTCACTGGAAAACCAAGCTATTTACTCCGAGTTAATCCGCGACAGCCATGCACTAAGTTGTATCTAAAACATATTATTAAGTCAAATCTATAAATACACTTTAGCGGAAGGTAAAAAAATTATCAGAAATATTATTTTTGTTAAAAATATTTAAAGCATTATTAATTTAAAGACTGTGAGTATTGATAAAATATAACCCCTATTGTGAAGGAGAAGAACGACCGCCCCTTTCCATTGTTAGTAAAACATTGTTATCTAGAAAAGAGTAATGGTGGTCAAGAATAGACGATAAATAATTTATTTCTAGATAAACCTTTACAATATTTACTTTACTTTTAATAGTCAACAACTGCGTGAAGGTAATGGCGACAACCAAGAACCGCCTATTAGTCAAGACAAAAAAAGTGTCATAGTAACATCAAGCTAGAATTTTGTGTACTCATTAATCTTTTAGAGACTTTCAAGAATATGTGGTCGGCTAAGTTCGTCAGTGGGACATAGCTTGGCAATAGGCATTTGAACAAAACAAAATGGTGGAGAGCAGCTATGTCCCGATAATTACGGTGGAAAATTATGGTGGAGTGTGATTTTAATGATCCTGAGCAGGAAATTAGTTATAGTAGGCCAAAAATCAAGTTGATGTTAGTTTGTCCCTTGATAGGTTAGTTATTAAAATATTACTCCAAATCAAAGTGGTCCCCTCTCAAGGGACAAACTAACATCAACTTGATCTTAGGGTTTGTTTTTTTTCAAATGCCTATTGCCAAGCTGTCCCACAGATGAACTTAGCCGACCACATATTCTTAAAAGGCACTAAAAGATTAACGTATATACATATACAATCCTAGCTTGATGTTAGTCAGACACCTTTTTGCACGTTATCTCCTGGACTATATGATACCTATCCGATTCTATAACTTTGATACCTCCAACATTATGTTATTGTACCTACATCAAAATTAGTGATCAAAGATGCGGGCCTGTCAACGTGAATCTGTAACTGTTTGTAGTAAATAATTAAATAAACAGGTCAAGTGTGTGCTAGTCAGCACACAGCGAGGGTCCGTAGGCCACACTATATAGTGTTTAACTGTAAAGTGTATAAACAGTGTTTTCTTAAAATGCTAAAAAGCGTACTTTCAACTATCCTAAGGGTCTGATATTCTCAAAACACACTCTGATAAAGTATTTTTTTGCCACTGAACCGGACTACAACCATATAAATACATCGAAAAGACCATAATTATAAAAAAAGAACGTATTTTGTCAATAAAACAATTTCAGATTTTTTACACTTCACATAAGCGAGATAGAGGGGGGGGGGGAGGGGCACGTTTCACACCCACTTCAAACTTGCCTACGCTTACCCTATCAAAGTTATAACCAAAGAACTATATATTTTGTAATTACCTCGACGTACCCTTTCATGTGATACCCATCACGGTGTCGAAAAAAAAAAAAAATTTAACCCTTAAGTTTTTTTACCCTAATTTTTTTGAAAAATATTTTTTTTAAGTCGCTATATTTTTAAAATATGTGGGTAGGTACAAGACATACACATGCCAAATTTCAAAGTGATCGGACGAAAGGTGTAGAGATGAGAACAGGCGACCGGACGGACGGTCAGACACACGCAGGAAAATATAAGGGTCCTGGTTTTGCCTACGGACCCTAAAAATGTGGTTATTTTAGGTTTGATATTCTTGAACTTAAAATTGTTTTTGGTATCTGTCAGGTTATATTGCTTTATCGAAAATCGATGTTTAAATCTAAACAATGTGTTACCATTATTATTTACATTTTCGTTTTCGGAATGCTGAAATTAATTTTAGGCCCGTTTCACATGGGACACTTGTGTCCCGGCCACAGAATCCCGAGCCACAGCCGATACATAGGAGTAAATGGGAGCGTTCAGACGGAGACACAGTGTCTTGGGCCAGGGGACACTGTCTTCGGCCAAGGGATGCTTTTTTTTTTTTAAGAAAAAAAAAAAAGCCAAGGGATACTGTGTCTTGGGCCACGGGACAGTGTGTCTCATCGGTGCGACTCTCCCCGCGAGCCGCTCGTACACTCCCCGTGTCTCTGACGTAAGCGACCCAGTGGCTCTAGAGTGGTCGTGCAGGATTCCTGTGGCCGGTGTCTCGAGACAGTGTCCGGGACACCGAGTGTACCGTGTGAAAGAGGCCTTATTGGACTTATCTTTTGTAAAGGGTGTTTTTCACTAACATATTTATATTTCGACTGTAATATTGTGTTGTTATTTTTATAATTTTAATTTTAAAATACGTTTTTATAAATACATTATCCACCACTTCATTTTTTATTTTATTAAAACTAATATATACATTATATAGCATACACTTATAAGTATTATAAATTCTAAACGAAATTTAATGAAAAAAACTAAAGAACGAAGACTTAAAATAAGTTTTAACGCTGTTTAGCTCTGTTGTCTTTATCATTAACAACAAAATTTCACGGTAGTTCAAAATTCGGCCACAAAGATCGCTGATCGCTAGTATCACTTTACGAATTCACTATAATATCTACCAACGATTTGATAAATAGCCCAGTTTGATATTAGAATCCACAGCAAATCCAAACTTGGATATGTGTGTCATAAAAGTTACAGAACTAGCACCACACTTCATTTTAACATTAAATATTTCAATCCTTGTTTTCATAACTTTTTTTCTTTCTATTGGTTTTATCAGATCACCCCACTCTCTTCTATTTTAATTTGGTTGAATTCAATTCAGTCCCGTGCTAGACGTTATCATAATCAGTCTCAATAACTTCTCGCTCTACCCTTAGAGAAAAAACGTATTTACTATTTTTCTTACATCAATTATTAATATATACTACCTATACTATATTAATAATAATTGTTGAATTTGGGTATTTTATTTGTTGTATTTTTTATTATTTCTTTTTTTTTTTTTTTTTTTTTTTATTTCTTTTTTTTTTACTTTTTTTTGTTTTTAATTTTGTAAAAGAGTAAAATACATTTAGGCAATTATTATTAAACTTTTATCAGTGATAGTGGCCATTAAGATTAATATTTTTGTATGAATGGATTTTCGTTGGAGTCTAAATCTGGCCAACTATGATTAAAATAAAAACTAGGGTTTCTAGTAAAGTCATATTAGCGTTGAAGATAGAACAAAAAATTATTAAGAAAAGTTGTTGCTAATAACTAAAATAATGCGAATACGAATAGTTAGTAGAGTGCAAAGTTTCGCTGGAAAATTTTAATCTTGAAAGATTAAATTTGATAGAAAAATAAATTAGATTAGAAATAAATTAAATTAAATTAGATTAATAAATAAAATAAATTAAATTAGATTAATCTTGAAGATTAAAATTTTCCAGCGAAACTTCTTATTCGTATTATTTAAGTGATTAGCAACAACTTTTCTTTATAATTTGTTGCTCTATCTTCAACGCTAATAACACTTCAATAGAAACCCTAGTTTTTATTTTAATCATAGTTGACCAGATTTAAACTCCAACAAAAATATTAATCTTAATGGCCACTATCACTGATAAAAGTGTAATAATAATTGCTAACAATAAACTAATAAACAATCTATTTAGTTGTCTTCATGTAAACTGAAACACACTGTATATATATTATTTTTAGAAAGTTGCTTATTCCAAGGTACAGAGTTCTTATCATATCCTTGCGAACTCAGTGCTTATAGGTATACAAACCGTTAACGAAGCGTTAAAGAAGTTTTAACTAAGTTTAGCTCAAACTTTAATTTTCAAATATATTCAACATGTGAGTGTTTATAGTCATAGGCGGCTGAAGGTATGGGTTTGGGGGGGCTAAGCCCCCAAACAATTTTGAGGAGTTCAAAAAATGTGATCAGCTAAGATAGTGATCAGCTAAGTAGTTGTTGTATTACTGATAGGTAAACTTTTACATTAGTTTAATAATAGTATTTTTCCTGATATCAGTATTTTTCCTGAAACCATATCCAGTGAAGATGTTGTCACAATATTTGCAATGAAGCCAAGAAAACTGCATTTGGGTTAAATTTTTGAGTTTGTTCAAGCTATATTTTATTAAAGTGAAATTAAAAATATATTTATTAGTTTGTTGAAATTGTTATTGTACATTTCCTGCTCTCTAAAAACAAAAAAATAGAAATCAAAATCACTCTGATAAATTATTCCTTTTTTTTTTATTTTTATTACGGGTTATAACAATTTTTAGGAAGAAGTATTTTTCCCGTGGAAATGCGATTTTCTGTGCGCTCTCAGTAAACGCGGCGAAGGACGAAAGGATTTTTTTCATAGGTTTTTCTTCGGGTTTGAGAGCTAGGATGTTTTAAATAGGAAAGAAAAAAATATTTGGAATATCAACCCAAAATTATTGCAAACCCCACTAATTTTGAATATATTATAACTCCGAAAACGTCGTTCTCGAAAATAACTCGAGTTTAATAAAATAAACTCGACCTATTCCTTAAAGTCGGTTGAAAACAGAAAATAAATAGTTTAAAAATTCCTAAGGTACTAAAGTAAACAATTACCAATCCTCTAAACCGCTAAACTTGGCACAACAATTATTATTTGGTTAGTAGCTTGGATGATTTTGTTGGCTTGAATAAATGCTCTGTGGCAGTTAAAAACGTCTGCTGTTCAAAACTTAAAAAAAAATATATTTCTTTAAACTTTTGAATGGTTTAACTTTAAATAAATCTGATTCCACCATTTGAAAGCCATAAAATACTGCTCATTGTTTGTATCTAAAGTTACAGTTTAAATATGATGGCTTTGTCTTACTAAAGATATTTCCTATAAAATTCTTGGGGAGGTTTTTAATTTATCATTATGAATTAGGCTCTTTTCTAACAAAACAGGTATAACAAACAGTTATTTTTAGATACCAAAATACCTTAAAAACGCAATTCTTGATGGTACATTTTTACAAATTTCCAAGGAAGGGCCCCGGACCCCCCACTTCCCTGGGGGGTATTTCATACCCCCACACACCCTGGTAGTGTTAGCTCCCCCCCCTTACCAAATATATTGCTCTAGAGCCGCCTATATTTATTATAGTACTCAGAGACAGGCCGTGTCTGGAGACGTGGTCAGTGGTTTGCCGGACACGCCATGTTCACGCTCCGACCCGTCGAAAGCTAAACAAGAACACGAGAGAGAAACGTCCGGGGTTGTTCAGGTTCAGAGCTGTTTCTAGCTCATTTCCCCTTATGAAACCCTTTCGCCAATCGGCCGATTATCTACCAGTCCGCAGTCCGCTTACAATCGTTTACAATGCGTTTTCGGCGGCCGAAAATGCTGTTCGGCGACCAAAAACGCTTAGCTAACCAAAACGCTCGAAACAAATCGCCCGGGTCGGCACGATCTCGCTTGGCCCGGTGTCGCTCGGCATTTAATGTGAATAGCGCCATGCTGATACATGTGATTGTTTTTCGAGCGGAATCGGCCTCTCTCGTCCACAGTGTGAAAGCCGACTAAAGCTAGCCAAAAAATATTTCGGTAAACTTTGAGAGCTTCAGTTATAAGAGGAAAAAATTTGTAACACAATCTTAATTATTTTTCTAAAAATATTTTTCTTTTTCTTTAATAACTTTTTATCATTTTATTTATGGCAATCTGGAGCCTTCTACAGTAAAAGAAAATTTAAAGTTGTATATAAGTCGTATCTTATCCACTTTATTTTGCTTCGATTTTGATCGGTTTTTGGTCAAATAAAACATATCCACTGACGCACATACGAGAAATGATGAAAAATCAGGGGTTTTTACTGCCGCAAATCGAGGTCATCGAGCGAGCAGTAAGCTACTCCTGGGCCTGGGTCTGGTTTGACGGTTGATGAGATAGATGACCGTGGGGAGGGGGGGGGGGGGGAGGCCGAGTCCCACCCGCACGTAGACGGCCATTACGCTATAACAGGCCCCTGGACTTATATGCTATAGATTCGTATTTAAATGGTCTACATTTTAGACATTTTTAATAAAAATCGGGGGAACCGTTTTCGATGTATATATTTTTATTTTTTTTCTCAGACAGATTTATTCAAAGATACTTTTTCTTGTATTTTTGTGCGATAGATGCTTCCTGTAAAATGACAGGTATAGTTGTATTTGTATATTTACTAAAAACTAATTTACTATCTATATAGACTACAGTAAAATAGTAAAAGATCCAAATGCTGTAAAAGTTTTAAAATAGTATGTCATTTACTGTACTATAGAGCTTTTCTTTTCGGTCATTTTGAGAAAGATTAAACTTAATAAAGCAAAGTTAATAATAATAATAATAGTCTAGGAAAACTAAGAAAAAATACCCTTCAACCTACGCAAAATTGCTTCACGAGCGATTGAAGTGGTTTTCAACTAAACTAACCTTGCTTTATAACATATCCAAAATCAGACAAAATCCATTCATGGGAAAGCACCTAAAAATCAAATTCAAAATGGCGTCTGTTTTTATTAATGGTTATGAAAGCCCAGCCATCCTCTAAATGTTAGTTTATATAATTCAAACAATGTAGAAAAATAAATTGTGAGTTTGGTTGTAAGTTTAAATTCATTTATTTTTCTTATATTTATAGGCTAGTCAAAACATATATTAGATTACATTACATACATTATTAGTTAAAATGGTTTCTTTTGATTTCCAAACACTGATCTGGTAGTATCCACGAAAGCTGTTTGCCTAATGCCCAATAAATTGTTTAAAAAAAAATGGTTTATATTAATTTCTTAAAAATTAAAATTTACCTTTTTTTGTTCTTTTTACGATTCCAACAGAACTGTTTAGTCTACAAGCTTCATTTTGTGCTTGCATAAAAGCCAATTAAATTTACTACAACTTCTTTTCTTTTGACTTTTCTCGTAGGGGAGAGTTTTTTGGCAGTTATTCGGCCCGAAACGAGAGCAATATTTAAAATGTCATTTTTTGGAAAATTATATTAATTTTTGAAGTGTCATATCTCGGTAACTTTTAGACGTACAGAGTTGCCAATGGTCTTTAAAGGAAGCCAATTATATTCACTTCAACTTCATTCCTTATTACTTTTCTCGTGGGTTAACAGTTATACGCCGATATTCGCCCCGAAACGAGAGCACTAGTTTTTTGGGGAAAAAAATTCCAATTTTCGAAGTGCCATATCTCGGAACTTATTGGTCGAAAAGTGCTCCGTTTGAGCTTATGCTACTGGAAATTTACTGTACTTTTAAAATTATCATAACAACTAATACCGAACTACCCATAGTTTACGAGCTATATGGCAAAAACTGAAATAAGTCCGATTTTTTTTCAGTTTTTCGCGTATTACGCAGCTAGCACAGGTTTTTCGAAGCTGCAAACTTAGGATCACACTACCCTAACCGGTCCGAACAACATATAAAAAAATCAAAACTACATCAAGCTTTGCGAATTTCGATATTTTGACTAGCCTATAACTATAAGAAAAGTAAATTAATTTAAACTTATAACCACACTCAAAATTTATTTTTCTACAATTTTTGAATCATATAAAATAACATTTATTGAATGGCTGGGCTTTCATCACCCTTAATATAAAAAAACGCCATTTTGAATTCGATTTTTAGGTGCTTTCCCATGATCGGTTTTTTTCTGATTTTGGATATGTTACAAAGCAGGGTTAGTTTAGTTGAATACCACTGGAATCGCTCGTGAAGCAATTTTGCGCAGGTCAAATCGTATTTTCCCTAGACTATAAAAAAATAATCAATAACATAAATTTAATATTCTGTTAAACATATTGTACGAAAAAATGATCAATAAAATGGTATTCATCCATTCATTCAAACCAAAGTTACATCCCATGGGATTTAAAGAGCTCACAAGAATTTTGTTTAGTAGGAGTATGTATACTTAGTCTTACAATTACTATTTACTCTGAGCGTGGGAAAATTGAAAAAATTAGAAGGGAAGCCAATGCGAGATTGAACTCTTGGAGCAACTAGACCAACAATAAACAGGTCAAGTGTGTGCTAGTGAGCACACAGCGAGCAGTGGCGTAAATAGCGCCCCCGCCAACCCCGCGGCGCGGGGGGGCGCCTGCTCTAGGGGGCGCCGAAAAATGAATAAACAATAATATTTATATTTAATAATAAAAATTAATAGAAACTCTATGTGGGCGGAATTATTTTAGTAAAATTATTTTTGGGAGATGAAAATAAATGAGAGATAAACAAATAATAGAATTTAAACAGGGTGAGAATGATATGAGATGTTATGGTTTAGGTTTAGACCGTATTGCTCAGTTTGGTTTTCTAGTTAAGTGTCACTATACCTATAATAATATGGGTAAGTATAAGTATATCGGACTCCCTTCTTCATTTTCGACTGGCAGGAGATCAAAGTGTTTATTACAACTAAAATTTTTCTTATCTAATCCGGTTTTAGCTGTACTAGATAAGGAAATCTGTTCCAAACTTTAACAAGTTATACTTCCATCTCTTTCTCTACCGCTTGTCTTTGCTATATAATATGTATTTCTCTTTCTTTCTTAACCCCCCTTACTTCTTCTTCCCTATCACAACCTCTTTCCTCTTTATATTTAGTTTCTAACTCTTTTCTTACCTAGCTAATTTTACCTCCCTTTAGAGTTGTTATCTTTTCTACCCATCCCTTTTTATTTAAGAATTGTTATCTATTAATCACATTTTATCAAGCTCAGTTCTGATCAGTTATAGCTCTCGTGCGGGGTGGTTGTGTCATTTGCTGTGAACTTTAACTTTCCTTTCGCTAGAAAGCTCTGCTATTTTTTATTTCTTATTCTACGTTCAGTTATTTTGAGCGTAAAATTAAATTATTTTGGTGAAGAATTTATTTGGAAAGGGTGAGTGCATTTTTCAGACTATCATAATATAGCCGTCAGGACTCTAGAGGAGCCCCGTCACGTCTATTTGTTAATAACTAAAAATATCGTCGTCTTCCTCCTCCTCCAGTAGCAAACACTTTTTTCTTTTGCTTCCGAGCTTACCGAAGGTAACTGAAGCTATTGTGATCGTTCTGAAGAACGAACAAATTTTATGTCTCAGATTTCAAAAATTCTAAGATAGAAATCCGTTTTAGGTAACAGGAAACATTTTTGTTTTCGTGTCTGACTGTCTGTCGCTGTCGCTAATACTCATCCAATTTGAATGAAATTCGGATGGTGGGTCACGATTTAACTTATTGTTGGTCCCATTTAAGTTGAAACCGTGAGCGCCTATTTCCCGCCTATTTTTTGGATAGTTTGTCGAAAGTAGCCCGCATATAATCCCAGATTAATTTCAACTGTTAGCACTCATTAAATTTTGCTAAATTGGTACTTTATTTAATGTTAAATTAATCAAAACAATTTTGATTAATTTAAAATCAATAGGGGGGAAAATGAAATAAATTCAACAATAATAAGTTTTAAAAGCATAAAATCATTAAAGAATACAAAATAGGACGCGAGGAAGCTATGTGCCACATTAATTGGCAGATAGATGGGCTTAGTTGTATATTGTCTTTTAGTTTCTTAATTAGGTATTCAGTGGCTTTATGTGCATCTGTATATGTGAATAAGATATCCCAGTTCAAGTCTTCAAGCGAGGAGCAAGGTTGTTGATTTGTTTTCATCAATTTATATTATTATTTTACTACTTTTATCAAGGAATAAAAATAAAATAATTACTGTAATAGTACTGTACTCGAGTACACGAGCATTTAAAAAAATAGAAAATAATAATCTGTTTGCAAATTAAATAAATTGCAAAATTAATTATTTTTACAAAAAGAAGTAGGGGGGGGGGGGGGTAAATTTTGGAGCTATAGGAGGCGCATTTTCAAAAGCTGCGGGGGGGCGCCGGATTTCTTAGTTACGCCACTGACAGCGAGGGTCCGTAGGCCTCACTATATAGTGTTTAACTGTAAAGTGTATAAACAGTGTTTTTTAAAATGCTAAAAAGCTTACTTTGAACCATTTTAAGGGTCTGATATTCTCAAAACACACTCTGATAAAGTATTTTTTTGCCACTGAACCGGACTACAACCATATAAATACATCGAAAAGACCATAATTATAAAAAAACGTATTTTGTCAATAAAAAATAAAATAATATTTTTTTCGAAATTTCCAAAAAGTGGTATCTTTACTTTTAATCGAAGAATGTTCAGGATTTTTTTTGCACTTCACATAAGCGAAATAGAGGGGGGGGGGGGACACGTTTCACACCCACTTCAAACTTGCCTACGCTCGCCCTATCAAAGTTATATCCAAAGAATTACATATTTTTGTAATCAGCTCGACGTATCCTTTCATATGATACCCCTCACGGTGTCGAAAAAAAAAGTAAAATTTTTAACCCCTAAGTTTTTTTACCCTAATTTTTTTGATTTTTTTTTTTTTTTTTTAAGTCGCTATATTTTTAAAATATGTGGGTAGGTACAAGACACATACATGCCAAATTTCACAGTGATCAAACGAAAGGTGTAGCCGTGAGAGCACGCGAGAGGACGGACGGACAGACACACGCAGGAAAATATAAGGGTCCTTGGTTTTGCCTACGGACCCTAAAGATGACACTGACGGAGTCCTCCTACAGGCCTAGTGGCTTTATTTTTTCCTTTACATAAGTTGGCCAATCTGAGCTGTCAGAATAATCGCTAATTGCAAGACTATAATAATCACCGAGTATAGAGACTAAATAGAGTAGCTAAAGAGAGAAGGCAGATGGCACCATTTTCCCCACCACTAGAATACAAAGATTGAAACCTTCGTTCTGTTTGCCAAAGTTGTCAGTTTTCAAATTATAGTATAAACACCTTTTAAATACCTCTCTCCTGTCATATCACTACTCCTTTACTCTGAGAAAAGTCTTGTATTTTTATAGCTTGTTTGTATTCTAGAGGAGGGGGAAGCTGGTGCCACTCCCCACTCCCTCCGGCCTATATCATGACACCTCTATTTACTCACTATATTCGGTGATAATAATATACCATGCATTGTATGCACCATTTTCTTACATGGCGAATCGGTTTGGCTGATAAAAGATCAAATTATCCCCAAGAACTGTTATAAAACCAATTAAGATTAAATTTAATTAAAATATATGCTTTTTTAAAAAAATACACATATTTTTACCAACTTTACAATATTAATTTAAAATCTTGAAACAGTAGTTATACAGGGTGTCCCAAAAAAACTTAGCGCGCTATTCAGAACAGGGTTCTACCTGTAAAAATATGTCAAAAATGCTCAGTAAGTTTTTTTCGATTTTGGCTTAGTTTAGCCGTAATCCGTCATTTTGTATTTCTTTTGAAAAAAATTATATTTCAAAAACCCTTCAAGATATTTTTATGAAACTTGACAGATGTCTTACTAACTCCGATATCTAAAATTTCCAAAAATATTAGTTTTCAAATGTATCATATTTCAAAATGGCGGCCATTTAAAATATTAAAAGTCAAATACCATGTAAACCAGTAGGTATGAAGAAATTTTGCATGAGACAAAAGTTGTAGAACTTTTTAATGCAAATCTAAAGATACCTTATTTATTTAAATCGGTTAATAAATAAAGAAATTACGATTATTTTAATGATTTTGGTGTACAAATTATTAGTACAATTCTTATAATTTCTTTTTCAAAAATCATATTAACTATTTACATTCCATTTTAAGTTTTATTCATTATTATTTCTAATTTTGTTTGGGGAAGGTTTTCTTTATTAGCACATTTAAACGTGATGTTGAGTTGCTTTGTGAACATTATAGCAATCGTAATTTTTTTTATTTATAAACCGATTTCAATAAATATGGTATCGTTAGATTTGCATTAAAAAGTCCTACAACTTTTGTCTCATGCAAAATTTCTTCATACCTACTGGTTTTCATGGAATTTGACTTTTAAAATTTTAAATGGCCGCCATTTTGAAATATGATAAATTTGAAAACTAATATTATTGGAAATTTTAGATATTGGAGTTTGTAAGACATCTGTTAAGTTTGGTTTTTGAAATATAATTTGTTTTCTAAATAAATACAAAATGGCGGATTACGACTACTCTAAGCCGAAATCGAAAAAAGTTACTGTGCATTTTTGACTTATTTTCACATGTAGAACCCTGAACCCTGTTCTGAATATCACGCTAAGCTTTTTTGGGACACCCTGTATTTTTACAAATACATTTTTGTCTTACTCAAATGACTGTGTACCAAAATAAATACAAAACAAAACTATTTAAAATATTCCAAGCTATATTTTAATTTTCGAAGAATATAATTTTATCATAAATTTCAAATTTTACTATCCAATTTTCAGATTACAAACACGAATAAAAGGACTCTTGGCTTTAAGATTACCATTCCTCGACACGAGCAATATGCTCAATGAGGAATGCGCTCATATTATTTGTTCAAAATATTCTCTATTTTTATTTTTACTTTTACCGTACTTCTTACCTGTTACGTTGTACTTTGAGCAACAATAAATTTATTATTTAAGAGCCACTATAACAAAAGAGCCTCAGAACAAAAGGGCCAAAATAGTAGTATATATGATAATTGTTTGTTACAGCGGTGCCTTACAACCGTTGATTACTTTGTTGTCTCATTTCTAGTTCTAGCAGCCCAGTTTAGCTTGCGACGTATGTTTTTACCGAAGAATCGATGATTGGCTATTGGCTAGGTTATCAAGGATACCGGCTGGGATTCAAAAGTATTAGTGTGGAGGTTATTACACCTGAGGTATATTGTCAAGGTATTGGTTTGGCCATTCCCCCCTTGAGCATGAGAGGGATATATTCAGAGGTCGTCGACCTCCAAAAAATATACTACAAGGACCTACTCCCCCGTTATATAAACCGAGTCACCTGACAGTCAGTCATCGCTTTAACACGCCAAGCTGCCATTAACCTGGACATCACTGACCTGCCGCCATCTTTACTCCAGTAAGCAACTCAACCGTCTCCTTTATCCTAAAGAATATAGAGGTAGACAATCATACTTTTCATGAAAAAAAAAATCAGTTTTTGTTCCTTCAGCAAACGGCTTTTTACCCTGTCTGCCAATCCACCTTGGCATGTCTTAGTCTTAAATAGCTCTTAGTTACTGCATATTTTGATTCAGGAAAGCATTTTGATTGTAATTAATTAAAATCACACAAAAACTGTCAACTATCTAAACGTCAAATTTGACTTAAGATTGCTATAAGTATACGAAGTTATTAAAATGCAAGATAAAATATCCTAGCTATATTTAAAATCCATCATAAAAAAAAATAAACTCCCAATTGGTGTGGCACATAGCTTCCTCGCATCCTATTCACGTACTGTATTGGATTTATGCTTTTTTACAAGCCATTATTGTCTAATGTGTTTAATTGTTTCCCCGTTTTTAAATCTGTCAAAATTGTTTTAATTTTGTACATGAATTAAAGTATCAATTCAGTAAAAGTTAAAGAGCGCAGACGGTTCATATTAATCTTAGGATATCTGCGGGTTACTTTCAATAAACTGTAAAAGTTTCATACAAATAATATAAGAAGCTAAAGGTTCAAATAGATGTATGTTTGTGCACATGTGGAAGAGAAACAAAAAAGCTCAGAAGGTTGAAACTTATATGGGACCAACAATGGGTTAATTATGACCTACCATCTAAATTTCATTAAAATCGGTCGTGTAGTTTTTAAGATATGTTGGTACGCAAAAATCGAACGACAGACAGACACGGAACTAAAAATGTTGTTCATGTCCTGATGTCTGAAACGGATTTCAGTCTTGGAATTTATGAAATCGGAGACCTAAAATATTTGCATTCTTCGAAACGATCACATAGCTTCCGTTACCTTCGGTAAGCTCGGAAGCAATATGTAGATACATAGATATGTATCTACATAATCTATTTTTATAAATTATTAAATCGTCACATTAGTTTTTAATTCTTAAGTAGTTGGGTTATAAACCTCACTTTTTCGAGGTGTTCAATATATAAGATTATTACAGGACAGATGTTGAACTAAGAACACACACGATGTGATTCATGGTGCAAACATGTATCACCTCTTTAGGAATATTAAGCAGCTCTATGGGTAGAAAAATCAAAAGTTATGGATGTTTTATAAAACACTTTTTGCCTGATCCTCCATTATTTAAATTTTTTTTTAAGGTAGCTAACATAAGTAAGACTGGTGGTTCCAAGGTTTTCTTTTTGAAAAGTAATTTACTAAACATCATTTTAATACAACATAGTGAACAAATTTGGTTTGATTTCTAATTGACATATCGCTGAATAGTACAAGTTGGATTTCAACAAATAGTGACCCCAATCCCCAATATTTGGCTCAGTAGTGGTTCATATTAATTTAAATAAGGTTTTATCTTTGCCTAGTCTAAGATAGAAATAGAGGTCTACCTTTGCCTAGTCAGAGAGAAATAGAGATCTATCTTGGCCGAGTATAAGATAGAAATGGAGGTCAATCTTTGCCTAGTCAGAGAGAAATAGAGATCAGAATAGAAATTCAGACTGGGACATGCGTAACAGCCTAAACCTTCCTTCTCAGGTTAAACCGAATAGTATCCAGAATGGGAAATGTACCTGCTCCCGAAATGTACCGATCTTGGCCGAGTATAAGATAGAAATGGAGGTCTATCTTTGCCTTGTCTAAGATAGAAATAGAGGTCTATCTTTACCCCAATAGAGGTCCCTGAAGAAAAGTGTATATTTGCCTTAATAGCGATTCATGTTTGTCTGAAAAAAGTAAATTATCAACATTTACTACAACCATTAATTTAATATAAATTATTACATTTGGGGAGAAAATTGTGTGTATGTGCTAATTTATTAAAATTGTTTGACCAATCATGTGTCTTCAGCAATTCAAAAACATTTTAAACGAAAACACAATGCATGTCCTAAATGTATGCCTTAATTTTAACTTCCTCATACTTACGCAACAAATATTGAACCTAAATTAATATACGTATACCACACAATAAAATTTTGTTACACTACCAGCAACAAGACAATGAAGAAAAAACTAATAAATTAAGGTTACATTATTTTACCAGCTGCATAATTTAAATTCAAAAATATTTTTAAATAAATAAACAAAAGATTTTAATTTGGAATTAACCTGATTGTAAATATTTTGATGTGAATACCGTAATCTCAGTTGTAATGTTGTGTTGTAGTTATACCAAATTCAATAAAATCTAATCTCTCTGACTCTTTACTTCAACATGTCTATCAAATTATAATCGAGTGTCGCAGACGTCGACATGGGTGGAACTACTACAGGTTTTATTATAACTTGTCCTAAAAACAGTTCCGATCTGTCATTTTTAGTGAAATATGTATACTTTTAGTGCATCCTAGCATAGAAATATTTATTTAAAAACAATATTTTACAACATAAACTCGTGAAAGAATAGAGTCCTAAAATATATTGGAAATGTCAAATATTCTGAAAATTATTTTGTTCTTCAGAAAGGTCATAATGCTTTCGTTACCTTCGGTATGCTCCTATAAGCTATATAAACAAAAAATTATCAATTATAGGTGCGTAGTACAAAAATATAACTTCATTTGTACTCGTAGTATAATTATATTTATAGACTACCAATTACGAATATTTCAAAGCAATATGAAATCAGTGCTGAAGAATTTAATAACCTGAATGGACAATGGACATATGGCATCGAACTATGGGGCTGCATTAAACGTTCGAACTCCTACCATATTCAATCCATAATCCTTACAGTAAAAGATCCTTAGAACTATAATAGTAAATGCACCCTACTATCGTATCCAACCAAATACTACACAATGACCTGATCGTGACCATTTGTCCGAGACCTAGCTATCTCCCACAATAGATCCTCCCCCCACTAAGTTCCCCTCTACTCAAATCCTCTTATCCAAAACCAGTCTTTCCAAACCATTCCTGACAACTATCCCAAGCGCTTGAAGCAGCAATGGGGATTATTACCTCAAGAGGTAATTATCTAAAAGACTACTATTGTTAATTTAAAGAATTTAAGCAAAGCCAATAAGCTCTGTCACTGGATATGAGTCTTATATATTTTAATCAAGCCATTAATATCAATTATCATTATTGCTTATAACATGTAAAACTGCAGTTGCCATGTTTAATAAAAGTTAAAAAAAGAAATTAAATTATTAATTAAGTCATTTCAAAGTATGAACTGGGCCTCTCAGAGATTTCCATGCAGATAAAACAGCAGAATTATGATCGGATCGACAGTAATTAGTGCAACCACCTGACGATTAAAAGGTACTGGGTTCGATTCCGCGCCAAGTGGATAAAAAAATCAGACTGGGGCATGCGTAATAGCCTAAACATTCCTTCTCAGGTTAAACCGAATAGTACTAGATAATGGGAAATGTACCTGCTCCCGAAACGCCATTTTAGACATGGTCCAGGTCAAAACAAAAATGTATTGTTTGGTTCTTGGTTATGGTTATATCCTTAACAGCTCCAAATCGTGGTGGATAAGCATTTCTATAGGAGTAGCATTTGCTTGCTCACAATACGCTCGAAATCCGCAGCGTCAAGAAAACGCTAAAATCTTCTGGCACTGACAGTTAACGCAGGATGTTGGGTCTTTAATGACAGTGGTAAATGACTACAGACAGTGGCATATCCAGCGGCTAGGTTTGGGAGGGGCACATTCTAAGTCAGTTTAGATTGGGGGGGGGGAGAAGAAAAGGGAACTACTTATTCAACAATGCAGCTGCCCCCCCCCCCCCCCCCAAAAAAAAAAAAAAAAGAATGTACAACTTATAAAAAAAAATTTCCGCGCCCAAGTAACAACAACTGTTTTATAATGTATTCGTTAGATGTTATGCTGCTGCTTACTGCAGTACAATATCTTACTGTAAGTCATGGGCGTCATCTGCAGTTAATTATTGGGGGGGGAGTTTATGGGGGGGGGGGTCCGGAGGTCGTCCTCCGGAAAATTTTGCAAATATTGAGTGGTCATATCAGGGCTTTTATGCGTTTCTGAGGTGAAATTAAATTTGAGGTGAATGTAAAAAAATATGTATTAAAAAAGAATACGGCGGTATTTTTTTTTACACTATTAGGTCTGGGGGGGGGCACGTGCCCCCTGTCCCCCCCCCCCCCTGGATACGCCACTGACTACAGACAAAACAATTTGCTGCGAACCTCTTCATTTTGTAAAATTTGTTATTTAATGGCACAATTGTTTTTGTTTCAATATAAAATGTGTATAATAAATATAAATAAATAAATGCTTGTTTATTCTATAAAGTGTTTCCGACTTTCTCACTTATTTAAAAGTACCTACAATATAGTTTTTCCGTGGTAGGCTGTGAAATAGTAACTTTAGAGCCTAAAAAACATAGCTAAAATCCATTTTTTCATTACGTGGACTTAAAAAATCTTTTCATTACTCCTAGCTGTAAAGAAAAAATCTTTTACGTCCTAGGCACTAAAAAATCTTTTCTTTCCGGCGGGTAGTTGTCAAAACTTCCGTTAGTAGTGCTGCAGTCTTTGTAGAAATGCTTCTAGTACGATAAAAATCCGCTAGATGTCAATGCGTTTTATTTATCTTTTCTTATAGTGTAACCTCATTTTAAGGTTTCTGTTTTTAAGTCTTAAGTATGTACTAATATTTGTTATTATTATATATTGATTAGTGATTAATATTTAATGTTTTTTCATTGTCTGCTACCTCGGAAAAAATAGCATATGCTACGCGACTGTGAAGTGTTTTTTCTTTACCTTGGCAATATTTACTGTCTCGCTTCGCTCGACAGTAAATGTAATTGCCGCGGTAAAGAAAAAACTCACTTCACAGCCTAGTAACATAATGTACTATTATATATATACATATAATATTATATAATGGATGTTTTGAAAATATTTCCTGTTGAACATTTTGTTGTTGAACTACAATACTATTAATCTTTGATGATATCTTAATAGTTTAATCTGTTGAGAGATAAAAAGAAAAATATTTTCCTATTGATTTGAATGACGATTTGTATTGTCATTAGTTTTAAGCTACACGTGTATCTATAGTACTTTATAACCTTCAACGTTACAAAAAAAGTTTAACCTCTTCAATATTGAAGGAGAACAGCTGATTTCATATAAATTAAAAGAAAAGTTGGTATTTATGTAATAGGAGACACGCGTGCCGTCATGTGATTTTCTCATGATATCTCATTTTATTCCAAGGACATATTCTCAGAGTTAAATCGAGTGACAAAGCAGGATTACCTCTGTTAAAAAGCTTTCTTTTTCCTCTCAATCTATCTCTGGCATAGTCAAGGTCGATGGTCTATCTCTACTCCTATCCAAAGAGACCTTGTACATTGTTGTATC